>NSJW01000205.1:1200000-1714536 GCA_019955255.1 Castanospermum australe
TGAGTATTCTTTTAAACCTTTTAGGACAAAGTGAAGGTGGAAAACTGCCTCCTTGTTCTCTTTCTGAACGGTAGATAGAGTACACACACATCATAACATTTATGTACTTATTGTGCAGGTGTCGTGGATCACTGAATTAGGCACTGATGGAGTCTCTACTCCTGGTATGCACTTACTGCTTAAGGTGACTTTTGTTGTTTACAGCTTCACTCTCACTTGTTCAATGTTTTTGTAGGTTGTTCTTTTGAGGGTCCACCTATTAAATTGTCGAGTGGACAATATTTTTGCCATAGGTATGCACTCTTGTCCTGAACATTAGTGTTTAGTTATGCCATCCAACTGTTGTTCATTATATTATGTGCTTCTGCAGGCTATGCAGTGTCAATGTGTTTGTTTATTTAATTCTAATTGCATATCATCCTTATCTTTCTTTGAGGCAAATCTTGACCTTTTTTCCTTAACTGGTTAGTTGATTAATGATTGTGATAATTACCCCCCTCCCTTTTTTTTGAATGGTTAATCATTTCTGAAGTCTCTGTCCTCCTGTCCCTTTACACAACCACATTTTGTAACTTTTTCGTTAAGGGATTTTATTGAATGATGTCAATTCAACTCTTTAAACTTATGAATATGGCTTCAATTAATTAAACAGATTGAAAGGAATGTTTTGGAAATGAGCATACCTTAATTGTAAAGGTCGGGTGGGATGAATTGATCATAAACAATCATTGTGCTTTGATTGGAATGCATGCAGTATGCTTTGTAATCTTAATATAGTTTTCTTCTTTGCAGGACCATGCTTCCAAAATTGTTGGACGTTGCATTCTGAAGATTTGAAGACTCTTTTAGCTTTATGTTTCACCAGACATCAATTGGATGTGGTGCAACAGTACTTGCAGTTTGCGATCACACCTTGTATGTTTCCACTTTCATCAAGTAATCTGATGTTCACGGGGGTTACTTTTTTAATTATGAAAAATTATTTTCATGTTACTTGATATGGACCAGATTTGGCTGCCTCTAGATAAAGATTTTTTATGACCAAAGAAAAATATAGGGGAATAGGTGTATAGATTCAGTATCCTCTGTGCAAAGACTTGATATGTTTACCTATTAATACATGTTTTGTCTTATTTTAATTTGTTGTTTGCTTGATGTCTGCAGTCTGCACCATAATATTTACAACTTGCATTGTGGTTAAGTTTTAACTATCCCAGGATTTTCCCAATTACATGAAAAATCTCTTTTGGTTGTTGACATTTCTTTTTGAACTGGTCTAACTGCTGTTCTTGTCTGTGCTCTAATTATGTTGAATGTATATACAAACCAATCTAGTTCCAACCTGTGTTCTGAAAATCGGAATAGACCGGCTGGTCGAATTGGTTCAACCATGAACTGGTCCACTAGCTGGTTTGGTCAGGTATCTAGAACCGTTGTGTAACTAAACCAGCATTGGCCTGCTGAACCAGCCACGGTTACGGTTTGGCAGGTTCAACTGTCAGCATTTTAAATCTTGATTCTGAAACATAAAATGTCATTGCCTGGATTCAAACCCAGGCTTGATGGTTGACAACCAAGTATACTTGCCTCTGAACCACTAACATTCTTAACCATGTTGGTCTCTTTTTTTATATATATACTAAAAGGAGGCTTAACAGAAGTTGAATAAGGCTTTGAGCAAGGATCGAAGCCATGCTCCTTTAAAAATGTTAGTGGCACTTTGCCACTGAATCAATGTTACTCTTTAAATATTAACTCATATTATATCTTATAGACTTACATTGAAGTTTGTTTTCATTTTTCAAGCAATATATGTGTGTACACTTGGATTAAAATATAAGCAAATTATTAGTCTTAATAAATTGATACACTTTAGTATTTTATCAAATTTTAAAAAAATGTTTTAGTATATTAAATATAAATAAGTATATATTTAGTGTAAAATATATTTATCAAGAGATTATAATTTTAAGTAGTATACATATTAAATTTTTAATATATACAAATAGAAATGCATATTTAATATATATCGGTTCAACCGTAGTTGAACTATTGAACCGTAAATTTGTCCTTTCATCGGTTCAATGACCGGTCCGGTTATCAAAACCTTGGTTCCAACTACCAATGAATAAAAACTTCCTTTGCATAATTCAGAAAGTCTAATTTAGCTTGCATTGTTTTTGTTCTGGTGGTGGTTTGGCTGGCATGTCCACGGCCATAACTGCTGTTGCACCATTGTGAGGGTATGCGGCTAGCATCTTTTTTTATGATATGATGTGTATGTTTTAACACTGGTTTGAGATATCATGTATACTATGTGTTTGCAGCTTTTATGCCTGTAAGTTTTTCTATGTAAACTTTGTTGCATATTGTCCATTGAGCCAACTATATCTTTGTTTAAAGTGAACTTGATTCAAGTTCTGTGTATGAGTCTAGAAGTTTAGATGCCTGGTTTCCTTGATTGTTGGTTTGATTTTAGGTAAACCAGTTAGTGGGGGAATGAATATTGGCTGCGAGAAACAAAAATTATTGTGATGGCTCTCAGCCCTTTTATGCTAAGAACTTCTTGATGTGATGATGATAATAATAATGAAAACAAAACAAAGACATATGCCATCTATTGCATGAGTTCTGGGCATTGATTTAAGTATCATGGTGTTTCAGGTTATGGATCAGCATCATTGATGATAGGCCGAATGACATATTCTTGGTGACTGATATCCAATTTGGGTTGCCTACTTGTTCGGTGATGGAAATAACTAACCCTTGTGCATTCTTGTAGACTTTTTGTGGCAGATGAGTTTCTCCTCTTAGAAGCTGTAAATAATTGTTTCCTTGTTTATATGATATAGTTGAGGGAATGATTTCGTACAAAAGATGCCTGATTCTTTAGTTTGAGTAGAAAGCTTTGGAAACATTAGTGCATGCTGCTCAAAATCACAACAGTGCAAGCTCAAATAACCCCCACCCCGTTCCTCCTCTTTTTTATTTGTATACCCTCCATGTTTCTATAACAAAGATTCGATGGAATTTTGCTAGTAGCTGCCGCTGAATAACTGACAACAATTGGATGTATCTAGAGGCCAACAATAATGGTATAGAAATACTTTTTCACCAGTGGATTGTAAATTCATCAGACATGGATATCAACCCTTTTGAACATTTGAATTTAAACATTCATGTGCTGGAATTTGTTGAGCTGCCTGATGAATTTACGACTTTTTTTTTTTTGCCCTAGTGACATTGCTTGCCTATAAAGCATAACCAGCAATGCTTTTTTTGGGTCTGTAAAACTATGCCCTAGAAAGTGAAACTGTGCATGTGTCGCTTCGCCCATCTCATCAACAGGAATATTATGGATTCAACTAAGATTTTGGACATGGCCCAAAATTTAGGAAATTGGTAAGATTTGAAATGAGGAGATTCTAATTGCACTTTGAAAATGATGCTCTGGTAAAGTTGATTGGAACGAGTCTATGCACTGAAGTATATCTATGCTAATATATTATCATAGCAAATTTTGGCGTAGTGTTTTTTTAGCACTCTACAATACAGAGTAGTCTAAAAATAAGAAACTATGGTTAGTGACTACTCATATTTTAAACTCCCTTATACTATATTTTTAAATGAAATGATATAAAAAATGCGAGTATCATTAATCTAGTTACGATTGTGTTCCCAGTTCTCAATCAATGTGTGTGGTTAATTAGGCGTTAGAAAAGAAACACCGTGGGGGAAATTTGATAAGTGCTGTATCTTGTAAGTGTGTAGAATTTGTTGATGTTATTGGTGCCTTTCCTCCTTTATTTATTCTGCTTCCCTCCTTTAATTCCTATGGTTGCAGGAATAGCTCAAGTAGGAAAAACCGTATTAGTTTGCTGAATTGGATTGTGCCTACTGGTACGTTTCTCTTTTCTGTCCCTAAGTTATGGTCACAGCTGGTGAGTGCTTTTTATTTGTTCTCTTGTGATTGCGGTGGAAGCCCTTGCTTTCCTTGATTCCCAGTTCCCACAACCCCTGGCCCTAGGGAAAGAGAGTGAGCAGCAGCCAAAGGTATTTGCATGAGTGAATTGCTGGCCAAATGCCATTTCATTTTGGGATGCACCGAATTTTAGAATGTGAATTGGCTCCTTAGTTATCGATATTTTTTTTTACCAGACTAATGATATGAACACAAACTTACTACTAAAAACTGAATACAAATTCAGTTTTATACTAATTTATTAACCCAAGTTTTCACTTGTTCAACTCAGTGCACTGATTCCAACAACTATATTTTTCGTTAAAATAATAAGTTTGTGTGGAGTTTGAATCGGTGAGATTAAGTAACAGTACTCTGTACTACCAAAGTAACATTGCTCTATTTACATGTTTTCTATAGCTTCAAAACAGTAATGGTAATTTAACAAAACAAGACTAAAAAAGCTCCTTAAAATTCTATTTATTTAAAGAGGAAAAAAAGTGAAGAACCGAGTTCAAAAATTAACAAAATTGTTTGTGAGGGGTTTCTTTAAAATGACAGTTCGTGAATGGAACAGAGGAATGCTATATGTATGCATAATTAGGAATATAAAAACCCACGTTCTTTTGTACAACTTAGATTTACATGTGAAGAAGAATATCACAATTAATTCTTTTACAAATTCACATGTAATCCAGCCAATTTGTTTACCCTAAGTGTGTCTTTGTCCTCAGCATTGGAAAATAGCTTACTGAGTAAACGGCAAGAACTACTCAATTTAGATACTTAGACCTTGTTTGTAATCAAAAGGTGGATGATGGGGTTGATTAATTGTATTGTTTTGCAATTACAGTGCTCCAAAATTGGGCATACACTTTAAGTGCTTCGTGCTTGCTTTTCCCTCTTCCCTCAGAGTCAGACGCTCATGTAGTTCTGGCAATTAACTCCGCCTGTGTCCCATATATAACACAGCCGGTCCCCAGCCCGGACAAAGGAGGAGGGTTGCAAGTTTCAAGTCTCAAGTTTCTGACGAAATTTATGTTTCATATCATTTGACTTAACCCTTATGCCTGTTGAAAATACTTTACGCATTTGAATGGGGTTTTAAAATGATTTACTAAATATAATGAGGTATCTGTGGCTTATCATTGGAAAGAATCAACTAACTACGAATGATTATAAGTTCAAAATAATTTATAGTTAATTATTGAGAATACGTTGTTTTGTCATTTTGAATTTGTGTTGTGCTCAATTGAAGTACCTTCCTGGGTACTCATGAGAACACGTGTACTATCAAACTGACTATTTGTTAAATTGAGTGGTGCGTACAAGAATATCTATCCTGTATTTGCACACATTTGATTTTAGATTGTGTATAACTAACCCTACTTACAGTTGCACACAAGGTTTTAAATTATTGTTACGGTTGGAATCACATTATGATGTTGTGAGTTGATATGGGTCGATGTGGTTCACAATTTCTGGGTGATATGGTTGCGGGTGTGGCAACAGCCACAATTGAGATGTTGCTGCCAAAAAAGCTAATGCGGACTAATATTTAAATCCTTGCTTGCACTCGGACGCTGAAATTTGTCTCCCTGCATGACGTGTGAAAATGGTGTGCAATAAGATAAAATAATAATCTATATAGACTATGTTCTACAGGCTTTGGATCTTGTGTGATATCACAGAGAAAGCAATACTATTTATGCATCATGTCATGCATTACTTAATTAGCCTCTCACACCTTTCCACATTGTATGTAGGTACCTGTTCCTTTGGCATAGGGGTGGTATGCCATGCTCGTCTTTCATGTCACATGCTGCTGATCCTTTTCATTGATGCTTCAATGAGCTTGCATTTATGACCAACCTCGTTCAGTTATAGTCTTATAGATGCCTCGTCAGCCAATAAAAAATAGTGAATCTTCAATACGTGTGTAGTTTGATGTTACTTGTTAGATGGGTGACTATGAACAATGATTTTCCCGATTTACACTGCGATTAGGAGGCTTCAATGTATCTCAACATTGCTAAAGGGGAGTTGAAGTCTTGTAGAGGAGGGGGATCTGTGTCTAAGCACTTTTAACTTTAAAGTCATACTAAAAAAAAGTAAAATAATAGTCGCATATTACTTAGGAGGCGTTTGGGGTGCAATCACGACTTCATGTTGTTTGGAGATTTTGGGTGTTTTTAGGGTGCTCATGTTTACTACAAGTTTTACTTTTATGTGTATGAGATGAATATGGGTATTTTAGGTGCGAATTATTCAACTAACCTGTTCATTTGTTTGTAGACATATATGTGTCCACAAAATTCTTTAGTGTCCGGAATTTGAATTTTTATACTCGCTAATTCTTGTTTATTTTGCCCATTTCTCTATATTTTTCTTTTTTAAAAAAGAAAGAGACTTGGTGAGTTGTAACTTGAAAGTAACTTGCTAATTTGCAATTTGTTTTACTGAAAGTAGGTCTAGTAACCAGTGGGTTATCAGTTACATCACTCGTAAGCTCCATCTATATATTCTCCCCTCTTCTCTTCCGTTGCCAATAGTGACTGATCTTGAACAAAAATATTAGGGGATCATATGATGTTTAATATTAATGTTTGAGGGGAGGGATGTGTAATTTTCATAAGTATTATTGGAGTCCTTATCATTTTTGAAGACCATGGCTCCCTCTATCTTCAAAGATCTGCCTTTGGTTGCCGACAAGATTTTTGATTTTTGTTTTAATATTATTTTTTAAAATATTTTTTTATCTAATTTTAATTATTAAAATATTTTTTGTTTTTAGTGAGAAGTCACACATTTGTTAAAAGGGACTTTTAAATGTCTTAATTTTAATTTTTTTCATGTGAAAAATGGTAATAATATTATACATATTAGGGAAGTTGCCTCGCATGGAACCTAGTATTTCACTATGCGCAATGAACGCAAATTGCTCTTGCATTATATGCTTTATGCACTCATTGTCCAACCTAATTTACTTTCAGTTTTTTCAATATTGATAAACTTGCCAACAGGGCGTTGGCAAATCTGGTCAACCTTTTGCACATGATTTAGGTTCAAATCTTGGATTCTCTATAGGTAGACGATTTATAATATTACTGTAAACCAGACTACTCTTCTGTATTTAAAATGATGTGTTATTTTCTGTTAAGTTAGTCTACTCAACTTGTATAAACCAAGTCTTCACAATAATATCTTTTTGATAAGGCTAAGAGAACCATAAATCTTTTAGAACATCTTCACTCAAATATTTGCAAGCCAAGAAATGTAAGAGCGCCACATGGCAGGTTTTTACATTCATTGATGATTTCTCATGTTACTGTTTAGTATATATTTAGTATGGAGTAAGTTAAAAATAAGAGGTAAAATTTTTTGGATGAGTTTTGTATACAAATTGTATAAAACCTCATTTATGAAAATTAATTTACCTTCCATTTTTAACTTCATAGCAAACTGACCCTTAGCGTTTATTGAACTGCTAGCGGGTTGTGCTAATGTGTGAACTTTTCTGATAGAGTCTAGGTAAAAACTATGATGCCAGTATGGAGATCGAGTGGAGAGGCTAGGTCTATGAAGAATGCTCAATTGCTACAGCTTGGTGAGGCTGGTAACAAAGTTGTAATTTAGCTTGGAAAGGCTGGCTTTTTAAACAAAAAACTTGAGTTTAGCACGTCCTGTGTTATATACCCACCCTTTGTATTTTCTGACAAAAGAGTATTATATTTCACAACTATATATACTTGCTGATGATGTCTCATTTTGGTGCAGACATTATTATGGGTGTCAACAAAAGCAAAAGAACAAAGGCAGAATCATATCAACAGGTGAGCCTGAGGGGACTACAGCAACAAAAAAGCACTCACTGGAAAGAAGCTATATTGGCGATGGATAGAAAGGGAAAAGATGTGGCTTCAAAAGGAATTATAAATGCATGCATGTACATGCACTCTCTTGCGTTTCAAAAGCAAAGCATCTGTCTTAAAAAGCTAAAAGCTACAGTGACAGGAACAAGTTTGTTTTAATCAAATCCTCATCCGAGGGGACTGCACTGCAGCAACAAAAAGAACTCCTCGGAAAGAAGCTAAATAGTGATCCAAAAAGACTATAATTTGTGAACTATATATCGACAGCGTTTCAAAAGGAAGGAATCAGGCTTCAAAAGGAAAAAATGTATGTCCTATCCGCAGAGTTTCTAAAGGGAAGAAGAATGTATGCACTGTCTGCAGCGTTTCTAAAGGAAAGAATCTGGCTGCAAAAGGAAACAAAGTATCTGCTCTATCATATCAGCACTAGCTAGCGGCGTTTCTTTCTCGGTACAGCACTAGCTGCGTCTCAAACGGAAAAAATCTGATTTCAAAATTAAGTAGGGACATCTTATATATATTTTAGGCTTAATTAGTCATTTTATTTCGGTACAATGAATGATTTGATTTCTATTTTAAAAATAAATTATTTAGTTTTTTTATTTTCTAAAATGACCAATTTTGATTCCTCCATTAATGTGCTATTAAAAATATATGTAACGAAAAATGTTGATGTAGTATTAAAAAAATAATTTTATTTTTAAATAAATCATTTTGAATGTATGTAATATGCACATGCATACATATAACTCTTTAAATATTTAAATTAATTTTAATAAAAATAAAGTTAAATAAAAATTTATTAAGGTTAATTTAAGTATTTAAGAAAGTATGTACATGTTACAAGCATTTAAATGGCTTATTTAAAGTAAAAAAATTTTTAACGCCACATTAGCATTTCCTTAATTTTAAATTTTTACTAGGACACTAACAGAGAAATCATTACAGCTCATTTTGTAAAATAGATGAACTAAATAATTTATTTTTAAAATAGAGAGATCAAATAATTTATTTTACTAAAATAGGATATCAAAACTACAATTAAACCTATAATTTATTCTCAAACACCACCTTTTCTGGATATATATACAATCACAAATAGTCATATACCCTAGCTATGTAAATATTGAAAACTGTCCTTCGCATCACACAACCAATGTGCTATTTATATCATTCTTGATTAATCAATTTAAAGAAGAATATAATGGGCATTATTTTTAGGATTTGATTGTGATTTACTGTCAGTATAAATTTTTTTTTATACTATTATTCAATCACATTTTGTTATATTATTAAAAATATTTAATTTTTTAGATAATTATTATTATAATAAAATATTTTTGATGATTTGATAACATATAATTAGATGATAATATAAAATTTTTTATATTAATAATTAATCAAAATTAAACTCTATTTTTATTATGAAACTCATCACTTTGTCAGCAAATGCCTCAAATTTCAAAAGAATAATATTAACTAGATGTATGCCCATACATTGCATGAGTTGATTTTCTAAAAGATGTATGAATAACTATGATAGGATAACAAAGTTGATAGTTAAAAATCAAAATAAATGTCCTTACATTATCTGCCTGCACAACACATCACCTATCAAGAAATTGAAAGAGATTTTGTAGGTTAAAAAATATTATTATTGCTATTATTATTATTATTATTATTATTATTATTATTATTATATACTCCCTCTAAAATGTAGGAAATCTACACCTTTCCCTTGTTAGTTACTCAATAAAAAAGGAAGAAAGAATAAATATTTACTTGAAAAACTTGCATATGTCAAGGTATATGCAATCCAACAATCCTTTTAATATGTCTACGATTATGTTTTTTCGATGCATTTTTAATAATTTTTTTGCATAGGAATTCTAAACATTTTTAAGTATTTTAAAAAGTTTTGATCCTATTGCTTAAAATATTAAATGAAAGTTTGGTTTTTATTAAACTTTTGGTTTTAGAAAAGTTAAAGACCATCAATGGAGAAGATACAGAACAATGTGTCAATGGACTTTAGATCATATAGTGGGTTTGAGATTATGAACGTTAACATGTCATTCATAATGAGTAAACTGCTTGTCATTGACTTTAGAAAGAAATGAACCTAAAAAGAAAAGCATATAAATAATGTATATGTAATATTAAAGTTTTGTAAAAATAATGGAAATAATGACAATATGTCGGATGAGTGGGGAAATTAATAATGACAAAAAAAGGGTGTGGAAATGTTTGATTATAAAAAAGAACAAAGGATCTCTTACTTCTCCATGAATCTTGTATCTACGAAGCAATAGAATAGGGAATGAAACTAAATAATGAACAGGATTATAGGAAGCAAGGTTAAGATTGAGTTTAAAAATTGTACCTTTAGATAATTAAGTGAGGAATCTTAATGCATTTTGACAACAATTGACCAACCCATTTTCAATCCTTTGGTTTCATGAACAAAGCAATCATCAAAGTGCCAATTTAACCACCATCTAAATCTTGAAAATTGTACCCAAACTTATATAAAATCTATCTATAAAAAGAAATTATCCTTGAAAACAACCACATGAAAGGAAACGGCAAAAGAAACATGGAATCTTTCTAACTCACCGACAAATAAAATAATGGCCCCCTATCCTTTTTGTGATATTCTTTTAAAGTTGAATTCTTACATGAAAAAGAAAGCCAAAATATATTAAGACCCAAAAATTTGATGATGAGAACAATCTTATAGCGAAAATGCATAATAAATACATGCAAATATGCATTCCTCTAATGGTTTATAGAAGGTTTTATTATTATTTTTTATTTATTATGTAGTAAACATTTTTAAAAAAATAACACAAAGATTTAAGAATCACCTGGTTAGGATAAAACGGGATAAATACACATTGTATATATTTCATCAATCACATTAGCAATCCTAAGTATATTTTCACCTTTACTTTTCTGAATTGTCACAATCTATTTTGCTGAATTTCCATCGGCAACACTGAATGTCCTATGTGTTTTCCATTTAAGTTTACTTTCCCTGCAACTAGAAAAAAAAGAAAAGATAAAACATAGCAAATCAAGTCCACTCTTTCGTTCACCTATTTTTCTGGTGATAGGTTATTTGTAAGTTCGTTGAATCTAGAAGTCTGTCTTCATTTTAGACTGATGCACCCTCCTCTTAATTTAAATTTTTTAATTATTAGCAAAAGAAAAAAAAAACTGCATGATTTCCATCTTTCATAAAAATCAATCAATCAACCAACCAAAAACAAACTAACCAATGTATTCTCATACTTGTTTAATTCAGAGGGTGAAAACCCACAAAAAGAAAAAAAGAAAACAGATAAAATCATATATTGTTGAAGTAAGCCCAACAATTCTCACACAAAGGCAAAAGGTCTCCGTTAGTTCCATACACCGAGGCTTGACTATTCTTCTCCGGGGAAACGAGAGAATGAGTGGAGTTACAAGACATATATTTGAGTGTAGTGAGTTGTAGTTTCTGTTTTAGAAATTAATGAGAAAGGTGAGGTGTGAAAGGGAACTGTATAGTCCATGAACATTGCTAAAGGAAAAGCTAAAAGTTTGCTAGATTAAAAAGTAGCAACTGTTGGTAAAGAAACTGTTGACATAAGACACTTCCAAATACATCAAACATAGCTAACAATGTTGGTTGATGTGCCTTTTTTTATGTGTTCGCTGATGTGTTTAAAGCAAAGAGGTTAAGATGATCGATGTGACATCTCTAGAGGATTGAACAAAACTGAAACAATTACGTGTTTCAAAAATTATATATTATAAATATATATCTAACGAAGATGATAATATTTTTTCTGTCTAGCTGGTTGGTAGTGTATTTCCAGTTAGGGTTGGAGAAAAAAAACAAAGGAAAAATAATTTTAGAAAACTGCTAAGATGTTCTATTTTATTTTTTAAATACGGATGATGAATGATTAAATATTTATTGTTGTTCGTTTTCATAATAAATATTTAAAAACAACTTATGAGAAAATCGATCCTTAAAGATAAAAGATTAATTGGATAAGATAATAATGTGGTAAAGAGCAATGGCACTTTCGATGCTTTGAGGTCAAGGATCTCGAAAATGGAATAGAGCATTTAGGGAACATTGTGAAAGTAGAACAATATAATATCACCCGGAATCTTGCATGCCTATTAAAAAAACTTTTGAGAATCATGTTACGAGTGAGTCAAATGGGGACAGAGGCATGTGATGCTCATTGCCAGTTCGTGAGAATCATGTGCTCTTCTCCTTTCGACGATCGTAGATGCCGACGAAGACATCTCGCGACGTGGATAACGCTTTTAAAACCACACACTGAAAAAGTCATCCGAATAATAAAACATGCATTCTCAAGCGTAGGATGCGTCGATCACAAGACCTTTTATGTACATATGATGGGACGATTATTAAGGATCTTATTGGTTGCCAAGGAACAAGTGTCGATTGCCTATACCATTGGGCCAGGGGTGTTCATATGATACCCATGCTTTTTTTTTTTTAAAAAATATTTTTTATGTATATTTTGACATTCACAACGAATGTTTGAGAGTACACTAAATAATAAGGGAAATATTCATCATTATCTTCACATTACACTTTTTTATTTGAAAAAAAAAATAAAAAAGAGTGTGTATTAATTAAAATGATTCGATTATAGTGTTATTATAGTCAATTTTTTTAAAAATTTAATAATACATAATTAGATAATAGTGTTAAACTTTTTACACTGACAAATGATCAAAATTAAACTCATATAATATAACTAATAAATATTTAATAACTCATAAAGATATTGATAAAAAAACTAAGTACCCTATAATTCAAATATTATTCTGATATTCATAATTTTTTTTTCAGGATATTAATACCTTCATGAGTTGTCAAGTGTTTGCTGGATGCTATTTATATTTTATTGACTTCAAATTTTTATTATAAGAATCAACAATTAATAAATATTTAACAATTTATCAAGGATACCAATACCTTTAAGATTTTGTTTCTTATTCATCCTACATTAATGAGTGCCAACTTACTTAAGGACCAGGATCATCTTATATTAAAAAATAATATGAAACGGTCATGTTATGAGAGAAAAATATACAAACTACTTTTGTGTATAATTTATGAACCCATACATAAAAATGGTGAGTTATAGTACAATAAAATTTATATCTTTCTGTCCTAAATTAACACGAGAGGATAATGATCCCTTATTTAAATCCTTTGGCACCTAAAATTTTGTATTTAGAGTATTTTTTCATGTTCTGACATAAATAGTAAACGAATCTAAAAATAGCTACTTTTATCTATCTTTTATCGAAGGAAAACTTTTACTAGTGCAAAAGAAAGTAAACAATAACACATGGAATATTCTTTGTTATAATTGCACTATGTTTTTCTAATTTTTTTATGGGATAATCCTCCTTAATCTATATATGGTTATTTTCATCTCTATAGTTATGTTTAATCAAATTGTTGGAACTGTGCTTCCTTTTATTTATATATTTATTTTTTGGTTTTTTGCAGAATCTTTGGGATCACGCAAAGATAAGGGCACCAGACGGAGTGTTATTGTGATAGTTTCCACAAAACTATAATGAAATTAACAATTTAAAATTATATATGCAAGTGACTAATTAAGTTCATGTGATTTTGTCTTTTATTCTATGTATGCCAATTCAGCGTAAAGATGTGTGTTTTAGATTTTACAATTCATCCATCTATGTATATCACAATTTATATATCTACGACTAATTAACGTCATGTCACTAAATATTAAGAGGTCACTTATTATGTATATAAACATGCCTTTATACTTCAAACTGAAATTAAGTGAGTACAGAATTTCTTTCTCAAAAAAATTGTCTCCTTACCAAATGATATTAGAGCTATAAATCTTAACTTTTTGAGATGGCAAGTAAGATTCAATTTTCACTTCACTCTTCAATTTTTGGAATTTGATCCTAAACACTCTTCACTATCTATCAATTCACAGCATGTTTGATTTAGCTTTTTGGAGCCTCCAAAATATGGTTTGGGTAAAAACAACAAGAGAGAAGCTTTTGCCCAAACCATGATTTGGAAATTTCTAAAAGCTAAACCAAACATGTTATCAACTGTTTGGATTCTTTAACTTCAGCATCAACTTGTAACCTACAGTACCTACTGAGTGCCTTTGGAATTTGAACCTAAACACTCTTCATTAACTATCAATTAGCATGTTTGATTTAGCTTTTGAGAGCTTTCAAATCATGATTTAGGCAAAAGCAACGAGAGGGAAGCTTCTGCCCAAACCATGATTTGGAGACTTCTAAAAGCTAAACCAAACATGTTATCAATTGTCTGGATTTTTTAATTTCAGCATCAATTCATCCCAGTCATATTCTTACTCGTTTTAAGACTTATTATATTTTTAAATTAATTTATTTTGTATTTAAAATAATTTATAATTAAAATTTTATTTTTTTATTTTAAAATTTATTATATATTTAAATTAATTTATAATATATTTGAAATAATTTATAATTAAAATTTTATTAAAATTTTTTTAAAAAATTAATCTTTTCTTAAAAATTAAACTTTATCCAACATTCACCTAATTTGGAAACTCGGATATCAAACAAGAGATTTCACCGACCTACAAGTGTATTATCTGCGTCTTCAAAGCTAAAGACATAATTCAAGGAAAAAAATTATTAACAATATGACTGAAGCCAACTATTATCCTTTGACAATTTAAATATTGACAATATATAGTGGCATATCTTAATTAAAACTCTTTAGAGATCATATGATGTTTTGATAAATTTGGAGGGAAGCATGTAATTTTTTTTAAGTACTTTTATAAAATTTTAAAATTTTTGAAAGGCTACTCCCATAATCCTCATGAAACTGAAAGAAACCTCAATCAGTTAATATCAAAATTAATTTATCCATGATGCACAAACCAAAAGGTCGAAATTGATAAGCTGAAAAAACTCTCCAACTTAGTTATTCCCCCCTTTTTTTTTCTTGCGTGGGTTTATTGTCGGTGAAAAATTGGATTTATGGACAATTTTGTAATATGTTGATAACTGCAATTACTTTCCTAAAAGGGATCCTTATCTTTCCTAAATTAAATTCATTTGAATACTATATAATTGATTATGATTCTTTTCTATTGTTAAAATAACAGAAAATTATCTTGTTAAAAAGAAAAAGACACAAGAAATTTTTTAAATATAACAAGTAAACTTTATAACTCATGATAGGTTTTTATACAATAAAACTTATATTTATCACTCTTCAATAATTTTGTTATACGAAAGAATCTAAATCCCATATAACATTTGATGCGTATGTCTTCATGGACATGCATATGTGACCATTGGCCTAATCATCGGTTGCATCATCGCTCATTTTGGCATCAACTAAGGGAGATGCTGGCTCTACACCCAACATTGTTGCTTCACTCAGCTTGAAGTATTGAGATTATCCCTTTCACATAATATTAAAACTCGTTTGAGTTTGAACTTCCTTATTATTGAGTCATACCCTTAATTTTAGGTAGTTTTCTCAAAGTTTACTATCATAAGAACAATTCTAATTCTATATGTTTTAAATAGTTACTCTAATAATTCTCTTTATTACTAATGAAGAAAGTATTACATATATTATAAATTCACAATAAATTAAATGTTTGTACTTTTTTATTTAATATTTTTTATTAAATATTAAGAAAATTATAAGAAAGATTGTTTAAGAAGATATAATGTTACTCATATCATAAATGTAACATACATATGCAAGTTTTTTTTTTAAATATTTATGAAGTCTGAAATTTGATCTGAGAAGCCGAATAATAGGTTAAAATAAAGAAAAAATAGCTTAAGTAAAATTTGACACTAAGAAACATTTGAGTTATAACTTTTACGCACAGATACAAGTGTTTTATTTACATGCATAGGCCTGGCAAAGTTCTCTTACACAAAAATCATTATTTTGAAATTTATCTTATATTTATCTCTTTAACTACAATAAAATCATTTGAATTAAGTTAGTAGTTCTTTTATTTTTTATTTTATTTAATCGTGCGTAAACAAATAAATAATTAATCTTTCAATTTTAAATTCTTTAATAAAACCTGGGATACCCCTCCGACTGGACTATCTACTCACTTGTTGGCTGATGCTGTAGGACTTCATTTCATTAGATCTTAGCTTTTTATTTTCTTTCTTCTGTACAAAAAAAAAAATTTGATAAAAAAATTGAAAATATATAAACTATTTAAAAATTAAATTAGAGTGCAACTTTTTTTTTTAAAAAAATTTTTAGGTGGCCTCTTTATAGTTTGTATTAGAGGGCCAAAGGAAACAACTCGTACTGAAAAGGTGGTAGAATTAAATAGTCTCTTTTGTTATTTGGTCTTAAGAAGTTTGAAAGTTGAAAAATTAAAATTACCTTCAAATGCTGACCCATTGACAACAAATGATATTCCTCGAAACCGGATCTCCCATCTTTTGAAGGCAAAAAAGTGGGGTTTTTTTTTTTTTAGGTACATAAAAAGTGGTTTTTACTTCCGGATTTTTTATCCAGAAAAATGTGCAGCATTCAATATTAATATAATTTTAAAATTATAAATTTTTGTAAATATTTTTGTACATAAAATTTAAATAAGAATTATAAGAAAAAAATAACACAATTTGAGCAAAAATTTATAACTAACCCAGCATGGTGAGAGAAAAATAGTTCTCCCGTATAAAAGCACTCGCTCTAAAAGGTTTACTAATCAATTACTCAAATTTACAAACGATTCTGCCCAATAATTAGTTAGATTAATCCTAAGTGAATAAAAGTTGAAAAGCTAAAAAAAATATAAAGAGTAGTGCTATTTATCATGAAAGATTTTATACAAGTTGTATCATGAATGGGCACAATCACAGTCTTTTGATAAGTTATGGTAATGTTGTAAATCAATTATAAAAATGTGATATATAATTTACAAGTGATATATATCATAACAATTTCTTTTCTATATACATCAATAAAATTTAATTAGTGATATTTAGCATTTTTTAAATATAAATTTTGAGCAAAGTCATTTAAATTTTATATGAATTTATAAAAAAAATTTATTTTAATCTTGTTTTGAATTAAAATTAAATCAAATGAAATTTGACGATATTTTAAGTGTAGAGAATAACCAAAAAAATATTATTTATTGTGAAGGACTCAATTGGTTATTGTTTAAGGTTAAAAGAGGTCTAAAATTTAGTGTAGTGAAGAATAAGGTATATAAAGTGGAAACAACACATCCTAAGAAGATTCAATTCTGAAATCAACTGGTCTTCAAGAGATTTAATATCACTCAATTGGTTATTTTGTTTAATAAAATTTCTCAAATGAACTTAGGGCTCATTATGACAAATTTGGTGCACGTCATGGAATCAATTCCTGTGCCATCTTTACTTTTGATCACCCTTCAAAATGTTTTGTGTAGGTTGTTCTCCAATCTCGGTACTCTGCGACAAACATGGAAAAGAATCAACCTTTTGATTTCTTCTACGTATTCTCCCACTATCAACCAACAAGGGGAGATCCAATCTCGCATATGCATCAGGAAGTATCAAGCCCCCACAACCTTCCACAGGGAGAAAAGGGTCAGAAATCACCTGCTGCAACTGCAATCTCTTCGGAGCTAACACTTATTCCTAGCAGCTTCCAAGGAAAAAGCAAGCATGATGGAGCAAGCAGAACCCGCTACTGCAGTGGTTCCAAGAGAAACAGGCCAAAATCAGATGGGAGAAATTTGAAGAAAATCTGCAGCAAAAAAGAGAGGCAGTACTGGGACTGTTCGACAACGCTGAAGCTTTATGACAACCCGTGGAAGATCAAGAAAGCCTTGACACCCAGCGATCTTGGGAAACTGAACAGGCTCTTGTTCGGAGATGATTTGCTGAAAAACTTGATGCTGCCTGTGCTGGGTGCCGATGCTCGAAGAGATGCTGAAACTGGAACGGGAACCCCAGTTAGGATTTGGGATGTTGACACCATGTCCATGCACCACCTGATTCTCAAGCGTTGGGCTTCTTTCAAGAATTACGTTCTGATTGGGAAATGGAACCAAGACTTTGTGAAGAGGAGGGGGTTGAAGAAAGGAGATGAAATTGGGCTCCACTGGGATTCTTACAGACACTGCTTCAACTTCTCGGTGCTCAAGCAGACTGTGGCAGATTGAGTAGTAAGTAGTAAGACACTAATTATCTTGTAGTGATTATGTAATGTACGATGTTTTGGTTTGATGAGTTACTAATTATGGAAAGTGTCCTTTTATGGACACCTTTTGTCTAAAATGGATAAAGCCTTGGCTTATCTTCACAGTATAAAATAGCCAGCAGGTGAGTGCCACATGCGCATGTTAGACTGCTTACAATAAGTAATTCTGGGTGAGGTCGGTTCTGTGCATTTAATTTATATTTGTATCTTGCAGGTTTATAAAATTGTAATAATACCGATGTAATACATGCTGCATCCTTTAATCACTAATTGTAAGTTTTTTTCTTTTTCTTGATAGTATTCTTTACATTAGAAAATAGTAAATATCATGGAAAAATTGTATTACTGATGTATATTGTTGTCTCTGTGTTCTTTTAGAAAATAATTTTTCTCGGCATCTCAATATACACCTTACTATATGTTTGAGTTTAGGAACTTTAGCTCAAAATGTCAGTAAGTATATGTTTGAATTAACTTATTTTGTATTTAAAATAATTTATAATTAAAATTTTATTGAAAAAGTTTTTTAAAAAAATAATTATTTTTCTAAAAATTAATATTTTCCAAACGCCCATTAAGTCTATATATATATTGTAAAATTGATTTGTTTTCAATAAATGTTATTAATAATTTTTTAAATAGTCAAACTTTTCTTCTTAATTTTAAGATATATAAGATAGATATGTTAAAAATTAATTAATCAAATACAAATAAAATTACTATTTTCATTACTCAGCTTTTCCTTTTTAGCAAATAAACCCAAAATTTTACCTCATCAAGATAGCTGCACATAACACTAATTCAACCTACATGAATCACTATTCTTGAAACCCAACTTTCCTAAATTTCCCCTCATGATTTCAAGATAAATACAATAAATACTAATCAAAGAATAATATTACAAGAAACATTACACCTTGCCGAGTTGTCTCAATCGGTGGTAGGAACAAACTATGTATTGTTAAAGGTTTTAAATTCGAGTTTTGTTAGAGTTTCTTATTGATAGGCAATACCTTTGTAAATCCTTATTAAGGTTTATGGTATGTCCTGATTTTAAAATAAGATAACCTCTCTTCCTCCTAAACTTTCACTAGCCAAAAAACCAAAAGAATAAAGCAGTACACCTATTACAAATATGTGCATCGCACGGGAAATATAACTAATTTTATGTAAGATAAAGCCCAAAGTTTAAGCTGCAAATTGGTCTAATAAGGAAGTATATATGGACACTTAAAAATGGTTGTCATATCATTGTTGATACATGTCCGTATTGGATATTTTTTAAAAAAACATCGGGTACTAATTTTAATCTACATTTTACAATTTTTGTCATAACAATGTTTACTTATTTATAGTTATTATTTGTGTATTTGGCATTTAGGAGAATTATATTTAAGAACCCACAAAATGAATTATGATTTGGTTCAGTAAAGTGTAAATAGATAACTATTAATGAAAAATTAAAGGAGAGAATTTTAAGAAATCTATAATTTGTTATCCATGTACTTACATTTTATAAAATCATAAACTGTTGATTTGTTAATTAAGGGTTATAAAGACAACACTTTACTCCTTAAAGTACACATCTCACTTTAAAAGAGATAAATTCAATGAATTATCTATGCCTAATGCCTAATTATTAAGTTGGACTTTGATTAATTATTTTAAATTATATTAAAAGTATAATTATTGCATTAATTATAATTTGACTAGATCCTTTAAACCTTAAATACTCACTCCAGTTCCCTCCTGAGGGCTTCGCTGCAGGGCAATACAGGGTTCCCTAATAAAGAAAGTAGAGAGGTGACTTTTACAAAGACTATAGCTACTTGGTGCTCAATGAACAACACGATCAACACTGACTGGAGGGAAATTTGGGTGATTGCTCTGGTTAACACGATAGTCCTTGGGGGCTTATTTTGCTGATTATTCGGACATGTGAGGGTGGAGAGAAATTTACCTCCAATTACTCTCCCCAGCCAAATGACATCGTTTGCCAATTCATGAGAGACCAAAAAAAAGGGGGATTAAAATGCCATATGTGAGTGTGGCAGGTGTTATGAGTGACAAGCTCGCATTATGAGTGCCAGGTCAACATTTGGTAAGGGTCTGATGAGATGGTTGGTGATTCTGCTAATATGCAGTGCGATTTCTCGTTTGTTGCATAAATAGTGTAATTCGGTTAATACAAGATTGATACTCAGACATGTAATTGTCTCATAACTTTGTTTTTGAATAAGGGTTTGCCTTATTAGGAATTTGAGATATATGAGAGCATGGAAAAAGCCAATTGATCATTGGATACTGTAACGTACGTATGCACTGATGATCCCAAACTTGGCAAAGTCTGACCGTCTTGATGTTGCTTTCAAACTCTTTCAAGAAATGAAAGGAAGACAATTATGGGCAGGTTTAAACATCTTTACATCATATATACACGGAAATTCTTCATCAAATTCACCTCCGGAGAGGGTTACATAACAGTCGTGGAATCTGTTAGTTGGGACTGATATCATGCACGTGTACCAGTTTCTCCTTTCATTTCTGTGTATCAGTCCTTGTTGATTCAATGGGGAAGGCTGAGAGATTGGACGATGCAATGAAGGTTTACATGGAGATGCGAGGTTATGCAAGGGTACAAGCCACCTCCCACTACATAACATATGTTTCTTTAATTGAATGTTAATGTGAAGTCTGGGAAATTAGAAACTGCTCGTAGGCTTTGGGATGAGATGATGAAGAAAGCAGGGTTCTGGCCCTACTTTGCATGGCTTGTACAGATTGATCATTGAGTTCCATGCAAAGTCAGGAAAGCTTGACATTGCTGTGTCTGTGCAACAGCAAGTTGCATGATGAAGTTCTTGAAGGGTGGAAGTCGTCGTTTCTGGATTCAGCATTCAATCAAGTTTTTATATCATCATATCATGATCATGCACCATAAAGAAACACTGTCAATCTGATGGTCACGAGGTAGGAATTTCGTTCATTCAATATTTACAATAACTTAAATACTGCATTTTATCTTGTTTTCTCTGACGGTCTGTCTTTGTCAATTATTTGCTGTTGGTTCATCTTCTTCTTGTTGTATCTACAGTTGATTTATTTATGTTTTATTTTTTGTAGTTCTTTAGAATGAGAAAGCATTCAATGCAAGCACGGAACCTTGCCGGATTCTTGAATTAATATTTATCAGCTTCATTTTCCTTCTTCTTGAAACTTATCTGACTGGTGTAGATGTCTTAATTTATTTAGTTTTCAGGCTAGATTCATATTTGTTTTATGGGCTTCCCGTTCCTGTTTGCAGCAACAAATAAAGCATCAAAATAAAAAAGGAAGCATAAACATTGTAATGGATATGGTATGCCATCCTTGCGTCCTGCGAAGGTTTTGAAAATTTCAGATGATGTTGCAAATTAAGCCGGGAGCTAGCAAACGGGTTTTCCTGGCAAGGCGCTAAATCCAAGCCATTGAATTTATGTCCTGGATCTGACGGATGTGCTACAGTGCTAGGACTATTGATGGGTGGGATCGGAATGGCATAAATGGCATCCAAGTGCCAGTCCTGCATATAGAGCACGTGTCAGGTGTTTTCCACGTGTACAAACCAAGTGCATAGATTCTGTAATTTATATCTCTCAGCCATCAAAACGATATGGATCTTTCTGCAAGGACGAATAGGGCGAAATTGCGTAACCTCCCTGCTGTTGCAGAGGATACTGATCTTCTAAAAGTGAGATGGCACGACGAGTCGACACTAGCTAAAAATGATAAGTTGATTTGTGTCATGTAAAAAAGTCAAGTCTTTCTAACTCGCTTCGTATAATTTATGAGTTAGGGTGAGTTGATTAGTTAAATAAATTTTAATTTTTTAAAAAGTTTTTTTTTTATTAATAGTAAGTTAATGAGTCAATTAATGTAAGTTGACTCACTTAATTTATCTTTTTTATTTTTTTTAAATTTTTAGATAGATTAACCTACTTAACTTATTATTTTATTAAATTTTAGATAAATTGGCTTGTCAACCATTATTTTTTAATTTTTAAAATTTTTAATAGATTAACCCACCAACCTTCTATACCATAAAATGGAGTGTGTTCATTTTTCTAACTCACTAAAAAAAAATGAGTCAACCCATTTTACCTCATTTTCACCATACTTGTAACAGGTCGAGACAAGTTGGCCTGCTTTGTCATATGGTCCATCAACTGAAGGTGATTGAAGAATGAGAATGTTTTTGGAAATTCTTATCTAGAGCATCATATTCTTATCATTACAAATGAGGGCTTATATTCTGGGTGCAAGATTTTTTACAAGCTTTAGCGGTTGCTTTCCTGAAAGAAGAATGCTTTAGAAAGTTACTGATGGGTGTAAAATCAACATGTTGTACACTGTGCTTGAAGAGATCCTGGGTCATTGCATATGCAATAAGTTGTACTGGTTTAGTCAATATCAATTTTTTTTTTTTGAGCAATTGCTTTTTCATTGGATCAATTAACTGGTATGTATATTTTTGTTTACTACAGATATCTGATATACATGAACGTCAGTATGAAAAGATGGGAATTGGAAGCAGAGCAGTTACCTCTTTAGACTTGATGATGGCTGTGGGCTTAGTACTTCGTACTGCAATATTTTTCTATTTTATATTTTGCGAGTTTCGGTTATCTTGCTTCTCTAAGGTAATTTATAACCTATATTCATGGAGTCATTTTGTCAGATAAATCTGATATGTTTTAATTTATTCTCCCTATCTAGGTATTGAAGTTGTGACTTCTGGTTTTCTGCAAATGAAACATGCTCAAGTTCAAGGGCCAAAGTGTAGGCAGAGACAAACCATTGTGTTGAGTTATGAAATTTTGGGATTTTAAAAGCTGATAAGGATCATTTTTGGTAGCCCAATTGCTATACAAAGGTTATATCAGTTGAGGGCCAAAAGAAGATTTTCATATATGCAAAACGGCATATAGCCGCTGGCTAAGAAATTACATATAATTACAAGTTCCCTTCGGAGGAGAAAAAGATTACCTGCAACTGTGGTTCCTGAATCCAGAAAATAGGATTACGAGACTGTAATTTCTTTGCATATCTTTAGGCTTATGGTTTTCTTGTGATCATTGCCAGTTATTTGAATTGCATTGATATAATTAAGAAGTACTATGTTTTCATGGGTTGTAACCTTGTGACTACTTGCATGTTTCTTAGCGCCACTTTTAATTCTTCCGTTTGCTGCATGGTCTCAATCTTATCAATTTGCTTCCTTGCTTTATATTATTAATCTTTCTTTTAATCCTTTCAATGTATTGCCCACTAGGTTTCGATGGCTTCGACAGTTTTTAAAACTTTCCCATGAAATCATAGCAGACCACATTCGCAATACTCGTACATAGCATGGGTATGGGTAGGCAGTCACTTCTTGTCAATATTTATTGTGAGGGGTTTTTTCAGTACCCTTGTAAGGGTATCATTATCTTTCTTACATGTTGAAATTTTATAAATTGATTTAATTGTTTTTAATTATTACATATTTACTTATTTATCTAGTATATAATATGTATTTATTAGTATTTCTTATTTTATATTTTATATTTATTTTATTTATATTTTATATTTTAAATTTATTCTATTTACAAAATAGCCTAAATTCCAAATCAAGAGTCATTGTCATGGAAAAAGTAATGCTACACAGTTAAAAAAAATAGTTAAATTTTTTTATAGAGTTATAATTAAAGAGAGTTATTGAATAGAATTAAGTGGTTGGGACCACTTATATATCTATAATTAATAAACATGCCAAATCATTCTATCAAAAATTATAAAATTCTAACTATATAATATTTTTCTCGTAGAAAAAGGATATCAATTCGTTATCAATCTTTTCAAGTGATAACTCAAAACATTATAGCGTGCATCAGCGACGACCAAAACTGGTCGAAGATTTCGTTCATTAAGAATACTCTTTTTATTTTGTTTACTTGCAATCCAATCCCACGAGACGAATAATTGTTATTTGGGTTCATTTTTAAATAACAAATTTTTTGTGTATAAAATTGTAAATATTGATAAAGAGATTTAATTTCCCATATCAACAAGTTATTGATTATTATTAAAAAATTAAATAAAAATGAACCAATATATTATGCATGTCAGTAGGGTACCGATACCCATTTTATAAAGTAGGGTACCACAAGAATCTCCTTATTGTAAACACTTTATTTTGTCTGGACTAATAAATTTATTAGAAAAATTTCAAAAAAAATAAAAAAATATAATGATTTAGGTCCATGATTTAATCTCTTTGAAAACCACCTAATCTCATTTTTAAAGTAGCTTGATAAGCCTAATTTAATATACTTCAAGCCCAATCTCTTAGGATTAATTAATTAATTTGAAAGAATTTAATGGCTTAAAATTTTAAAATTTGAATTGTGGGGAAATAATGTTGATTGATGGATTGATTGAAGAAAATTAATTGTGACTAATTGATTGATTATGGAGAATTAATGTTAATTGAAATTTGATTGGGAAATATTAATTTTGATTGGTGAATGTTTGAAATTTAATTGAGAGGAATTACTCGAGGGATCTTGATTAGGGACTTAATTTCTAGGATTTTTATGGGTTATAAATTGGTACACTTACACGAGAGATTTTGGCTAATTGCAGAAAGATAGCAGAGAGAGAGGAGGCAGCCGAAAGAGAGATTAGAAACCAAAGAAACATAATTGCTAGAAGAAGATGGCAGAGAAAAGGGCTTCCATTCTTTCTTTTCTTTTCTAAGTTTGAGGTAAATTTCTTAAAATTTTTATACTCCACGGCATTTTTCTTTTAGTCAATATCAAACTCACATAATCGCCGACACACTCACACACTCACGTTTTCACTTTTTCACACAATCACTCGTAATCAACAGCACACTTGCACATTCAAAACACATTCGCACACACATAATCACTTGCAGCCACACTCATTCATAGCACCCATTGCACACTCACAATCCCCCATGCTCTCACTAGTCTTGCACCCACGTTACATTGCACACACCCATACCCCACACACTCTTCAATCAGGCACTCACACTCACATGTTCACTCTCTCATGTCTTGCACTTACACTTCACCCACAATCACTCATTCACATTTGCACTATCACTCGCGTCTCATACACTCACGCGTGCACACATATGTTCACACACACATTCACGCTCACATACATGCTAAGATTTTGATGGGGCTTGGGTTTCTTTATGTATTTGTGGGCTTATGGCTCCTCCTTTCGTATATATTTATTTGGGCTGGTCTCCTGTTTGTTAATGTGGATTCTTTGTATCAAATTTGTTTCTTTCCATATTCCATGGCATGTTTCCTCATACATATTCCTAATTATTTTTTATTTTATTTTTTTCTTGACTTTGCACTAATTTAGAAAATAAGTGATTAATGAGTTTTTTTTTAATCTACACAATGGTTGACAATGTTGATTGTATGGCTTTATCATCTTCAAATATCGTTAAGTTCGTAGGAATTTAATGTATGACTTAACTCCATTCTAAATTCTGTGCAAGATTAGATGTAGTATTTTCTTTTTTTACAAGAATCAATCAAATTATTGCTTCTTCAAGCAAATACCTTTTTTAAGCTAATAAATCTTGTTAACTAAATTAACCAACCCACAATTATTTTATAAAGGAGTACAACCAAAATTGTAATTATTTTCATTCAATTTTTTAATTTATTTTTTAAATGTTTAATCTTAAGGGTTTATTGTATAACATGGTGCTATCTTGAACTCTATGCAAGAGTAGTCATTTTTTTAAAACTCGTAAACAGTTTTCAATTAATTCTTTAGGTATTTTTTTTTATTATATTTAAGAGGTAAAATAAATATTTAAAGGTTATTAATGATTTGCACACTTAACTTTAGGGTACCGTCTAAGGATCAGGGTACATAATTAGATATTTCCAAACTCGATTTGGTTCGCAGATTATTTTTCTATTTTTTGTATACAGTATTTTTCTAATTTTTTTTAATATATAAAAATTGATGACGATTTTATTTTCTTTTTAATTTCTCCCGTCATACAAAAGGTCATGACATTTACCAATATTCCCTCCGTCTACTTTTATCTATCGCTTAAGATTTTTACATAAAGATTAAGAAAGTTATTAAATAGTTTCAATTATAGAGAAATATAATTTAAAATAACTAAATTATTTTTTTTCTCACTTTATTAATATTTTTTTTTCTAATTTCACTTACTCTACTAATTCTTTTTTTTATTAAAAGATAAGGATAAATTTAAAAAAAATTAATTAATACTTTTTTAATATTTTCAAATAACAAATATTGTTGGATAAAAAGAATTTTCTTATACGACAGATAAGTAGACGGAAGACAAATAAGTAGACGGAAGGAGCAACTTCTTTCTTTACACTTAAAAGTATCACGATATGTGTGAATTAGTATGCGGCTCGCATGGTTTTGGGGGGAATTGGAAACTATGTAACAGACTTAAGTTGTTTTTGGTAGTATTTAATGGAAACTACTTCCAAGGAAATGAAGGGAAAACAATGAATAGCATGGGGTGAAGTGAATACAGGGCTTATCATAAGGATTAAACAAAATTTACCCTAGATAATGTCTATTAAGTCCACAAATTAAAATGCTTGGTATTGATCCGAAATGTAAGTACATTCCAGCAGTTTAGATTTGTCAATTTATTTTATTTTAATTTTGTACGTACTTTTATAACTATAATATTTGTTAGTTTATTTGACAGACTTTTGAATTGGATGTGTCGCGACCCTATAACTTTGCAAGCTTTTAGAAAACCGTTATCAAATCCAAGAAAAAATTCATACAATTTTTACAAGAAACATTAGATAAAATCTCTCTTGAAAAGCTTGCCATTCCAAAATACAAACAGAATCTATGCGGATATCACATAATCCATTTTTACATTAAGTCCATGAACATATAATTGGATATCACATAATCCATTTCTTCAACAAGCTCACGCATCATTCATACAAAATAAAATCATATAGTCCACAACACGAAAACCTCAATAAACAATAACAATAGAAGATAAATATACAGATGCGGATCTTGTTTGTAGAAAATAGAACAACTCTAAAGTTTACAAATGACGATTATAACATTCAAATTACAACATAAAATATAATAAAATATAAAACATGCCCACTTAAATAATCGTGGGCTCACTCTAAGTGAATGCTTAAAATTCCCAGAGGCATGGCAGAATTGGACATAATTTCTTTCTTTCTATCTAAAAAAAATTAAAATAAGAAGTAAGTCATACAACTAAATAAATAACTAATTTTTATTGCAACGAAAAAAGGACAAGACGTGACATAGGTATTTACAAAAAAAGATGCAACTAACATTATTTTTTTAAAAAGAATTAGGAGAATGCAACACTTAAAATTAGAGTTTTATAAATGTTAACAACTTTTTTTTAAAATTTTTATTTTTTTTCCTAAAAAGATTTGTTTATTTATTCGGGAATTAAATCAAGCCAATACCCTTGACAAGATTTATTAATGGTGATTGACTCAATAGTATTGGGAAGAGTGTAATTGATTAGTACCCAATCCTCTTCCAATTTTTATATCATCCGTAATTTCTTTTATATTTTAATTATTGGGTGAAAAGTGGTGAGAGGTTGATGCAAAATGGCGCGCGTGCATAGATAAATAAATTAAATGAGTATGATTCATTTTTTTATTGGAGTCCGTTTAAAGCCTTGTCAATACTCATTGCTAAGACTAAAAGGGTATTGTCACATTTGAAATAATTAAAACATCGCTAGTACCATAACTAATTTTAATAATTCCTTTGTCATAAATTTTAATCTGCTATTAGATGAAAATTAGAGTGAAATGACCATTTAAGATTTTAATTGGAGACCTCTAAAGTTTCACACCAATACTCACGGTCAAAACTAAAGAAGTATTCGCACCTCCATAAAAATTAAAATATTGTTAATATCATAGATAATTTTAATTATTTCATCCTTGAAATTTTTAACCTCCACTAAACAATAAAACGATAACAAACATGATACAACTAAAAGATAAAAGATGATTTAAGATTTTTATTGGAGATCTCTAAAATCCCACTAGTATCCATAGCCAAAATTAGAGAGAGCCACACATCCGAAACCATTAAATTGTTGTTAATACTATAGTTAATTTTAATTGTTTTGTCGTTAGATATTAAACTGCCACTAACAATGAAATGATAACAGACATGTTACAACTAAAAAGATAAAAAAAATGATTTAAGATTTTTAATGAAAAATCTCTAAAATTCCACCAATACTCATGCTCAAAATTGGAGAAATATCCACTTTTCCGAAAAAGTTAAAACGTTATTAATACCACAACTAATTTTAATTTTATCCATAATCATATTTTTAATCCATCATTAATGATAAAACAAAGACTCTCAAGACTTTATGCCCCATTTTTCCTTTCATTATTATTTATCAAATTCGTCACTATTTTTCAAATATTATATTTTTGCTTTTTGGAAAGAAGAAAAACAAAAGAAACTAAAATAACAACATTTGTTAACTTTAGCTCTACCAAATCTCATTCCCAAGTGAGTGGGAGGTGCTGTATGGTGCTAGAAGGTGGGGAGTGCAAAAAGTGGATATGTGGGTAAGACTAAGAGAATAGGAGAGGAGGGTGATCTATTTTGGGGTAAACCTTTCCTTTGGGTGTGGAAAGAAATTTAGAAGTGTGACGGTATGTTCAGCGACATGGTTTTAAATTGTGATTTGCAACCGCAATTGCGGTCACAATATTGCTATTGTTGGAGTCTCCGCAACCGCAACGCGATCATATTAGCCACATTTTTTTGCAATTATTTGTAATTTTTATAATTACAACATAATTGCATCCGTAACAACAATCGCAATTTAAAACCATGTTCAGCGGGTGATGGTATATATCGGTCATCTTGATAGTTTCAGGGAATTCAAGGATTTTTTCAGAGTGATGAACTTGCTGAAACAGAGCATGCCTTGACTTGATATTCACAAGTACTCAGAGCACAAAGATATGAGGGCATTGGAGATCACCTTTACCTTTGGACCAAATTGGAGGGCTGAAATTAAAGCTTGTGGCCTTCTTCCAAAGTTATACCTATTTCCCCGTAGCTCTTCTTTCTTCTTCTTGCCTCTTCATTTTCTTCTCTGGTTGTTCTCCCTCAAGAAAGCTTCTGCCACTGTGTCCATTCAAGCAAGCCTTCTCCCTCCGTTCTCTCTTAGATTTTTCTGTTTGCCTCGTCTCTGCTCCCTCTTCTTTTCTTCTCTGTTCTACTCACTTTTCTCTTTGCTTTTGTTTCTCTTGCACTTTTGTTTTTGCACGTAAAACCTCCCCTCCTTCAAGATTACGCAACCATTTATGTGTTCAATTTGATTGGCTATTCTGCGTCCCCCAAGTGCAAGGAATGCAAGTAGTTATGAGTTGCCCATATGAGAGGTACATTGAGAGGTTGTGAATTGAGCTTTCTTTTTTTTTTTGGTCAGGGACCGAGAGGGAGGGAGTCGAGGAAGGGTTGAGATTTGACTCCAAGTGCGACTTCTCAAGGCAACAAGCTTTTGTCATTAGGCCACAGGTCTGATTCCAATTGAGCTTTCTTTTTTGTTTTCGGTCTGTTGAATTGAGTTTTTTTTTTTTTGTTCGGGGAAGGGAATTTTTTAGAGGAGGAGAGGGAATCGAATTGGTGCGATATCTTTCAAGGCTTTACCACTTAGCCGGAGCCTGAACTGCTGGATTGAACTTTCTAAAAGACCATATGGACATTGAATTGGAAATGGGCCAAGAGATTTTTGATTAGGCAAGAGGAAGGCATGGACTAGAAACTAGGCTAGAGGTTTATTTCACTTTATTTGATTTTCATATTTTGTTAATTTTGCTACATCATTATTAATAGTAGCAACATTTTTCTTGTTTTGTTTTTCATTTTCATTTTTATTTTGACTTTATTATTATTTTTATGTGTCTCGAACAAAATTGGGTGTTCACATGGGGGAGTAGGTATATAGATTCAGTATCCTTTGAGTTGTAAAGACTTATATATGTTTACCTATTAATACATGTGTCGTCTTATATTTTCATTTTCATTTTCTATTTGCTTGATGTCTGCAGTTTGCACCATAATATTTACAACTTGCACCATACCATGCCTTATTTTGTATTATGGCATTCTAAATTAGGGCATATTGGAGAAGAGAAAATGTGTAGATTAATAAGAGAAGGGCTATATATAGGTCCCACTTACCAAACTAAACATCCATGCGTTGAAAAAGCTACCAAAAATTCTTTCTTAAAGAGAAATTTTTGTGTAAGCTTAGTTTAGATAGGAAACAACAAAAAAATGATATATTATTATTTTATACAAAATAATTTTATAAATTTACATAAATTTCTTTGTCAAATTGTTCTTTTTTTATATATATTTAAAATGATGATGCGTCAATTTTTTTTATTAATTTAGTTTATATAAATTATATAGATTCCGTCTACACAATAATCTCTCTTTGATAAGGTTAAGAGAGACTTAATTCTTTGGAATTTTTTCACTCAAATATTTGTTAGCCAATAAATGTAAGAGTGTAACATGGTGCATTTATCACATTCATTTATGATTTCTCATGTTAGGATTTAGTGTTTATTTTATTGCTAGCTGGTTGTGCTAGTGTGTTCTAGTTGAGCTTACGTGAAAACTAAGGGTCTGTTTGCTTCAGCCATTTTTTGTTTTCATTTTCACTGAAAACAGAAAATGGGCCTGAAAACATGTTTGCTTTGATTTAAATGAAAATGTTTTATAGAAAACTTTCTCAAAAAGTGTCTAAATTTGAAAACAATAAAATGATGTTTTCGGCATTTTCTTCCCAATATGAAAACGCAGTGGCAATTTTGAAATTACAAGAACAAGTAAAAAATGAGCCATCGTCTCTGGTTAGTTACTCCAACATCTTCCTTTGTTCTCAAATGCTTCCATGGCTGGCTTGCCTACACTCTATCTCCCCCAACCTTCTCTTGTTTTCTCGATCTGCGTCATACACTCACCCATCTTTTATCTTCCTCGTCTCTCTTGCTTGCTATTTCTTCTGCCTCTAGTCTCCCAATTCTTTCTCTCCGCTTCGTCAGCATCATCAAACCATTCTTCCACTCTCCTTCCCCCACATTCTCCATTGTCACCTTTCTTGCTTCTCGGTATAAAAATGACACAACCTCTTATTTCCATACGCTCTGCATCTTGAGGAAATTGGTAAACCTAATTGTTGATTTGGGACATGACTATTCTGATATGATGGATAATTCATCTCCTGCTATTGCCTATTGGGTATTTGTTGGCTTCTACCGTGTACTTTGTTCAGTGGTTTATTGTAAAACAAGTGAGGCCTGTAGTATGAAAATTGGCAGCTGTGTGAAAGCACTTGAGGGGAAGTTGAGTTAGCATCTAGTTTTGCTAGAATATGAATGAACGTGCAATTGAAAACTGTTTAAGCTTTTTAAACTAAACATGTTTCTTAAAATGTGAAAAACTAAAAATGAAAATAGATTTAAGAAAATGAAAACTAAAAATGAAAATAAGAAAACATTTTTGAAACCAAACACACCCTAAGATGCTAGTATGGAGAAGCTAGGTCTATATGTAGAATACTCAATTGCTGCACCTTGGAGAGGCTGGTCACAAAGAACACTTATTTATAATTTAGTTTGGAGAGGTTAATTTTGTTAAAAAAAACTAGAATTTATAGCTCACGTCTTGCTTTATAGGCTTGAAGTGAACCAGGATGAGTATTGTATTTCAACTCTTCTTGCCTCTTTCTCTAAATTTCTTGCATCATTTTTTGTGTGAACCAAGAGTATCTTCACAGGTTTTGGCCGGGCTGAAAGTAATAATGGTATAACTCTCCCTATGAAATGTGACTCTTAATAATTGAATCACAATCTTAATGCCTAAGAGCATAACTCACTTCTACTATATCAATACCTTATGAATAAATTTCTTGCATCATTTTTGTGCATGTGCGTGAATTTTGTTGGTCTATGGAGTGCTCTATCTAAGTAACTGTCTACATTAACTAACCTTGTGCTCCTAGTTAACTTACTGTTTGTTTTAGACATGTCACTCTGGTTTGACATAGTTTGTTGCTTTTAGTGTTGTATTTCACTTCGTTGAGTATGTGCACTCCAGAAACTTAATCATTTTTAAAAGAGTTAGATCTAAAGTACACAATTCACCTCCTCTTGTGTGTGCCATTATTTTCTTCTTTAAATACAAGTACCCTTGGCAAGGGCAGTGGAGGGATTGTCTTCTCATCCTCTTGGTTGTGCCATTGCCTTTTAGCTGTGGCTCCTAGAAGATAGTTTTTTGTTCTGCTCTTGTCAGTGGGGTTTATTGAGTGGTGAACAAAAATATTTAGCATCGTTGCATCTTTGAGCTGGATTTCAAAGGACGGTGAGGGAGTGTCTTGTTCTGTATATCTAAGCTTTTAGCCTTTTCGCTCACTTGGGGTGGTTGGCTGTAATTTATCCCAATCCAATTTTTGTATGTTTGTTACTATATATATTAGATACTAAATTGTTTCGATTTGGTACAAGGCCTTTCCCTGATCATTTCAAATAAAACAACCATGGGCTTCTCGTGGTTTTGAATCTTATCTTTCATGTTATTTTAAAATGATAGCAATGGAGTTGTCCATTCAAAATGAATGAATAGTTTGACCTTTTTTTTAAAAAAAATTAGGGATGTAAAATGCATGTGACTTAAAGTTTGAGGGGTGTTTTATATTTTTCCTATTAGATGAATGAATACTGAAGATAGACTGAGAAATTTTAGATAGTGAGAACAAGAGTAATACACAAACACAAAAAATAAAATTTCAAATAGTTATATTTATGTACATAAAAAATGCAGTAATATAAAATGACGAAAGATAAAAAAGATACATCAACAAATGAAGTTTCTAAGGATCCACAGAGTATTGGTCTACGGTCCACATGATACTCCACTCCACGCACACAAGGCAGGAGAATTTGGATTCAACCGTTTGGAGAGCAAGTGGGCAAAAGCATGGCGCAACTAGAACATCAAATTTATTAATGTTTGGGGGCGATGCTTTAAAAAAATTTCCAAAAAAAATTAACAAAAAATATTACATTTTAAAAATGTTTTGGTCCCCTTACAATGGAAGAGACGCCAACCCTCGACAAAAGGTTAGGGCACAAAGTTAGGGACACAAGGGATATGAAGGAAAAGGGTGAATTTGGCTCAATGGAGCGGGTCATCACATGAAAAAGTCAAGAATGAAAATGACTTGACCAACCTTACCGGGTGAGAGCAAAATATGAAAAACTATTGGAGGCTCCCTTACAATGGAAGAGGTGCTGCCCCTAGGGAAAAGGTTAGGGGCACAAGGTTAGAGGCACGAGGGATTTGAAGGACAAGGGTGAATTTGACTCAGTAGAGATGGCTTGGCAGATGATTCATGTGGGGTCATCATATGAAATACAGTCGAGAATGAAAATGACTTGATCAACTTAATAGGTGAGAGCAAAACATAAAAAACCTTTGGAGGCTCCCTTATAATGGAAGAGGAGCCCCTCGACAAAAGGTTAGGGGCACAAAGTTAAGGGCACGAGGGATCTGAAGGAAAAGGGTGAATTTGGCTCGATAGAGATGGCTTGGCAGAGAGTTCAAGTGGGGTCATCACTTGAAAAAAGTCGTGATTGAAAATGACTTGACCAACCTTACGGGTAAGAGCAAACTATTAAAAACTATTGGAGGCTCCCTTACAATGGAAGAGGCACTGTCCTTGGAGAAAAGGTTAGAGGCACAAGGTTAGAGGCACGAGGGATCTAAAGGAAAAGTGTGAATTTGACTCAGTAGATATGGCTTGGCAGATGATTCACGTGACATCATCACATGAAATAAAGTCAAGAATGAAATGAGTTGACCAATTTTACTGGTTAGAACAAAACATAAAAAACCTTTGGAGCTCCCTTACAATGGAAGAGACACCGCCCCTAGACAAAAAGTTAGGGGCACAAGGTTAGGAGTACAAGGGATGTGAAGGAAAAGGGTGAATTCGGCTTGGTGAATATGGCTTACAGATAGTTCACATGGGGTCATCGCAAAAAAAAAGTCGTGACTGAAAATGGTTTGACAAACCTTATGTGTGAGGACAAAATATAAAATACCTTTGGAGGCAAAAGTGAAAACTTCCAATTATACTAATAGAAACTTTTGAAAAGTCAGTGGAGGCATATACCCCACTATCTAAATAGTGGATTTTCAAGCACAATAAGGCCTAAATCCACAAATAGTCATATACCTTAACTACGTAAATATTGAAAACAGTCCCCTGCATCACACAACTAACGTGCTATTCAAATCATTAACGATTAATCAATTTAAACAAGAATATAATGGGCATTATTTTTATAATGAAGCTCATTTTGTCAGCAAATGCTTCAAATCTCAAGAGAATAATATTAATATCTAATGAAGATGATGATACTTACTATCTGGTTGGTTGGTAGCATTTCTTCGGTTAGCCTTGTAGAAAAAAATAAAGAATAATATTTGAGAAAAAGGAGTTGCTAAAATACTTTATTTTTTAAGATATTAATATTTTTATGCGTGGTCAAATATTTATTATTATTTATTTTTATAATAAATATTTAAAATCCATAACTATTCATATTTCACAACTTAGAAAAAAAATTGATACTTAAAAAAATAGAGAAATGATAAATAATACAAAAAATTTTGACACAAAATCGTATACGAATCCACAAATTCATTATCACTCTTCTATCATGAATTTTCATTTCTTTTTTTTGTAAATTTTTATTTGTTCAAAACAAAAACTGAAATGAGTGTGCCACGTGTCACGACAGTCGTATATATTTAAAAAAAAATCAATTCATAATATACAGCAGTGCTGAAAAAAAAAAGGGTATGATAATATTGTGGTAAAAAGCAATGGCCTTTTCGATGCTTTGACGTCAAGGGTGTCGAAAATGGAATAGAGCATTTACCGAAAATTGTAAAGGTCGAATAATATAATATCGCCCGGAATCTTCTATGCCTATTGGTTGCAACAAGTTTTCAGAATGTTTCTTTTAAGGTGTGAATCAACTGGGAACACACGCAAGTCGTTGGCCAGCAATTTGTGCAGAATCATGTTCTCTTCTCGCAGGCCTTCGAGATGATGATGAAGACATCTTAGTTACGTTTAAATTAATTTATTTTATAATTAAAATAATTTATAATTATTATTTTATTAAAAAAAATTTAAAAAAAGTTATTTTTTAAAATTAATCTATTATTAAATATCTACAAAACATTTACTTAACTATCGCTTTCAAAATCCGAATAATTGATAAAAACATGCATGCTAAAGCGTAGGACGTGTCTAGCTATCAGAATTCAGAAGGCCTCCTCTATATATGATGGGAAGATTGTTAAGGATCTTATTTGTTGCCAAAGAACAAATGTCACGTATATACTCTTTTGTTCATTTTTATCTGTTATGTAAGAAAATATTTTTTGTCTAAAAATATTTGTTATTTGATAATATTAAAGAAATATTAATTAATTTTTTTAACTTTATTCTTATCTTTTAATGGAGAGAGAATTAGTAAAGTAAGTAAAATTGAAAAAAAAATAAAATATTAATAAAATGAGAGAAAGGATAATTTAATCATTTTAAACCATATTTCTTTATAATTAAAATTATTTAATCACCTTTTTAATTCTTGTGTATAAACATTAAACGACAGATAAAAATAGACGAAGTGAATATCATTCTCGTGCGTTACACAAATTTATATGTAGTTTGGTCTGCTTATAAGATCGGTAAGAGAGACTTTAGCTTTTATTCACTAAAAAAGATAAGTTTAGTTCCAAGAATAATAATTTTATGTGCATGAATTATGTTAAGGCTTAGTATATTTATTTTAAAATCGCGATGGAGAATTTAGGGGAGTGAAACCCGAATATAGTTGTTTTATTTAAATTAGGTCAGTTTCAATGTACCTATTTTAAAATCACAAGGACAATTTGAGTTATATATTTAGAATATCATTTTGCATGTAAAATCATGTGATAATTTATTCATGAAATTGTCTTTTTCAGATTTCACATAATATATTTTTAATAATTAAATTAATTTTATTTAATCGTGCATAAACAAAAGAAATTATTAATATTCCAATGTTAGATTTTTGATAAAAATTTAGAAAATAGATAAATTATTTAATAATTAAATTAAAATGCACCTTTTTTGTTTGAACTTTTAGGTGGGCTCTTTTTAGTTTGTCTTGGGGGGCCAACGGAAACAACTTGTCAACTTTGTACCGAAAAAGATGACGGAATTGTATGTTCTTTTTTTTTTGGTTTTTTTTTTTAAAAATTTGGTGTTAAGAAGTTTGAAAGTTGACAAGTCAAACCTCCCAACGCTAACCCATTAACCACCAATGATATTCCTCGAAAACGATCTCCAATCTTTTGAAGGCAAAAATGTGGGTTTTTACTTCCAGATATTTTGTATCCAGAAAAAAAAAGTGCGGAACTCAAAATATCTGTAGTTTTAAAATTATAAACTTTTGCAAATATTTTTTTACGTAAAATTTAACTAAGAATTATAAAAAAAAAGAAGATAACATAATTTGAACAAAAATTTATAACTAACCCAGCATGGTGGGAGAAAAATAGTTCTCCCGTATAAAAGAACTCGCACAAAAAAGTTTATTATAATTAGTTTAATGCTAATTAATAATTAATTAATGTAATACCAAAAAAAAAAATTATTAACTACTCAAATTAAACAATGATTCTTCCCAATAATTAATTAGATTATTCCTAAATTGATAAAAGTTGAAAAGATTAAAAAAAAAGTAGTGCATATTTATCATGATAGATTTTGTACAATTTATAAAAAATGTTTTTTTAATACTGTTTGAATTAAAAATTAAATCAAATAAATATGAAAATATTTTAAATTTAGAGAATAACCAAAAAAATTAATTTATTATGAAAGATTCAATTGATTATTGTTTAAGGTTAAATGAGGTCTAAAATTTAGGATAGAAAGGAAAAAGGAATGTTAAAGTGCAAACAATGCGTCTTTAGAAGATTCAAATCCGGAATCAACTAATCTTCCAAAGATATTTATATCTCTCAATTGGTCATTTTGTTTAGTAGTTTGGTCACTATCAAATGCTTACTCTTTTTTCTTTTGTTAAGAAAAATTTCTCCAAAAGAATGAGTTAAAATTTTTCAAATGAACTGAGGGCTCATTATGACAAATTTCGTGCACGTCATGGAATCAATTCCTGTACCACCTTTACTTTTGATCACCCTTCAAAATGTTCTGTGTAGGTTGTTCTCCAATCTCTGTACGCTGCTACAAACATTGAAAAGAATCAACCTTTGGATTTCTTCTACGTAATCTCCCACTATCAACCAACGAGGGGAGATCCACTCTCGCATATGCATCAGGAAGTATCAAGCCCCCACAACCTTCCACAGGGAGAAAAGGGTCAGAAATCACCTGCTGCAACTGCAATCTCTTCGGAGCTAACACTAATTCCTAGCAGCTTCCAAGGCAAAAGCAAGCATGGTGGAGAAAGCAGAACCTGCTATTGTAGTGGTTCCAAGAGAAACAGGCCAAAATCAGATGGGAGAAATTTGAAGAAAATCTGCAGCAAAAAAGAGAGGCAGTACTGGGACTGTTCGACGACGCTGAAGCTTTATGACAACCCGTGGAAGATCAAGAAAGCCTTGACACCCAGCGATCTTGGGAAACTGAACAGGCTCTTGTTCGGAGATGATTTGCTGAAAAACTTGATGCTGCCTGTGCTGGGTGCCGATGCTCGAAGAGATGCTGAAACTGGAACGGGAACCCCAGTTAGGGATTTGGGATGTTGACACCATGTCCATGCACCACCTGATTCTCAAGCGTTGGGCTTCTTTCAAGAATTACGTTCTGATTGGGAAATGGAACCAAGACTTTGTGAAGAGGAGGGGGTTGAAGAAAGGTGATGAAATTGGGCTCCACTGGGATTCTTACAGACACTGCTTCAACTTCTCGGTGCTCGAGCGAACTGTGGCAGATTAAGTGGTAAAACACACGAATTATCTCGTAGTGATTATGTATAATAGTGTATGATGTTTTGGTTTGATGAGTTTCCAATTATGGAAATTGTCCTTCTCTGTCTACAATGGGTAAGGGTCTGGCTTATCTTCACTATATAAGTAGCCAACAGTTGAGTGCCACGTGCACAAGACTGGTTACAATAAGTTATTTTGGATGCGAGGTCGGTTCCGTGAATTTATATTTGTAACTTGCAGGTCTATATATAAATTTGTAATAATCCTGATGTAATATATGCTGCATCCTTTTATCACTGATTTTTATTTTTTTCCTTTTCTTGATAGTATTTACATTATAGTAAATATTATGGAAGTATGGTATTACTGATGTTATATTGTTGTTTCTTTATGGTCTTCTATAAAATCATTTTTCTCTTCATCCCAATATAGACCTATCAATATGTTCGGGTTTAGGAAATCCAACTCAAAAAGCTGGCCAAATCTATATATATATTGTAAAATTGATTTGTGCTAAATAAATGTTATTAATAATTTTCTAGATTGTCAAACTTTTTCCTGTTAATTTTAAATAATATAAGATAGATACATTGAAAATTAACTTAATACAAATAAAATTATTATTTTCATAACTCAGCTTTTTTTTTAAGCAAATAAGCCCAAATTTTTACCTCATAATTTTAAGATAGCTACACATAAAATGAACTCAGCCTACATGAATCAATAGTCTTGAAACCTAACTTTCTTAAATTTCGCCTCATTTTTGGATAAATACACTAAACACACTAACCTAAGAATAATATTATAAGAATAAAACATTACATTTATCATAAATTTGTGCATTGCACAGATATGATAACTAATTTTATGTGAGATGAAGTCCAAAGTTTAAGTTGCGAATATATCCAATAAAAAAGAATGGACACTTTGGAATAGTGACCTTAACGTTCTCCATAGCCAGATGACATTGCTTGCCAATTAACGAGACACGTGAGTACTTTTGTCAAGTCAAAGTTAAGTACAGAAGAATGAATTTTGAGTACGGGAGCAATGATTGAGGGACCACGAAGGTGAATTTATTTTCTCCAAAGACTAATATGAAAACGTCTATGTATTTCAGGAACTAGAATCATAGTTTACTAAAAAAATATATATATCTATAAGACATTTACAGCATCTATTAAATAAGTTACAGAAATGTAAATTTATTATTTTTATATATGTTGAAGTTACAAATATATAAACTTTTAAGTAATAATAAAAATTATTTACTTTTTAAAAGTTATAAGAATTTATATCATAATATAAAATTTTTATTATATTATCAAATATTGTAAATAATAATTGATACGCATTTTTTTTACAAATGTATATAGTAGAAAAAAAAACATTTCATCTTCAATTATATGCACGCTTTATTGTTGAGATGAGTATGTCTTATACACTAATTATATACCCGCACGCAAGCACTTAAAACCTCAGGATGATATGAAGAGTGTACGGAGATTCTCACAATAAAAATCACTTAAAAATAATATTTATGCACATGGACAAAGTATATGAATTAAATATAATTAAAGCAAATATCGGAATTCGTTTGGTTGTATATTCAAAAATGCGTTAATTCACGAGGTGAGGATAAAAAAAATAAGTTATCGTTAATGTTGGACCTTTTAATATGTCGTGGAATCTTTTCATTCTCTGTTTAAGGTTTTATATATTATAATAGATTTTTATTATAATTTTATTTTTGAACATTTACATCGATGTTCGTGGGTCAAAATGGGGGCGAGCGTTGGAGAACGAATTGGATAAACTCCAATTTATCCCAAACACGACTCACATTAGTAAAGCATATTTGAAGGGTCATTAATGTCAGTGATGCATGTGTGTTTGAGTTTGTTTAGAAGGGATAGGAAGCAATCTTGGCATTCACCAAGTGATGAATGCTATCTAATTTGTTTGATGGTTTAAACCAGCCTAGTGATTTTTATAGGATCCAATCATTGTTTGATGAGATGGTTGGTGATTCTACTAATATGTAGTGGGATTTCTCGTTTGTTGCATATAATAGTGTAATTCAGCACTTGGCTAAAGCTGAGAAAGTTGGAGGTATCGTTTTGCTGCTGCTTTAATAAAATTAATACAAGATGCAGGCTGTAAAATTGATACTGAGACATATACTTCACTCATAACTTTGTTTTTGAGTTTGGGTTTACCTTAATTATTAGGAATTTGAGATATATGAGAGCATGGAAAAAGCCAATTGATCATTATGAATTGATGATCCCAAACTTGGCAAAGTGTGGTCGTCTTGATGTTGCTTGCAAATTCTTTCAAAGAAATGAAAGGAAGAAATTTCTGGGCAGGTTTAAACATCTTTGCATCACTTGTTGATTCAACAGGGAAGGCTGAGAGATTGGAGGATGCAATGAAGGTTTACATGGAGATGCGAGGTTATGGGTGCAAGAGACCTCCTACTACATATGTTTCTTTAATTGAATATGTCTCTTGGAAATGCATGCTGCATCTGGACAAATAGATCATGCCATGAGGCTGTGCGATTCAATGACTAATGAAGGTTTGAGGCCTGGTCTAGGCACTAATACTGTTCTTTGGACCCTCCTGGCTAACAAGAAGCTGGTGGATGTGGCTGCCAAAATTTGACTAGAGATGAAGGCCATGGGATATTCTGTGGATATACGAGACAGCTAGTGATATTTTGATGGTGTATGTATATTAAGGATCGTTCAGTTGATCTTGCTTTGAGGTGGCTGCTTTTCATGGCTTCATCAGGGATTAGAACCAGTAGTTTTATAATTAGACACTTGTTTGTGTCATGCATGAAGAATGGCTTATGAGTTACCCAAGCAAGCTTCAAAGCATAAGATACACCCTTCTATGTGTGGACTTTTCACAGGCTCAGAACAGAGACAACAAGTTTAGACAACATTTTTAAAATATAAAACAAGATAGAAAGTAATTATAATATTTGTATATATTTTTAAAATAATGTCATATGTATATATATTGCCCCCATAGAGTGAAATTCCCGCATCCGTCACTGTTTGGAAGGTTGCTTTCGAGGATAAACTTTCCCAAAGGGAATAGTTTTTTGTCAACATTATTGCTTGGGAAGATGTTTGTAGATTCTCCTTTTGAGGTCAGTAACGAGGTTCTGAGAGCCCCAGCAGATTGTCATTGAGTGGTTTAAGAAACCAATAGTTCAGCAGTTTCTTCTTAATCATATTCCATCTGGAGCTGATATCCTGACTCCTGAATCCTGATGCACCAGCTCAACATACTTTTCCCCAGTTATGCATTAGAAGTTAGATCTCTATCTCCTCCCAAACCTTTCATTGCAGGCAAGGCAGTGTGAACTGTCTTGATATCTAAGATGAGAAACTGGTTATGTGAGATGGAATTGTAAGTTCAAAATTATTGAGTGGTATTCTGCGATTTGATGTTCATTTTATTATATACAAAAGTGAAAATCAAAGTTTTGAAGAAAGATGCCTGACAATTATTTAGAGACTGAACTCTTGCCCAATTCTATGTTTGCATCTGGTATTGTTTCCTCTCGAGTGGATAGATATAAACATCTGTCTGGACTTTTTGGAACCTTTCCATGGTCTGTCTGTTTGTTAGGCGTATTCTGGTTTCCATTTTCACATAATGAAATCTTGACCTTTTGCCATGGATTTAAGTATTTAACTTAGCGAATTGTATCAAAAATTGTTTGTTCAATTTTTCAGTCATAAATCGTAACATCTTGTACCATTAAAAAATTGTACTATTTAAAAACACATCCTTTTCCACACCTAAAACTTGAACAAAATACTCAAAAATCCCAAACGAATACTTAAATGTCATATATCACTAATAAAATAGTAAACTTCAATAATACCATCATGAGTCATGTCATAAGTAAGTTCATAGGTAATATCCTTCTTCTTAGTCTTAGGAGGCATACAGAATAAATTTGTAAACACACAGAATTAGAAGAACAAAAACAACACCCACAACTAAAAGATTAAAATAAAGTGAGTTAAGTGACTAATCTGCGACATAAATGAAAATTGATTCTACATTAAGTAGCGAAACAGAACAATGAAACCAAGTCCTATCAATAACACCCCTTTGGTTCCTTTTATTTAACAATTTAAGTTTCCGCTCCTTCGAATTCTATGATGAGAATTTGTGAAAAAAAGCAACAAAAAACAAATCGCAAAATCATGTGAATTGTATTGGTAATTGAAATCACACAATTCAAAACCGTCAACGATTCATCATATGACACGGATCGCTGGATTGCAAAATTGTATCGAATCGTACAACTCTAACAACTATTATATTTACTAGAAAATTAAATGATTTTTGAGTAACTTTTAGAACAAGAAAAACTTTGTTTAAATTTCTGTTTCAAAATGCAGTGACAGGTAGTAGTAGTCTTTGAAAATTTACATTCGACATTGAGCATTATTTCAAGAAAGGAAATTGAGATGGAAAACTATGAAAATATTACCATAACAAACACACCAATGAACCATCATTTTCATTGTTTCTTCTGTTCAGTTTATGGAACTGCTTTCTTTGTTGGAATGGGCAGCAGCGAAAACCAGGGTCATAAGTTCAGAGATCCACATATCTCACTAGCTTGGTTTAGTGCTGATATTGGGGCTATAATTAAATTAATTATACTATTTTCATTCATAAGGGTATTTTAGTAATTTAATCATAAGGGTATTTCACTAGTTTAAATTAGGGTCTAAGAGTCTGTGATATTTAGTCATACAAAATGCAAGTCAAAGTTTCAGAGATATATTGAGATTTATATATTAAAAACTTGTCCCTTAACTTTTTATCTCCATTTTTAAGGATATTACTAAATTTGACTTGGGAGTCATACAAAATTTTTATTTTTACCATTTCCTTCACATAATTTTAAAAACAAAAAACAGATTAAATATAAAGTGATATTTTTATAATTAAAATTAAACATAAAAAGCAAACTAAACATCCCCTAAATTATTTTCCTTCTTTTCATCTTCCACGCCCTAGTTTTCTTGATTTCATCAGCAACCCAAATCTGATTTCCTTGCTTGAGTCACAACACGAACAAAAAAAAGGCGTCGTTGGGTTATTTGGCTCCAGTCAACAGTAGTACTCTGGATTGTCAACTAGCCTTCTTTCTGCTGCGAGCTTCGCACTTGGTATCATGGGAGAATCCAAGGGTTTTGATCTAACTAGTACGACCTGTGACGTCAGCAATTTGAACCAAGTTGTACAACTTGTACTTCCTTTATTACATCTCTTCCACTTTAATGGCCAAGGAATACTTAGGAGGACCCATGTCTTTTGTTCGGAATTTATTCCCAAGTTTCTTTGTACCAAGCTGCTCCAGCACCGAGGCATGGGTTATGCCTACCCTTTTTTTCAGTTATGGATTCATGCATATTTAAAATAATTTATAATAAAAAATTTATTAAAAAAGTATTTTAAAAAACTAATTTTCTCGTAAAAATTAAATTCTATTATGTAAACTCTCAAGCACTTTTTTGTGAGCCCAGAAAGAATTATGGTTATACATTAGTAGTCCTGCTTTTTGTTGTGTTTTTACGAAAAAATAAATTATTCAAGTCAATGCAATTATCTCTACTTTTTGTTAGCTTCTTTTGTTCATTTTATTCTATTTCATTTTATTTGAGCAAATAGCATTGGACAATTTTTCTTTTTCGGAAATCATGTAATGAGAACCACTAAAACTTCTGCACAAAATACTCTTCTATTCTTGCCTGCTTGATACAAAAGGTTCTGTTACCAGCTTTCAAACTTACTCAAAATTCTCTCCTTATAGTGAGCTTTGATCACCCCATTTAGAAAGTCCCATTCATGGAAACAGTGAGCCCTGTCAGCTTTGATAACCATTTCCCCAGTGCTGCCTCTTGATTTTTTCACTTGAACTGATGAAAGGGTTCTTGTGCCACAAATATGTTGTCCTGAAGTTTCCTCCCACTATCAAAGCACTCTGATTTTGCAAGATCAAGTCACCCGTAATGTTTTTTTTTCTGCTACATAGGATATGCACCTGGGTAAGGGAGGGGAATAGGTAAGTTCATGCACCACACCTCATTATTAGAGACAAAAGCCAGCGCCAGTTAAAATATAAGCTGCTTTATATATGAATAGTTTTATATCTAGAACGTCTCCTCATGCAAGAGCCTTTTGGACTTGAAACATGAAAAACATTTTACCTTGTATTAAAATTCAACTTAAACTTAATTGTAAAGAATGGGAACGATAAGGATCGAACTTCTAACCACTTAGTCGTAGATGTTTTGGTATCATATCATGAACCAATAATCTCAAAAATTTAAGCTCTTGAATGAAGTCACATGAATGGTTTTATATCTAACACTTGGCACCCGCAATGCATTTTAGTCTATGCTTAATAGCTTGGATATAATTTCACAGTTGAAGGTACAACAGCATATTGGATGGAAGTGACTTGCTTCTTCTGGCTGTGGGATTTTTGGGATGAGACCACTGTGCATTTCACTGATGTCTTCCTCCCTAAAGATCTTGTTCACAGCATTGCAAACAGCGTGCTTGATGGTCTCCCAATAGATGTGGTAGAATTAGAATAAACAGTTTAAGCCATATAGTATCCATTAACCAAGGGCTTTCAACAATAGAGCACCCTAGTTGAAAGTTGCTTTCTTGCACTCATGTTCTGTACCATTTCTAACCATTATGAATGCCCCTGTTTTACCAGTTGTTGGCTCTTTTCCCCTGTTTTTTCTTAAAAAAAAAAGAAGGTTAAAACATGTAAATATTTGACTTTATCCAGGTCCTTCGTGGAAATTCAATAAAATTAGGGGTAAATATTCTTCCCACATTTAGTTAACTTCGCATTTCATTTAGGTCTTAAAAGTTTGATTGCGCAACAAGTTACAACCAACTCTCCTCATTGAGTAGGAAAAAGAAAAAAGAGATTTACAATTAGAAACCAAATTACCGATTTTCTGTTTATATTAGAATTTCTTTTCAAATTTTAAAAGAAATGCTTCAACAAACACATACCCCAACAAAACAAAAAATAATATTGTTGTTTCCCATTTTCAATATGGGAGGCATCATTCAAACTTTCATATTGCCATGTAAAAAAAAACAAGGGCTTATGCTATGATTTGAATGTCATAAATTAATCTTTTAGATGTGCTTTAGCCTTAGATTAAATTTGTTTTTATTGTTAATATCTAATAATCTAATGCATAAAGTTTAAAAGTTTGTTTTGATGAGTATGAAGACTTTACAAAAGCAACGGGGCCAAGTGTGCCCTAAAGTGAAAATTGATAGGGTGACTGAAATAAGACTGTTTCAATTAAAGTTCTGACAAGTATACTGTAGAATGTATAGAGAAAATGTTGCCCACCTAAGCTGGTATTTTGAAGTTAACCGACTCAACTTGAGTCTCGAATGAATATGAAGGCGGTTTACAAGAAAGAAGCTAAAGTTTTGAATTTCAAGTTGAGCACATTGAGTTAACGAACTTGGAAATATGGGTTAACTCGAATTTTGAGTGCAATAGATTTTAAAAAGGACACTGTAATAGTCAAAATTTCAAGAATGTACTTCCTAGACCACTTGCAACAATCATCGCCACCTTAGACTTTTGTAAGAAAATGTCTGGACCCAATCATTTGCATCAGATCCAAAGAATTACAAAAAAGGAAATTATTTTGAAGATTTACATGTACATTTCCTGTTTTATTAAGATTTCTGAGCTAAGCTTCATGCTTGCATGCCTACTCTTTAAGAAGAGGATTCTCCTTGCGCGAAACATCTTTGTTGCGTCTTGCTAGTGTGCTCAATTCTTGTAATCTCATTTGGGTTTAAAGTTAAACCTATTGCTAGCGGGTTGTGATGATTTGTCACTTTTGAAAAGATTTTAAAAAGTGTCCTGATTCAACTTGTTCAGAAAAAACTTATTAAAAAAAGAAAACTTGTTCAAAAATTAGGATATTAGTTTGAAGAGGTTAAGTCTAATAAAAATATAAGTAAACTCCCATTTTAATTCTTCAAATATACAAGTATCGTCACTTTAGTTTTCTAAACGTTTTTGTCATTAATTTAGTATCTAAATCTAAAAAGTGTCATCAAAATCATGTTTTTATATATGAATAGGGACTAAATTAATAAAATTTCAATGATTGAGAAATTAAATTAATGATAATTTTACATATTTTAAGGGACTAAATTGATGACATTTTTTTATTATTGAAGAATTAAATTAAAATTAATATCTTTGAAGAATTAAAATGATGACTTTCTTACGGAAAATCATCAATCCTAAAACACTAGAGGAATGTCATTCTTTGTTCAGTTTTAGCCTAAAATTTAAAAATTAACTCCAGAACAATAAAAATCACCACAAATCCAAGTATTTTGGTTCTCTAAATCAGTCTTACAACCATAAAATATTCTTTACCTTTTCACTTCAAGTATTCAGCTTGAATGACGTTGTGACCATACTCATAGCAAATGTTGGCCAAATTATAAGAGCACCTTTGAGTAGGATTTAAATTAAGGGCTAGCTGCAACTAGAATTTTGTGATGGGTTAATGGTAGGAAAGTAGGTGAATTGAAGGCTTAACAAAGAAGCCGCCAGAAATAGATTAATGGTGAGCAGTTTGAATAATTTAGAGGAGGTGATAAGTTCATTGTAATAGAAAAGAAGGCTTAACAAAGTAAGTGAAAGTGAAAGTAGTTTTGTAATCAATAGCTCGATGTTTAAGGAAATTTCGGGTGAATTTTGGCTTCTGTGAATGTTCAGAGGCTTCTGGGGTAGATTTAAGCAAGAAACAATCAGGATTTAGAAATCAAGAAATTTTCATGTCTGGCCAAGAGAACAAAAATTGAGAAGTTGTTAAATTGACAGAAATGGATTAGAATTTGTAGAAGGGCGAGAAATTTTGTTTTTAACTTCATACCTAGAGTTCCTCCTTGGCATCTCACTCTAGGATGCAATGTCGTCAAACAAACCCAAAATTAGGTTTAAAAAAAAAGAAAATATAAATTCTTTATAAACTTTTAACTACTAGAAAGAAAGCATTATATTCTTTTTTTTTAAAATATTTTATTCAAATAATATGTTCCCAAAAACTTTATCTAAGGATTTGGAAGAGTCCGAGAGCCTATAAAGGAAAAATGTTATGCTTACACATTTTTTTATACACTTCTCAATTACACCTTCCATTTTTGGGAGAAAAAGGAAAAAGAAGGTATTGGGAAGGTCTTGAAAAGTGAGCTTTTTCCATTTTTTTTTTTCCAAAGTGAAAGATGTAAAGGAAAAGTGTACGAGAAAAGTTATATGAATAACATTAGGGCCAATAAATTTTAACAGTAATATTGTAGCTTGAAATCTGTTGTCTTTCTTCCTTGAGAATATGATAGGTTATTGCAATGCTATAGTTTTATATACAGTTATATATGCTGATGACATTTATGGGAACTCTATTGGTCAATGATGTAATAATGTTGCCGTTTAGAGCACCAATCTTTGGTGATTAACAGTGTATAAACCAAGTTGGGCTTACATGACAAAGATGATGAAAACCCATCCAACTTGTATTGATTTCCCCTGTGTACATCAGGAAGTTTCTTTTTATGTTATAATGTGTATATGTACTGAATGTTTTGTATGCCTTCCCTCGCCAATTTATGTACCACTCCAACCATATCATCTGCGATGTCTTTCCAAATTTTATTGTTGTTTTGTAAGTGCAAAAACTAAAAGGACATTATTAAATTTAGCTCACGCAGCAAGCTCTTGGGTAAATTCTCTTGACCATAACAAACTATTCCATATGTGTCTTAATTAGTGGATATTACATTGTAAGGTTGTAATTTGAATTTCAACTGGCAACTTTCATAATTATTATGTCCATTTTGCTTGTGCTTCGTTGTCTATATGCTTCAGCTAGTGAAAAAGAAACCTATTTACAACTTTCGCGCGCAGCTGTTTGCCATTCTGATTATTAGCAAGTTGTTGCACTCTTTCATTCATTGAGGTTTAGCTGAAATGCCAATTCACTTGGTATCACTAAGTGTTCCTTACAATATGTGGTTTACAGCTTCACAATCACAAGCCTTGGCTAGCTTTGTAGAGAACTTTCTTCTGAACCATTTTTATTGGCAGCTGAGGCGGTGAATTTGTAAGCTCTTACAGAATTCCTTGGACATGCAGAATCTGCTTTCTTCTCTACTCTTGAATGTAAAGTTCAATTTTAAAACTCTTGGATTCAGAAGATCTTCGTAAAAACAATGGCCAGGATACCCTAAAGTGCGTTACAGAACTTGTAAATGATACTCTTACTAGTGAAGGATCATATAGTTTTTCTACTTCAATAGCATAAGACGTCCTTAAGGCCATTGACAATGGTAAAGTCAAGGTGGTTCTATTGGTAGCCCTGGGTTTTGGATAAGATGGATGGCATTAAAGGGTAAGTATTTTTTTTAATTGCAAAATGGTATGAATACCCTAAAGTGCATGTCTTGTAGCATGGAGTTCTTTGTATTATCTGGAATTTGTCTAATGTTATGAAGCTTGATAAAATGATAATGTATTGAGTTGAGTCGGGTTAATGGAGTTGATCTACCCGACCTACGAAACACCAATTATTCGTTGCATGGTTCTACACAAACTAGCTAGGGTTGGTGCTTTAGAATGTTGTCTACTTTACATTTTAGCTAATGTCATCGACAATTGTGCAGAGATCAATCATCTTGTTATCTTCATCAGGTGTATGTCAGTGCTACTGAGAATCCAGAAGCAGCATCGCTCTCTGAATCTTTCGAAGCAACACACTTCTCACACGACTTGTCTAGCTCCATATGACTCCATTGCAGCAGTAATGCTATTTCTACAGTTAAGCATTTGTCTTTTATTTGTTTTTTCAGCTGAGAGATAATGAGAAATTGACCTTGTTGGTAACGTTTTCCCTGCTAAATAGGCGACAATCACTACCTGGTCATGGATAGTATTTGATTCGATTTATTGTTTAGCATTCTTACTAAGTCTTGTTCAATGTCTATGTGTACTTATGGGCTGGGTTCAGTATTAAGATGTCTATATCTTGTCAAAAAAAAATAATAATAATTCTTATACTTTAATCTTATACTTTTTTTGTGCACTTATTTTTTATGATAATTTTTTTTATTACCATTTCAAATATACGTATGAAAAGGTATAGGATTGAGACGTAAAAATAAGTTTTCAGGAATTAGACAAATATTATGGACTATCAACTATTCCCCTTCTACGCAGAAATTTTTTAACTGGAAGTTCTTACGAACGTAAAATGTTCATTGGGCTGGACTCCGTCTATCAAATGCATTATACTTTGAGGAAAAGAATTTCTTTCAGAGGACATCTTCCCATTGTAGAATAGTAATTGAACATGGGAGAATATACCTTTAAATCTAATTAATGGTTCTTTTGATAGTATATGAAATATCACATACAGAAACAGATAATGATTGACCTTATTCATCTAAATAAAATACGGGATTGGGAAGTAGTTAAAAAGATAAATTAGAAAATGCACGTCATTGCTGATTTCTCAGCTTCTATTTGTCTAGGTGTAATCCATCTGGTACAAGTATCAATATTTAATTTGAAGGTCGTAAGGATAACATTATATCTACTTAGCACTATCTCTATTTTGATCACATTAAAGGTGCAAGTACTTGTGTATGAAAGAGGATACGTGGCTTTCTAGAGAATCGGATCTCCTACGTCATCATACCTTAATTTTAGATATTGAAGCCGACGTTAATCTTAGAGATTGAAAGTGATATCAATTAAGTTACAAACTCGCTGCCTACTTAACACTATTTCTACTTCGTTAATAAATAACAACTGGACTTTGCAACTCCAATTAGCTTATCAATATGAGTGATTACTGGAAAAGTAAATATTCCTGATTCAATATTAACACAAAATCAAACAGCATTCTCAGAAATGTAAGGCAACTGACCATAATCAGCCACTAAGACAGGATTTTTGTCTGAAATTGACTGGACATCAGATTGCAGCAGAGATTTTTGTACTTTCTGGACAAGCCATACAAAGTAGAATCAGAACAGTACCCATAAGTATTGATGTAGCAGCACTTCTTTCTCTTTTTCATTTTGTTTTGTTTTTGGTAGTAATTGTAGCAGCACTTTGGAGACAAAAGAGAACAAAAAAATTCAAAAAATAAAAGAGAATAAACCATATACTGGAAGAATGTTTACTGACTAGGATATGTAACAGTAGTACACAAAAGAAAATGAGAATATTCGGCACAGTTAGTCAACTAATTCCACCATTGTTGTGCAAAGCAATTGATTAAAGGTGCAAGATCAGAAAGCAGAGTCTTTCCAATATCATCCATCATGTGAAGTCAGTGTCATGAAACAACTTTTACTATCAGTGAATTTCTTCTTGACAGTGGGGTTTAAAACTTGCACAAATATTATTAGAATTACTAAATCGTACTATGAGATTTCATTACATGGCCTTGGCTTCTATGCTAGCTTTGAAAGAATTTCTTAAATGTTTCGTACAATTTTGAGGGTATGTATATATGTGAATTTGAGACTTGCGAGTGTGAAATTTTGGATTCAAAAAGTCACCTATTCTTCATGGTGATATATATATATATAAAGAGGAACTCGGATTTGATATACAAGAGTAAATGTACCCTATATATATATATATATATATATATATAGGGTACATTTACTCTTGTATATCAAATCCGAGTTCCTCTTTTTTGAGAGTGGGTCAATTTATTATACGGGTCAATTCACTCCTATTTTATTTACGCATTTAGTAAATTTCAGGAATTTTTTTGTACATTTAATAAATTTTAAAAAAATTTCTTTTTAGTTTTTGAAACTTTAAGGGTAAATCACACATGAAGTAAAGTTAAAAGATTTTTTTTTTTTTGCATTTTACCCCATTTAATAAGGAGTTAAGATTTTTATTTAAAAAAAAAGAAAGAGAAAGTTGAAAAAAAACAGAAAAATAAGAGTTGAGAAAAAAAATATTCTTAAATTTTTTTTTTAAAATAAAGAGATAAGATATTCTTACCAAAATAAAATGATGAATAGAACTTACTGGCATTCGCTAGTACAAAAAAACAGTGGAAGTTATATATATATGTATATATATATATAAAATAAACTAATTATTTTTACTTGTATAAAAATGAAAAAAAAATGTTACTAAATGGCCTCGAGAGGGCCACAAGAATTGATGAAAGGACACATGCCACGAACTGACCAATGGTAAGAAAGTTTAATAGCGACCTATCATTAGAGTTAAGGCCATGATATGAAAAAAAAAAAATTATGCATGAAAATATGAAATATGACATAGCATAACAAATATGCCATTAGATTAAATTTATATTTTATTTAATAAATTTTAAAAAAAATATGGACCATTGAATACCTAAGAATTATTAATTACATGGTGAATGGTAATTAAGAATGTTTAATGAGCAAACGACATTTAAGAATATAGCAGGCCAACAAGAAGCTCTCTCGTTCCCATGGTATTTTGCCAGACAAAATCATAAATTATAAACATGCAGTAATTTATTTTATATGATTTATCATTATTTTAAATTATTACCTTAAAAAGTCTACAAATTTTTCATCATTTCATATAGTATTTACGTTATGAAAATAATTTATTTTACTATTTTTTTCAGTCAAGAAATGACATGGTGACAGTGGAGAAAGATGCAGCTTTAATTTCAGTGATTCTGATAGGTCTCAAGAAGATGTTCTTGAAAGCAACTCCTAGTCGATGGTGACGACGTTGACAGTAACAATTCTGCATCTTTCATTGAAGAGGCTGGACCAAACGAAGACGTGGTGAATCATGCATCAAGTGCCCTTGAAGGTAACTTGACTAGCTTTGCATAACTTGGTATTTGGATCCACAAGAATGCCAAATTCTACATGCCCCTTCAATTCTTCTCCCCCAGTACCCACGAAAGAAAAGGAAAAGTGAAAACCAAAATGTGAAACCCCCACAATCACATTTTGCAAGTTGGGCACCAATCTTGTTTCGGGGGACCTTATCTGATGAGATTTTCTTTTTATTCCTTCACCATGTTTGAGTTTGAACTTTGAATACAAAACTCTCAACTACTGAAATTTTCTGTAGCTGAATGAAAAGAAAGAGGACGAAACCTTCAGAGGTCTTGGAGTTGCAGGCAGTAAAAGTCAAGGAAATCACACGGTCCAGTAAATCGTCAAAAATCAACAAGTAAATTGATTTGATTCTTGAGAATCTATCTTATAAAGAGAATTGTATCATTATTACTTTTAACTTATTAAGATTAAATTTATATAACAGTTTAAATGGGAGGAACCCTCCAATCTTTAGTTGATCATGATAATGGAAACGGTTTATATCCATATATATATATGGTGATGAGGTTCTAGATGAATAACCGTGGATTACAAAAAAATTTAATTTAAAAACAAAAGTACTGTTATTTATCAAGAAACATCTTATTGGCTTGTATTACGAATTCACCATTTTTAAGTAAACGGGAGAAAAATTCAATTACAAACATCCCTCCATGATTTAAAAATTAACACGTCACAACAAATCTTTTTAGTGTAAGTGAAAATCCAATTCATAATATTTAATATAAAAGCAACATGTTATAATATTTTGGGTTTATTTTTCTCACTTCTGATAAGTCTTGTCTTTGCACTGCTTTGTTCTGTCTTTGCTCTCCTTTCACTTCTCTAGTACCCATCCCCTATTTTAGTTGTCATTGTATTATGTTTCATATTAATACCAAGTATAAGATAAAAATTCAATGCATTACTTAAGACATTAAATTCTCTTTTATAATAGATTAATTTTTTAAGACGAATTTTTATAAGGATTTTAAATTATAATTAATAATTAATGTTTTCATTAAGAGTAATTGATCGAAGAAAGACAGTGATGTAACAAAAAAGTCAACATCAATGGACTTGAGGCGTATCACATACCCTCGTGAAAGCTGGTGTATATATGCCATTTCCTACACATGATTTCTGGGCTATCCACGTAGCTATTAGCAAGCATGGATCTAACTACGATTGAGTTGGACACCGAGGGAAACTTTTGCCCCAGTTGGAGAATTCAAATCAAGTCAAGGTTAACTTGTTGAATTATTTGTCTAACAAGATTATATGTGTTTCTCAATTAGATTGTTTCGATTTGAATAGTATTGTCTAGTGTTTCAAAAAGGGTTTCTTTCAAAAACGAAACTGATTTTTCCCATTGAAGATGTGGCATTATTGGTATACTGAATAATATCATTATTGCTTATTAATAAGGCAAACAAATAGTAATAATACCCCAATCTTGGTGACTATTCATCAATGGAAACCTGCACAAGTACAGTTCAATTTATATATATATCTATATATATATATTCATTCTATATGGATCAGAATCTAATTTGCAGATTGTTCCTTAGTCGCCTGCAAGAATTAATGGATCACTTGCTGTGATATGTCTGGCTCCTCATGGCCCCAATTATTCATTTGCATTCTCTTCTCTTCTTCTTGGGCCTTTGCATCTGTCATTTACCCAAAAGAATGATATTATAATTAATTAGAGATTATTATACGAGTTGACCAAAAAAAAAAAAAAGATTATTATAAGTAAACTAATTTATAATGATATTTTTTTGGATAATAATTTATAATGATATTTGTGAAAAAGATAAATGAACAACTTTTGTTATTAATAATCATATTTAAAAAACAATTAATCATTCTATAATAAGATTAACCACACCAATGATTAATTGGCTCATTTTAATAAAAAAAAAAAACACAAGAAATTGGTCCTTGTCATAATCCCTATGAATAACGATTTTTTGAGAGACAATTAATGTCAACAATCAATCTTTTTATGCCAATATATGTTTATCAAGAATTATATATAGGCCACTTCTAGTTAATGATACTTATCTTTAGTTAGCGTTATTATTGTGTATTAAATGATTTTTTTTTACTTGAAATAATGTGATTCAGCCACAACTAAATTAGAATTCTAATAAAATAAGCTTTTCCTATAAGGAATTTATGTGTTTTGATTAATTAATTCAAGAAAATTAATCTAGTAATAAGGTTGTATACTTTGACTACTTTAGTTCAAACATTAAGCCAATGCTTTAAAGAATTAATTCTCCTGAATGCATTAAGACGATATGAAAAATATGTTCTTAAGATTGCTCAAAAAAAGATTTAATTAGTCTTGAATGATGCAAAAATTAAACTGACTCGATAATACTCTCACCATAGGATCAAAAATATGATTAACCTAATTTACTCCCCGTTCAGTCAGGTTTTTCTGCAAAGGACCTAAAATTACTCATGAGAATTTTAGATACTCTCAGCAGAGTGAAAAACAAACTATTTTACCTTCTAAACCAACACTCTTTAGTTAAAAGATCTAAGATTGGATTGAATTATGTATAATAATTTTTTTAAGTTTACATTCAATCTAATTGACGGGGTAAGTCTTTACTATTTATAATAAGTGTTGGCAGTAATCCAAAAAACAAAAAAAAAACAAAAACACTATTTAGCCCGAAAATAAGCCCGAATTCTACATGCCCGAATTGGTTGTCATCCTACCTGTAAATTTTCTCTTCATCAAAGTCCTTCAAGCACCGCGCCCACACTGATTTAAAATTGGAAACCAATTAATTTTGTCTCTCTACCAGTCTCTCTCTCCATGTTAAGGAAAGAAAAATGACAGCTCCATCAGTGGTGAGGTTCCCGATCATTTTGGCGATGGTTGTGGCGTCATATGAGGCGGTGGTGGAAGTTCTGAAGAAGGAAAGGAAGGCCAGGGATTTAGAGGTACAGAATCTTAAAGAGAAGCTTGTGAGTATTGCTAACCTCTTAAGTAACGGTGTTGAAAGAAATATTGGAAGGTCTCAATCAAAGTTTAAACTTGGCTGAAGTCAGATTCGGGGTAAAAGAAAGCAAGCTCCTCATTTTTGTGGAGCTTTTGATAATCTAATAGAAGCATCAACGTCCTTCACATTTTGTATCCTCTCTCTCGTGCACAATGCACTTTGGGACATTACAGCTCTTGTTCCTTCCATTCATGCAGCTACTGCCACCACAAATGGATATAGTACCTCAGCCACCACAAATGGATATAGTACCTCAGCCACCACCATGCTCTCGGTTCACATCTGATTGTTTCTTGCGGGTTGCCGGCGTTAGCACGCTTTCCATTCAATTCTTTAATTACATATAATGACATTTAATTAAAATTTTATAAATGGCATGCCACCTCATTCTGGCAGCGTACGTTCGGTCAATTATTTCTGGATGAATAGTAGCATTCATATTAAAAATATTCTTAAATTTTGAATCAAAATTTAAGACTCAATATATTGTACTATAATCAACTAGATAAAGATACTAATATTTATTATAGCAAAAAAAAAAAACTACTAATCAGGGATATCATATAAACTTCCTACCTTTATTCATTGAAATCAATATGTAAACAGCCAACCGCATGAAAATTCCGAAAAATTTGAATTGGCAAGAGAAGTGGAAGAGCAATATCCTATCTTTCTACTTTTTAGAGCATTTATTATTTTTAAATCAAATCCAAAATGAACCGGCAGACATTACCAAGTTCCCAACAATTCATAGCTTTAACCAAAGGTCGGCCCGTGATCTAACACACTGGCACCATGTTTGGGCAGTGGCATTCTTTAAATTTTATTATGAATATGTATTCTTTCTTAAATTTTATTCAAACATCATATCTCAATAAACAAATTCATTATATATTCAAATATTTTCTTTATTACTTATTTTCTTTATTAATTTTCAAATATTATATTATATTATTAAAAGTGGCTGGAAGAGGGCCTTTCCCTCTGGGCTATAACTAATCGCTAACATCAGAATAAAGCGTCTCCTCTGTCGGCTTGCAGCAAACAAGACGTGACAAGCCAAGCAACTTACAAAAAGTGGGGTACTAGTATTATAAAATTGGTTGTTCAAAGTTAAAAGGTGTGGGGGTGTATTTTGGAAAGAGGTATATATTTATGTTGAGTATACTTTTAAAGAGTCTGTATTTAAATTAGATTTTATAAATTTAATTTTATTTAAAATAAATTTAAATAAAATATTATATTTTAAAAATTTTTATTAAATATTAAAAATAATAAATAATTATTTTAAATCAAATGAAATAATGAATTTTTAAAATTAAAATTATGTTTTTTATATAAATGTTAAAATTAATAAAATAAAAAATAAATAAAAATTTATTTGAATTTTTAAAAATCTGTTTGGTAGACGCTTAACTAAACATATCCTCAATTTAACTAATATAAAAGTTACGGGAGACAAATTCAATTCGAGCAAAGATTTATACAGGACCGTGGTAGCTAGGAGCATGTTCTTCTGCCCCTTAACATCAAATGGAAATTTTATTTTGACAAAAAACAATCAAGTGGCCTATAATTATTTTTTATTATTTTCAACCGTTTAAGTTCTTATAAATACTCCTTTTTGCAATAGAAGAAAAAATTTTGATACTATCTAGCAGATATTACAAAGATTGAGAGTCGCCAAAGTGCATTGGAAGAAAAATCCTAGATAGAGTTAGATAAAAACATTCTACAGATATGTGAGGGAAAGAGAAGAATTGAGTGCACCATCAATTCATCTTACTAATTCCCTTGCAACATATTTTGGTTGAAGGTCCTCTCTATAAACTTTTTGGAGATATATAAAACTAAGCTTTTCAGTCTTTGTGGAAGCTCCTTCAATTGGTTCTATGTGAAAACACTTTGTCAGTGGAAGCCATTCTAGCATTGTTTCTTGTTCCTTTTAACGTAAATATTGGTGTCATCTTGAAAAACCGTGTCATCTTGAAAGACCAGTAATTACATTTATAATCCCTAATACTTTCTTGTTTTCTAAATTTTAGAAACATAAGCTTTTTTTCTAACAATTTTTCTGCACCACATATTCTTTGAATTTTGCTTCCTTTATTCATATGATCAAACACCCTAAGTTAGAAAACTCAATTTTGGCAAGTATGCTATATATTACACTTGGTATCCCAAAAAATATTATTGGTACTCACATGATCCTTTTACGTGTTTTGAGTTATTTGTATGCTTAGAAGCCCTTTTTTTTCAGTAAAATCCTCCTCGAACTGGCCATTTCAAAATTCGAACTCTGAATGCTTAGAAGCATATTTAGTTCTTATTAATTTAGGTTGTTTTGTACGTTTTGGCTTAGGAATATGCCTAAGATTTATTAGTTTTGATTTGATCTATTTGTTATGGCTAGTGGCATCTTAAGGGCTCTGCCTGTGTATATTTTATGCATCTTTTATTTTCAATTTAAGTTGGAATTTGTTTTAGGTTATTTTGCCACATCTCTTATCTCATGGAATGTATGTAGGCTTTCCTTAAACAACTACCTTAAAATAACATTCCAAATGGCTATTTTATGCACTTTACTATAAAAACTTGTGAACTAGAATGTTTGGGTGGCCAGAAAACCATTTTAAAAAATAGTTTCAAACTTGAAAGTTACCAGAAGTATAGAATAATAAAGAGGCAAATTTTTCTTCTCAGCATTGGATTCTTTGCCTTTCACTATTTTGTTGTCATATTCTTCTGTGACTGGCCTTAATCTAGATTACAAAACCTCATTTATTCTTTTTGCTTAAAAGTATGACCCTTGCATATTAGTTTAGAGAATGTTCACCACCTGAATCTCTGCCATATGCAATTTGGAAATTGAAAACGGGACACGCCTCCCAAAATTATTACTAGACAGCAAGACTACAATTGGGTGTTTTGAGTCATTCAGCAAATACTATATTCCTCATTTTAGCATTTCAATGAATTTGAGGAATAAAAATAGAGGACACCGTCCAAGCATTTGCAACTGTATATGTTTATGTATCTTCTCTACTGAATATCAATAAAAAAAAAAAAAAAACAGTGCAAGAGGGACACGCCATGCATACTACTATTATGGATAGATACAAATGAAGTAGGTTTTGGTCATATGACCAGCCTAGAAACCGACGAAGAGCTATGACTAGAGACAAACAGCCATATGCTCACATCACTGTTCATGTCTTGATCATGCTATTCATTAGAATATATAAGACAAAATTATGTGATTTTGCATTGGATAGTACATAATCCGGGCACTCTTAGGTTTCTTTGTTTTCTAGGTCAATTTTTATATCAAAGATTAAGGGTACACTTTTATTTTGACTTATACATTTAGAGTAAGAAACACACTTCTTTAATCAAGTACTCCTAGGCCTATAATCTCATGTAATATCAAGAATTTTATCATGTAATTACGTACAATGATACATGGTTTGAGCATTAGTAATAATCTCTGTATTTGTTTGTGTGGTTTCTAGTCCAATTATCTTTTTTGTGTAATTTTTGATAATAGAATATTAAAACTAAGAAGGATGTTTACTGTAATATAAATAAACAATATAATGATTCTCCTTAGAAAGGTATGGAGGTTTCTTTGATTTTCTCGATCAAATAATTAATTTATGTCGATATTTTCGTTTGAAAAAGGAGAATGAAGTTACTGCTTATTTTTTTGAATTAATTATTTTAAAATTTTAAATTGTTAGATAAAGGTATTTTAATAATTTTATATCTTTAATATTAATAAATTAATATAATGAAAAGAGAAAAAATTTATTTTATAATTTTAAATGTTATGTGAAATATATTTAGGTTGATGGGAGGGTGTTTAAGTTCAAAAAAATTAAGGCAGGTCTCAAATTAAGCGAATATTTACATAAAACTTACAACACAATTAAAATTTATAATTATTAAATTATGAATCATTTTATTTATCACTTAACTTATAACATGTTTAATATAATTTATTTTTAGAAAAATAATCTTTTTTTTAAAAAAAATTTTCAAAAAATTTTAATTATAAATTATTTTGATTACAAATATGATTTATTATTAAATATTTTTTTAATAAAATATTTTTTTAAAAAAATTGTCAAAAAATAAAATACAATTAATAAATTAAATTTTATAAAAAAAATAATGAGTTTGGTAGGGCGTGCTACACGATGCGCATCAAATATCAACAGCTATTATATTTAATGATATTTTGCTAACATTAATGTTATTTATTTAAACAATTTCACAATTTTTGTAAACCATTAAAACTATATATTTAAAAATAACATTGATATTAAATTGTTTTTTTTTTGTCGTGGTTTCACTCAATTAAGATTTTAAAGAGGAATTCATATCTTGAATCTTTCTTACGAATAATGTTAGGGATATGTAATTTTTAAAGAGGCAAAAATATTATTTTATATAAATATATTAATTTGATCTTTTAGGATTACATAAATAAATAATAATTATATTAAAATAATAATAAATATAATTTTTATTTTTAAATTTTATATGTATCAAAAAATATTATATACACATAAAAAATGCTTACATTTCTTACATAATCTTATGTGGAGCGATACTATTAAAGAAAAGAAAGAAAAAAATAATAAATTTTTTTTTATTTTTGAAGTATTTTTTCTTTGGATACTTGAGATCATCTACTCCCATAAAGTGTTATATTGTAGATAAAATTTATCTTATTAAAATTTTAATTTATTTAACATTAAATTATACTTTTAAATAAAAAATAATGATAATAATTAATTAAATATAAAAAAATTAAATTTCGAGAGGAATGTGAACTTTTGAGTTTTGACGCCATTGAAGAAATATCATTTATAATTTGACCACCATGATTGATTGGACAGTACAGACCACATTTTGTTTGAGCATTAGTTATTTTGAGTAAACTATACTTTTAAGTAAAAAATAATGATAATAATTGATAAAATATAAAAAAAATTAATGTGTATAATATATATATATATACACACACACAGCATCAATTTTTTTTTCTCTACATTGACTCCATTATTTTGAATGATAGACTGTATGATAAATTTCGAGAGGAATGTGAACTTTTGAGTTTTTGACGCCATTGAAGAAATATCATTTATAATTTGACCACCATGATTGATTGGACAGTACAGACCACATTTTGCCAAGAGCTTTTGAAAGGATGACCACAATTTACTGTATTGGTGAAAAAGAAAGTGTCCTTGTTTCTTTTCTTTTTTTTTATAAATATTTTTCTATTTCAAAAGCCTATCATTCGCTATGCCCAGTAAGGGTTTTGTTTTGTTTTTTTTTCTTGGGCTTAATATGAGATAATGCGGTATTACGATTTAACTTTAGAAACTCAATCTTTTGTCTAAAGAGAATTGCGATTTCTATTACTAATTACAATATGAATTTAATTTTGATATTCACTTAATACAAACTTTTTTACATAATTATTTATTTATGTAAATTATTTATGTATGTATTATTATATTATTAAAAGAATTTAATTTCAAAAATAATTATGAAATATCATACTCTTTTAAGTTTTAATAATGTAATAATGTCTACTTAGATAATAATGTATTGAAATTGAACTCTTATGATATTAAAACCACCAAAAAAACCAATAAACTTTGCTGCACAACTAATTACTAAAGCACGATTCAGAATTAATCTCCTCACAAATGGAAGTTATTGTAAATTTTTTTTTTTGTTGCAGAGAAGAAATTTATATTTTTGTTTATTGTAAAATAACTACATTATTACAACAGAAGATATTATTTTTAACTACAAGTACAAAATAAATTCACAAGTATTTATCAAATTTTAAATCCAAGTTACAAATTTCTCAGCCTTACATAATACATTTAATCATCACTCACGTTTTGATTGAAAATCTTCAAAAAATTATTTTAATTTATTAAATTCAAACTCAAAAATTACAAATGAGCAAAAAAATTATCTTAACCTATAAAAAATATTAAATATTTCAATTTTCTTTACTAAAAAGTTTGCTAAGGTCAAATTTATTGTAAATTTATACCAAATAGTTTAAATGTTTTAATCAAATTAATATTTGACATAATCTTCACAAATTCTCTAACATATTTAATTATCTTACTTAACTAAAATATAACCAAATAAAATAAATTGATAGGAATTACTTGTCAACATTTGTAAGTAAAAGATGTACCAAACAGAAGTCTTTTTACTTTCTTTACGTTCGATGTTAAGTATTAGCAAAGTGATAGTACATTGACATAAGCAACAACCGTTCACAATGGATTACAATTCCCTATTTGATTTTTTTTTCCCTTTTGATAAGGATTTTTTTATATATATTATTGTTAGTCTAACTTTTTAAAAACTATCATGATAAGGAGAGACTTTTCAACACATATTTCTTGTAAAATTAAAATTTTGATTTCTCTTTAAAAAACAACTTACTTATCATTACATTTAAAACTTAGTGATATTTCTTATATAATTTTATACAAATGTAACCACTCCCGCTTTATGTTTTTATTATTCTGTATTATAACTTAATAGTAGTAAAAGTTTAAAGTAGCACTGTTCAAAAGTGTAAATAAAAAAGTAGGTCATTTACTCATTTATATACTGTCAGGTGTCAACGCATTTTAATTTTATTTAGGCAATTACATGTATAGTAAGAAAAGTTTCAAATTTTAAGTAGAAACGAATGACAAGACAAGAATCACAAGTTTAAATTGTGACAAAATTGATTGACGTAAAAAAAAAAAAGAAAAATTGCAAATTATTATCACAAGGTGGAAAAGCCAAGGACATTTGGTCAAATGTCAAGGTGGGAGCCCTTAATAAATGAAGGTGTCATAGTGGAGTGCTCAGATCATGAGAGGGGAAAATGAAAAAATAAAAAAAGAAAATTGTTAGTATGCTATGCACAGACAGTACAGATTGGTGGGCTTTCTTCCCGCCATCAAAACCACTCTGCCCTCTCCACCACACCACTCAATTCTGTCACTCACACACACACAAACACACACTCTCTCTCTCTTTCTCGCCCTTAGGATTTTTATTTTCTTGTTGGGTTTTTCTTTTCTTTTCCCATTTTTTTTCCTTTCATTTTTCTCTCCTAGAAACGACAACAATTCTGGAACCTACCCTTCTATAAATAGGTGGAGAATAGAGGGGTGTACGCTATAGGGTTTTCACAGTAAAATAAAAAAAGAATAAAAAAAGGAAATCAACAGCACCCGGATGAGACTCTAGAGTCCTCAAACTCTAGAGTCCTCAATTCATAAATATCCCAACCCACAGCAGCAGAGGGTGAGACAGATCCCAGAGAGAAAAAAAAAAAAAGAGAGGAAGATTAGCTGAGCAGGTAGCTTAGGAGAGGTGAGGTTTTGTTTGGAAAGAAAGAAAGAGAGAAAGAAAAAATGGGAAGAGACATGAGGGGCACTTACTCATCATCAGCAGGGTCTGGTGGGGGAGACATGAATGCAAAACCTGCATGGCTAGAGAGGCTGATGGCCGAGACATTCTTTGGTGGGTGTGGGGTCCACGAGAATCGCAGGAAGAACGAGAAGAACGTCTTTTGCTTGCACTGTTGCCTTAGCATCTGCCCCCACTGCCTCTCATCCCACCGCTCCCACCCTCTCCTCCAGGTATTATTATTATCGTTATTATATGCCAATTCTGTCATCTGCATATCGATTTCCATCGTCGTCTATCCTAGCTAGATACTGATACCCTCCTTATTTCCCCTGCAGAATCCTTCAGTTTCTTACCCATCTTTCATCATGTTGTATCATTATGCAAGTTTTTTTTTTTTGAAGTCCTTTGATCTTTTTCTCTCAGCTTTTCTCCTTCTATTGTTGAAAGGGCAATTGAAAATTCTTGGATTTTTTTTTGAGTTTCAACATACCCACGTACACGTGATCGTATTTGCAAGTTAATTATAACACAAAGGACTCTTTTTTTCTCATCTTTCTATGTTTTTGGAGCTTATCTCCTTCAATTCTTTTTTGCCTGTTTCGAAATTCTTGGACTTTTTATGGTTTGCTCTCTTTCTGTTACTTTTTTTTCGTCAGCTGGTTTGTGTTTGTTTCTTTTGGGAGTCTTTTGCCTTCAGATTAAATTCAGATGCAGCTTTGATCCAGATCTCTAAGGGATTCTCTCAAAATTCTTACTCTATGAATATGAATTTCTTGTCACCTTTGAATTATATTTTCTCTGACATGCAACTTTGGAGGATATGTGGAAGCTTCAAGTTTCTTTTTTTTTTTTTGGTCTTTTGAATATTGTAGATGGTTCAATCAACTCCTCATTTCTGATGAATTTTAAAGCAATTGACCATGAAATTGTTGTAGAATACTAGAATGATTTTCCGATGCCGCCTTCTGTTTTTTCCACATACTGTTATCTGTGGGGATTTAACTCAAGATCCCTTTCCCAGCCAGAATCTTGCAATCTGGGAAGAATAAAGAAAAACAAAAATGAGCTTAAATTTTCTTTTCCTGATGAGGGGCATGAGGGAGAACTCAAAAAGTTATCAAATTGAAATTCCTGGTCTAATATTTCCCATGTTGATCATCCTCCAAAAATTCTGTCCAGGGGTTACAGGATTCTTTCTGCTAGATTCTTTTCCTCTTGTTTTTCCATTTTCTTTTAAAACAATTGGGTTTCGTTTTCTAAAACTAAAGAAGCCTGTCCTCCTTGTTGATTAATTGAACTCACCAATATTGTCGCATAGCCTCGTTGTATTTGGTGTTTCCCCATATCTGTGTTTATGCATATTTATATATGGTTCCCCAGAAGGGTTCACGATGTCTTCCTTGATTCCCATTTTTTGGTTTTGGTTTTGGTTTCTTTCCCATTAATGGAAGATCTCTTTTTTATCCATTTCTCCCTGCAAACGTTTCTCAGCTGTTCCTTTCGTTGAAAGCGAAAGTTTGACCCACTGGTTCCCAAATTCATGCTGTGTCCCTTTATTTGATTATTTGCACAGGAACCCACCACTTCTCCTAAATTATTCTCCACTCACACTTCATTTAATTTTTCTCTTTCTCATGATGGAAGGTTTACAGCAGGAAAGGTTGGTTGCCTAACTGCTCATATACTCTTGAGATTTAAGTCCTCACAGTCCCCTCCTCCCAAAAAAGAGTCACATTTCATTAATTATGCTTGTATCAGTTGAGTTCCCCCCACATACAGAAAGAGAGAGGGAGGGGACTACTTGAGCTAATTTTGTTTGTATAAATCTGGAAAGTAGTAGTAGTTCTTTTACCTTGTTTACCCTCAAGTCTTAACCTCATTTGTATGAAGAACCAATGATCATTTGAGATTTTTTATGCCATGTCACAGGTGAGAAGGTATGTTTACCACGACGTCGTTCGATTGGGTGATCTGGAAAAGCTCATTGATTGCTCCAACATTCAGGTCAGACAAAGAAACACAACACCAATATACATGAAACAGTTTTACTGAATTATTATGTAATAATTAGAGTAGAAACAATTATGACCTATTATTTTTTTTTTGGGTAAAAAGAAAGAATAATCATAGTTCATGAGACCTAAACTAAGGTTATTCCTTGTTTGGCTTGGATTGCAGCCGTATACCATTAACAGTGCCAAAGTGATATTCTTGAATCAGAGGCCACAGTCAAGGTCATGCAAGGGCACTGCCAATGCTTGCTACACCTGTGACAGGATACTTCAGGAGCCGTTCCACTTCTGCTCCCTCTCATGCAAGGTTTTGTCACCTGTTTCTCTCTCTCTCTCTCTCTCTCGTCTTGCTAAAATTAAGGCTAATAATAGGCAGGTTTTATAAGAGCATCTCTCGGTGTGTAAATTAACTCATGGTATGAAAGTCATTTCTTATAACATTGTAGTCCAACTATTGAGTGCTTGGCAAACACTAATAAATTAAAGCTTAAAATAATTAGCTAGTTCATATATTTTAACTTATTTAGATTTTAATTTTTATAATTTTTTTAATATTAACTTTTATAATTATACTTATTTAAATTTTGATTCTTAATATTGAAGGATCAGTTTTTATATTTTTTATTTATTTAAATTTTAGTTTTATAATTTTTATTCATTAAGATATTAGTTTTTATTTTTTTATAAAAGATTAATTTTTATAATTTTTAATTATTAAGATATTATTTCTTTAAAAATTAAAATTTAAATAAATAAAATTATTATGACTAATTATTTAATTTAACTTAAATTAAAATATTATCTTTCCGATATCATAAAACTAAATATGAAAAGGGATTTGTTTCTGTTGGGGGTAAGATTAATTGATATTGTCCATTATGAAACCGAGGAAGTATTTTTTTTATTTTTCACATCTTGAAGTCATTTTCAAGACCTTTTATTTCCTCATATAAAGAAAAGGATAATATTATATCAACAACACAAAAAAAATTATATTTTATCTGCATGACTAATTTTTTTAAAAAATTATGTAGATGTATATTAATTTTTTAAAATAAATTATTACAAAATCTAAATACTCAATACATCAATTACGTTTTCTTTTTTCAATTAATCCAAAAAATTTCACCAACATTATGCAAAAACTAAAAAATGACAACAAACTACTTTAAAAGGTTAGCCTATCGATAAAAATACTGAATGTTCAATATTGTTGGTGTGTATCTTTCGTAAGTCATCACTAGCTTTACTTTACAACTTCAACTGTGACAGTAAAAGTAAATAAATGCAGTGGATACCAACTAATCATATCTTTAACACATCATCATTATATAATAACAATTCTATTATACCAACAAAAAAAAAATCTATAAAAAATCATACTTTTTTTAATGATGTATTAAAATATTATTAAATAATAGTATATATAAAAATTTTAAATTAAAAATAAATCAAAATTAAATCCAACGTCCAAAATGTTAATTTTATTGTTGAAAATGAGAAATAACTGAGATGGTAACCCACAAATAAAATAATTGCAGGTTGATCACATGGTGGATGAAGGTGAAAGCTTGTCCAGCATTTTACATCGATTCGATGAATCTGATTTTGCAATTTCGCAGTTCGAGGGTCTAAGAGTGGATGGCTCAGAGGTCATCGACGAAGATACCCAAACTGCCGCCACTTCCTCTCACTCCAACACCGAGGCCACCAGCAATTCCGTAATTTCACAGGAACCCAACACCACCAAGAAAACCAATGGCTTCCTCCCTGGCCTCGTCCTCTCTCTTGGCAGCAGGAGAAAGGGTGCACCTCATAGAGCTCCTCTCTCCTAGGTCATTATTATTATTAGAATAAAAAAAGGGTAAATTTTAAATTAATATATTAATTAGCATAAAATTATATGACCAAATAAAAATTGCAGTTTTATATATTCTATGTCATATATGTGCATGAATACTATATATATACATACATATATATATATATATATATATATATATGTATATAGTATGCGCTTTTCTTAATTAGGAGCTTTTATTTTAAGGGCATGATTAGTTTTTGAGAGTTGTGTTACTTAGTTATGATTCTCTTCCCCACCCCCCAAACAACCTTTTTTTCTTTTTCTGCTTAAAGTCATGGTGTGTGCATGCAGAGGATATTCCATTATCATCTTAGGTGGTTGTTGAAACCACCAATTTTGTACTGGATGCAATGGAAATTTGGCGTATGTAATGTTTACGAAATATGATGTTGTATGAATAGAAAGTTTAATGTGCAATTTTCCTTTCTCTTATAATATGATTTTCATTACTTTTCATAATTCTCAATTAAACAAATTTAAGCTTATATAGAAAGTAACTTTATCTTTAAAAAAATTGAGGAAAAAATAGCAAATTTTGTTGAGTGATATCTTCCAAAATTACATCAGAGATAATGACAGGATATTTTCTACTCAATACAGAATCTCAACCTTCCCCACAGCCTGTTTGACTAATATATGAGCTATTACAAGTCCTGGATACACACAGCAAAACATAGGAAAAATCATTAAGAATCTTAGGCTTGAATTATATTGTAAAGATCTAGCACAATATCCGTGCCTTATAACATATACATTATAATTTTAAATTAAATTTGGAACTTGAAGATACATTATATTATATATATATATATATATATATATATATATATATATATATATATTTGAGGTTAATATAATTATAATTATATTATCACTTAAATATTAAAAATTTTACTTTTAAGTCTCTTATTTTTTAAATTTTATAATTTAGTTAACTATTTTTACATATAAAAATTTAAATTATGTTTAAATCACGAATCGACTTGATCTTAATTGATCACTCACAAATCTCGTATTTATTTAAATTTAAGATCAAATTTAGATTATAAAAAAATTGAATCAATTAAAATATCGAAAAGGTTAAACTTGACCTATAAACACCCTTACAAAATGAGACCAACAAGAACATTTTTATTTTATTCAAAAAATAAAATTGGAATAACAAATTGTCTTGTCAATGACGTAGTGAAAATTTCAAGACACATGCACTCCAATGGCACACCAATTTCACCTAATTTGAATGCTTAGATTGTAAATGGTAAATTGGTCATTTCACATGGGATCAAGAGTAAAAAAAAGTGATTAAAACTTAAAAGGAATTGAGCATTTCGGGTGGTAAGAAACTAAGAATGACGCCAAACGACCGAAATTCAACTTACATTTATCGGAAGTTGTAAAAGCATGGCTAAACGATCTTTTCACTCTAATTTAAGACAGTTGGGTTTGTTTTATATTTTTATTTTTAATGGATATGTTTTTATTGATAATTACAAAATTAGTATTTTATTTTTATTTTTAAATTTTTTGTAAAAGAAATAATTAGAACATAAAATTATTATTTTTCATCACAAATTTTAAAAATAGAAAACAAAATTAAAATAATGAAACATTTTTATAATTATTAATGAAAACATATATATAGTTAGAAAACTTTGATCTTAACATTTCTTTAACTGGCCAGCTTGATGCTTGACTCACAATACGAAACAAGTACATGCAGAGGGAAGTAGCCTTGTCTTAAGGCTACTTCTCACGGTTATGAGAACAATGTGTATTTAGGTAATTAAACCAAAAGTATAGGTAAAACAAAAAAAAATAAAAAAAATATATATAGAAAAAGCTTAGGTGTATTTCCTATGAATAGAAGGTATCAATGTTTCTTAGAGAGGGTTCATTAGAATTACAAGTGTTTCTCCCATGAGCCTTCAAGTACGTAGTGCCGAGAAATTCAGCAATGGATAGGATATTCCCTTCAGCCAGTTATGCAATTGAGCGCGCAATATGGTTAAGCTTATATCATGCTGCAATGCTACATGTAATTAAATCTTAAATCCCCATTTAATATAATGTATAATGGGTAGATAATATAATATCATTAATATTATCTACTTTTATATAATATTTGAATAATATACTTGATAGTATAATATTCATCAAAATAATTTTATTTAATCTTAATTGTATAATTAATATAGACTAAATTATTTTATTTCTTATACAATTTTATACAGTTAAAGTTAAAAAATTATTTTGATCGAATAAATTACTATTTAATATATTACTCAAACATTATATAAAAGTAGATAGAATAAGACTTTTTCTATATTGTACAATGCTTATACAATATATCAAATAGATCCTAAGTGTAATACTTAAAAATATTTACAAATATTTGCGAAGCATGAGATTAATCTTAATAACATGGCAAACTCAATAGATAATCCAAGTGTCACATGATAATTGGTCCACATCATCAACAAAAAAAGATGCTGCTAAACTCTTGAAAAGGAAAAATATTTCTTGCACACTAAAAAATTTACACCATCACTTATACTTTTTTATTTGGAAAGAAAAAATTAAAGAGAGTGTATGTTCGAACGTTTGTTTCTCTTGTTTTATTATTTAAAAAAATAATATAAAAATGAGTAAATTATCCTAATTTTTTTTTATTTATCTATTTTCTTAAAAATATTCTTCTATTTCTAAAACTTTTTCAAACCTTCTTTCTCAAAGGAAATATATGTAATATATTTTTAAAATATAAAAAAAATTTATGTAAATACTTAAGAGATTATCTGTTAATTTTTTAAAATATTTAAAAAAATACGTGTAAATTTTAAAAATAGATGAGAGTTTATAAAAAAATAAGTAAATAGAGAGATAACTAGAGTAATTTACTTTATAAAAATAGTGTATAATAAAACAAGTATGCAAATAATATTATTGCTTGAAAAAAAATGGAGAGATTTTATCAGTTTTCTTTAATTGATTTGTTGAATTTATAAACGTTTCCATGTATCTCCCATATATTCTTATTTGTTTACTTATCAAAAAGAATAATAAATAACAGAAAAATGTAATTTTCTTTGTTAAATTAATAATAGCAACTCCCACTCTAAAATTTGAAAGCAAATTAAGAGGAGGGCCATTTGGGTCGTTTCAGGGGAAGAAGGTTGTTAGTTCAGTTGTTACTAAATTGATTCTTGTTTTCCTGGCACATTGTTCCTGTGTCTCCATAACCAACCAACCAGCGGCAAACCCAGACCCTCACTCACCAACGACTCAGAGATCTCGAAGCTGCCAAGTACCAAGAGAATCGAGACGCAAACACAGAGGATGAGGGAACCATCGTCGGTGGCATTCGAAGGCAACGGCGTCGTATTCTCGCCGGCATCACCACCACCACTTCCAGCTCTGATTAAAAGGCTTAAGATTACGGCCACGAAAACGCTTTTGCCCTCTGGGACGAGCTATCCCCAGAATAACGCTGTCTTCTCGTCAAGGACACGGAAGTAAATTCTATTCCCATTCCCTGTTCCTTCGGATCCGCAATTTCGATTCCCTTCAGCTTTGTTCATCGGACAATGAGCTTTTTCTGAGTCTCGTTGTTTCACCATTGAGTCAATGCCATTCCCTGCGAGTTTAGCCATTCGAAGCTTTGAGATTTTTAACTGAACTTCTTCTCATTGTTCAACATCGATTCCGGTTCTCGAATAAACTAACTATGTTTTTCACCTTAACTAAATTGAATTATCACAGGTTTTGTTCTAATTAATCTGTTCGTCTTGCAGAGTATATATCTTACAAGAATCGATCAGATTATTCGATGTTCCCTTCGATCTCAAGGTTTTTTATTCTTTCTCTTCACATGCACACGTGAGTTTCACGTGCATCCTTACACTGCTCTCGATTTGTGTGCGTATAATCACTTGGTAGGGCTGCCAGCAGTTGCCATTGAAGCTGTGCCAGAGAACAGTGTGTCGACGGTGCAGGAGCGAAGCCAAGAGGACAGAGAGAAACGGTGGAAAATGGGTCTGAAGGCTATTTCAAATGGCAAGTTACTGTATTGCTTTTTTGTGGTGGCCAGGTAGTTCTGTAGTTAGTTTTCTCTTCTTTGAACTGTTACAATGATGGAGACATACTTGATGCCTTTTGGTTCAATCTTTTCTTCTTTTTCTTTTTCTTTTGTTGGGGGTGGCGCAAATGGGTTTTGGTTAATCAAGTACTTTGGTATGTTGATTTGTTTGTCCTCTCCTTCCTGGGTAGATGCAATGTGAAATGGTGATAAAGAATTAAAGATAACAAGCAACGTGATTCCTCTGTTTTCTATCAGTATTATTTTGGCATTATGTATACCCTTTCTGGGAATGATCTTAAGTTAAATTTGTGGTCATAGGTTTAGTCTTCCAAACTGATTATTGTCCCTAAGAGGCAACATCATTGGCTGAAAAGATGTAAAAATACACGAGCAAATGCCTTTTTACTTTAATAAATTTGCTTTAATGTGTTGTGGCCTATCTATTTCAGATGTTACAATGACGTGACTTTTTTTGTTGGTTCACTTATTATAATAGGTAATTGATATCTTAGGGTAGAAAAGCAGTGGCTCTAACTCTAACTTGGCTTATTCATCGTTAAGTAGAAGAAAGTTTCTTTACGGGGTTACCCAACCCATCTCATCGGATTCCACCAAAAAGCACAAGAATGTATAGATGTCATTTGGTTACCGGCATCAACATTAAATCATTATACTTGAAATAATTAAATTTTGTACCCATTTATGTAAATTCTCTACTTTCTTTTAATCAACTCCTGTTTTGTGTTATGTGGAAAAACATTAGCTTATTTGTTAGGTTGTCTAGTAACTGAAGTTAGAAATAAAATTTGTCAATGCTCATCTTAGTAAAATATCCACTGAAATATTCAAATATTATTTTATTGTTAATTTTTCTTTTATCATCATCACTATTTTCGTTGATATTGTTATTGTTTATTAGTAGTCTCTTCTCGCCCATGTTAACATGTCAACCAACTTATTATTTTTATTGATATATAACAGATAAAAGACTTGAAAACCAATCTGTATGTGCAAATTTGCTACCTAATCACCCATATCTGAAAAAGTCCTGGTTTTTTGGTTCTTAGTTGGCGTTTTTGTCCTAAACATATCAATTCAGTGTGACTGCCTGCTTCTGAAGTAGTGCTATTCCCTCAGGCTAAGTTGGTGCTTGTGAGTCAAGACAGAGACACCAAAGACAAATACTCAGCCTGAACCACATCTATACTATCTATACTAATTCATATGTTGGGCTTAGTGTCTTCAAGATACACACCTTGTTCTAAAACATAGGAAGGTATAGTGATGCAGAGAAAGTAAATAGACAGCAACTTCTTCACAGAATTATGGTTAAGAGTAGAGAAAATTCAATTAAAAACAAAAGAATTAGGGTTGGCTGAATGTAAAGTCCTAAAGCCTATTTTATACTATAAAAACTGTATATTACTAATCTCATCCCAAAATACAAGTCACTTTTTTTTTTTTTATGCGATGAAAATACAAGTCACATTTAAATTCAGCCCACTAGTCATGAAAAGGTCACGTGCTAGTTATCTAACTATTTAATACAGTAACAAGTTAAAGACCACTTTGAAAACAAAACAGAAATGAGAATGAGGAAGTAACACATAAAGCAAGAGGGAAGAATTGCTCCTGCATCATATAGTTAATGGGTAGTTCTTTGGAAGTTTGAAACAAAAAAAAATTAGGGAGTTACGGTTAGTAGGTAGTTATTGAAAATTTTAAAACTGAGTCTATTTTCATTGTCTAAGAACCAAAAAAATAGTACATTAATATGGATTATAGTTGTTTGCTGATTTTGTTGTTGACTACTTGTTATAAGGTGTACAACTAGTTAAGTTACGCCATTCCTCCATCTGTAAACATCCCACGCTATCAGTGAAACATATCAAGATAAAATCTTGTGTTTCCTTTTGGTTTTACTGTACTGAATAAATTAAGAAGCCCCCCTCTCACCAAATCATGAGCTCTAAAATCAGTATTATTTTTATTAAAAAAGCATAATTGAACTGGGTATCATTTTTGCTTCGAAAAGTGACTAATTTTTCGGATGGTTCTACATTTGGCATGCATTTGTTGGAAGAAATTTATGCTGATTCAATTCCTAGTCCATGTTCAATTTTGGAAATTATGGACTTGCATGTTTTTACTTTTTTCAATGCTTCTTACTGCATCAAGCCTGGAAATGTTAGCATGATGAATAAAAATCTTCTTGGTAATTTTTACACTAGACTTGATATTGGCAATGGATGAGATTCATATACCTGCAGTAAATCGGGGGAAAAATTGCTTAAACATTTACTTGTGTCATATAAGATGTTACGAATGATGTAATGCATAAAGCAAATATTTTTCTAAAAGAAGCTGGAGGAAGGTTCTTTTTTTTTTCTTGCTTAATTTGATGCTTACTGTCTTCAGCCTCTGAATATTATTTATGTTGCACCGGCACCATGTCTCAGTGAAGATCTAGCATTCTGTCCTTTTTCTAAACTGTGAAGTTTCAAATAATATGGCTGTTTGGCTGACTTAAGAATGTCCCAAAACTATAAATACAGATACAGGGGACTCGGCTTGGAAGATCAGATCCAAGAGGATGCTATATTGAGTATATGTCATTTGATATTGAAACCAAAATGTTGCAGCTCAAGTATGGCATGTGTTATCTATAACAATATTGTTGGTCAGGAAGTTTTCTAAATTCCATATAATGTTAAAAGAATTTCTTCTATCTGTTTAAACTCTTAGCAAAGTATGATAAAATTATCACTAAAAATTGTGTTCATTATTCTACTGAAGTCTGATGTGAAATTCTGGAACGTAGATGTATTTGTGCTCTAATTTTCAACAAAGACCTTGAGTGTATTTTTCTTTTATTTCATTTTATTTTTCATTTTTTTTTGGATTGTAGTGATACTTATAACTTAAAAGACTATTTACTGATGTACTCATCCCTTCTATTTCTTGGTAAGATCATTATAATTAGAAACTATTGTAGATGCTTCTTCCAGAGAAATAAGCTTTGGGAAGACTACAAATTACTGTGGAAGAAATGAAAGAAAGGAAACCTCTATTTCTACACAAATTCTGTAGTTCAAATCCTTCTGGTAAAAAGAAAACAGCATATATACTCCTCATGAAAGCTGAAAGGAAGTAGTTGAATATTGGGCATTCGTTGGGAGAGAAACAAATTAATATTTTTCATGTAAAAGTAGAAGGCAGCTAAATACTTCTGATTCTAAGACAGCTAACATTTGTACTGTTTTTAAATATGAATATTAACTGCATTTCCTCTGATTTGCTTGAATTCCTTTTCCCCTTTGTCTTCCCAAAGTTTCTGCTTAGTGTGATTCCTAAACTGTATTAAAGTAGCTGAAGGATAGTTTTCATTTCTGTGACATTTTTATTAGGCTTCCTTTACTTATTTACTCATTTACTAATTTATTTATCTGTGAGATTATAGCATTTTTGTCGTTAGAATGTGCTTTGAGAATATATCATGAAATATATCTGTTCTTTATGTATCATTATCTTTGATTTTAGATATTGGACTTACATCTGGAAAATCACTTTTTCAACTCAAGCTGAGAGGATTTTGCGTGTATAGAGACTAGCTGCTCAAGCAACAAATGAGAGCAGCTTTCATTTGTCTTGGTTTTCTGTTTATTCACGCATCATTCTGTGTCATCCATATGAGTTTGTGTTTCAGGTTCTGCTTCTTCGGTGCAAATACACTGGGTACATAATGACTAGTCCATTTACTCATGATGCAACACACAATTCTTTGAAAGTCATTAATTTTTTGGTCTTGAAGCAGAATAGGTAAGATACCTTTGAACCTTTGAACAGGTAAGTCATAAATAGAACACAGAACCGATTATTTAGGCAGGAGGACAATGAATTCCAGATCTGCCTGTCTCATAGGTTTATCTATTGGATAAATAAAACTTAAACACGAGGTTGGCATCCAATAACTAATTTAGAACATCACTTCTCATTTGAAGCATAAAATTACAGATTCAATAGTCGAGTAACACATTAGAGAAAGCAATTCAACACAATTATACATTAATCTCAACCACATCAGCAGAGAGAAACGCTACCTCTGGTACAGTCAAGCCACTACATAGAGCAAAAAGTTCTAAGCAAAAAGTTCTAACTTCTAATTAATCCAATGCCAATGTTTACAAGCAAATCACAAAAATATTCCAGAGCAAAAAACCACATTCTACTCCCTACCGCTAGATGGCATGACAAATCCACTCTACCCAGCAAATGACATGCCAAAAACATTTTATATAAGATCAGCAACGTTCATTGGCATTTCATCAATCTGAGTACTGTAATATTGCTCAATATCTCTCAGGATCTTGATATCATCACTCTTGACGAAGTTTATTGCGACACCCTGCAAGCCATAATAAGGACCAATTATAAGTAAATGTGTACGTATTTATAAAACAGCCAACACAGCAGGAAACCAAATGGGAGTCCGAGAGTACAAGAATGATAATGGAATCAACAGATAACCTCTCATAATCCTCCTAAAGTGTAAAACAAAGCTTCTGATGTGAAAATCAGACTGACTGACTAACTACTTGAGTGAAGACGCGTTAGTTTAACTAGTTTAAACATTCCCATACCTTGCGTCCAAAACGTCCAGAGCGACCAATTCGATGAATATAAAGCTCTCGATTATTTGGAAGGTCATAGTTGATAACTAGAGAAACCTGATAACAGAAGCAAATGCATGGATCAATATCAACAAAATTAATTCTTCAATATCAAATTTTAAATGCAAGGAATTGATGGGCAGTATTTCTCATTAGATTTTAATCGATTTCACTAAGTAAAATTTCATATAGTTAAATTGATGTTCAAAAAATTGTATTTGTTTTCATTTCTTAAGACAGAAAAAGAATTGCCATTAGGCACATGCCTTCACCCTGCCCTAGTCCCTAGACATACACACACAGACAGGGCACAAAATTAAGAAGATCAAACTCTAGCTGAAAGAACATTAAATATCAACCAACTGTCAAATGAGCAGCAAAGGAAGAATCAGAGATCAGAGTTACAATCAGAAAACCAAATTTTTTTTAAATCCAAAAAATGTGAACACACCAGGGCCCACTAGGGTAACACCTCTGAATACTAACGGTCATTAGTCTAAACAACAGTCATTATATTCCTTGTTATAATAAGATTATTTATCCACTTTCTGCAAGTGAGAAATTATATGCTACATTTTCAACCAAGAAGCAGAAACATAGACTAAACAACCAAGGACATAGTTATGACTTATGACATAAAAGAGGCATCTCATAATTCATACAGTTTATCTGTATCTCACACTCTAGAAACACATTGTACAGGATATTAGATATGTGAATTCAACATATTTCAAAGCATACATAAAAGAAAAACAAAAAACAGGAAGGAAAACAAGTGTAACAACTTGCCTGCTGTACATCAAGGCCACGAGCCCAAACATCTGTTGTTATTAGTACACGGGTTGTTCCAGCACGAAACTCTGCCATAATTGCATCTCTTTCTTTCTGAGGCATGTCGCCATGCATTGATGAGACAGTGAAATTATTATTACGCATTTTTTCGGTTAACCAGTCCACCTGTTCCAAAAGGATTAAACATTGGCATGACAGAAAAGATAAAGAGATCATAATGAACAAGTAAAGATAGTATCTTATAATCTACTATTTACCATAAGTTTAAAAGAGATGAATGAAAGGCTTATCCTATGAAACCTTGATAGTTTCCGTCTACCTTTCACTTAGTGTTCCAAAAGGATTAAACATTAACATGACAAAAAAGATAAAGAGATCATAATGAACAAATAAAGATAGTATCTTACAATCTACTATTTACCATAAGTTTAAAAGAGATGAATGAAAGGCTTATACTATGAAACCTTGATAGTTTCCGTTTACCTTTCGCTTAGTGTTACAGAATATAACAGCTTGAGTGATAGTAAGAGTATCATAAAGATCACACAGAGTATCAAACTTCCATTCCTCTCTTTCAACTGCAACAAAAAATTGCTTGATGCCCTGTCATGTGAGGGGGACAGTGGCACGACTGCATCAATATCCAGTTAGCATTCAAATGGCACTAGATAATGTAAAAACATTGCTTACCTCCAATGTCAATTCATCACGCTTTACAAGGATCCTTACAGGATCTGACATGAACTTATTTGTCATCTCCAGTATTTCATGAGGAAGGGTAGCAGAAATCAAGACAACCTACAAAGTAAGAACTTAATGATTCAGAGAACAATATACTTCATAATCTAATCAGGCTTTGGAAAGTTATAACAGAGCATGGAGGTGTGGAACAGCAAAAGAATACAGACAAGACAGTTCCACAAGCCTGACAGCAAGGGAAATATGCACACACGTCACTTAAGTAACTAGGACTAACAGGGCCCCAAAAGATGCACACAGTTTGGTTATAGATTAAACCTTAACTTTATATGCTTCAACACAAAAATGATTTCAAAAGAAAACTTCTGAATAATTGGGCCAACATGAGTTTAGAGTCCAAATAAAGGCAACAAAAATTATAAGGTTTCAAATCTCGAAAAGAATCTGCTCACTAAGCTACCTCATTTAAGAATAGTACAGGTGCAGTCAAATGATTAGTGCAGGTGTGGAGAGAGGCAGCAGTTCTATTGTTTGGTCAAAACTTCAAAAATAAACTTGTGAAAACTAGTGAAATTTTTCTGACTTGGAAATCTGGCTTGCTTCATTGTCCCTTTTGTTTATTTTCATGGTCACACCTTAAGCAATAGTCAAGCCACTAAATCTACTTGCCAAAGACTTAGTATCAATATGAATTATAGTTTAAATTGCACAAATTTCATTCCAAATACATTAGCAGAGATGAGGACAGCAAGGGAGAAAGAACCTGAAGGTCTGGTGGAAGATATCTGTACACATCATAAATTTGATCTTTAAACCCTCTGCTTAACATTTCATCAGATTCATCCTGTTATTGAAAAGAAAAAAAAAAATATATATATATAAGATAGTCCTTTTTGACACAATAAACATGACAACAGAAAAGACAAATGTAATCAAGTTTTGGCATGCAGCAGTAATGAACTCACTAGAACTAGCAACTTGATAGCTCTTGTGCGCAACGTTCTCCTTTTGATCATGTCACAAACTCGGCCAGGAGTTCCAGACACCACATGAACTCCATACTCAAGCTTCCTTATATCTTCTCCCACACTTTTACCTCCAATGCATGAATGTGCTTGTATATTTATGAAATCTCCAATAGCCAATATAACTTTTTCAGTCTGTGAGGCTAGTTCCCTTGTTGGTGACAGGATTAAGGCCTGGACTCTGCCCAGAAATTATAAAATGCAAATCATAAGATAATAATACATATATAACAGAAGATGATGAATGCAAACATGGTTCTACACAGTTTGGAGCAGAATGCATGCATCATTAAGAGAATCGCCTTGCCCCTAAATTTGCTTCAGGACAAGTTATGTTCTTAGCTTCTTTCAGGTGCTCAACCCATGGTTGCTTCAAGGCTGTTGCCATATCTGATTTGCATTTCTTGCTTCCTCAGCTTTCTTCTGTTTTATTTAAAATTTTTCAGGTCTTGAGGATACCTTATCTTTACCCGGGTGTACTTCTTCTCTTCTATTTAATAATGCTTCTTTTTCTATTAAAAAAATAATTTTATCCTTTTAATGTCATAACTCACGTGATACTTTAATTTTTTTTTATTTTATATCATTATTTCTCATTAAATAATAATGTCAGGGCATTGACTCATAGATTGGCAATTACAATCTAGAATTATTTTAACCAAGTTTGGGGTTATCATCAATTTATGGTTCTTCTGCATAAAGTCTCAATTCAGCAGGCCAAACTGGAGGTAAGCAAAAAAGAAAAGAAAGGAAAAAAAATAATCCTGTGCAAAGACAATACAAGAAAAGCAATAAATGGAAGAAAATGGTACTCTACAAGCTAGATTTTAGCAACGTTAATCACAGTTGTTTGTACTTGCTCTTGCCCTTCACTAACAACTGAGAATCCAACAAAACCCATCAAGGGCTCTTTCTTAGGGAATGAATCATTTTGCTCAGGCTTCAGACCTACTGTATGGTGGTAGTATAAATAATTGATGTTTTATAGAAGCGAGAACAACAGGAAATCTCATAAATAATTGATGTTTTATGGAATCATAGAAAGCTGTTGAAAAAATGTCTTGACCAGACACATAACCAATTGAGTAGTGACAAGGACATTGAGAATTATTGCAGGAAATAATAATGAGCCCAAATGATTACACGACTAGTTATTTTGGGATTAAGTGCCAAAGTAACTAGAATGCCAACAAATCCATAGAGGCATAGACTCGGAGAAATGAAATAGAAGATCAAAATTTCCCATGGTCATCTTTGCCACTAGTAGGAACTCGTCCTTTTTCATTATCCAAAATTAATCTGATATCCGCTCTAGTTTTCCTTCTGCAATTGCATTGCTAGAAAAATGAATAGCATAAAATTTTCGGTGGTGTAAGCCCTCCTTCCCTAGTATTGTAGTTTAAGAAACAAGCATGCATATTTCTACAGTTTTTCAACTTAAAAAGAGAGACAGTCACAGACATAATTAGGAAAACTAACATTTGATGTTAGCATTTCATTAGTGATTTCAGCAGTTACCAGACAGAATAATGAATCATATGAAAAAGCAAAATAAGGAAGGCTCTTATAATTTTAAAAAGAGAGGATGGGCTGGTAATTTTTTTTCACCTTAAGGGAGGTAAATATTTCCATCTTAAAACCAAATCAAGTTTTCTTTCCTTAGCGTAGGTTTGGTATGGGGGTAAAAATGGGGGTAAATTTTCATGGGATGAGTTTTCTATACAATCCCATGAAAATTTACCCCCATTTTTACTCACATACCAAACTAACCCTTAGTGGTAAAACTGCTAGAATCCCTTTTTGGGACATGTTCCTAATCCATCCCTGTCCTCTCCTCTTTGCCTTAACCACTACTCTCAGCATAATGTGAAGGATACATCAGGAAAAGTTTACCTGCTTCTTAATTATCATTCCTTTAAATCCAAATTTCTTCCATGTCAAAAGCAATCATGAAAGCATTTCCTGGCATTGTATTATCTTTAAAATCCAGAAGTCTACATACTTCATCAGCCTTAGGACCCAAATCAAGAGATTCTCCCAATCTTCAACTGATAATTAGCCAAACCAACTCTTTCCCCAACTATGTCAACCTTCGCCCTCTTATAAACTACCCTAGTTTCCAACCACAAAGGTTGCCCTTCATTAAAATTTCTATTTCGTCTAAGGCTGAGGCCATTCAAGGATTTACTAAATCCACTGTCCTTGAAGCCACGTTTTAGCCATGATCATAAAAGGATACAATAGTCAGTTAAAAGGGGAAAAGGTCTTTACCCATGTCCACTGCACTGCCAAGTTGAATGCTCTGTTGGAAGCTTATACTAACATCAAAATTCCTTCTTAGCCTAAAAAAAACAACTCTATTGCAAAGAAACTTCGAAAAAAACTCTTATGTAGAAATTCAACCCTATGCTATGTTACTTTTTTTTTTTTTCTGATTGCTCAACAAACATAGGTACATAGATACAAAGAGAAAAAGGAAAATCGAATTAAAAGAAAGTGAGGGGCATTGAAGAACCACATACTCTCTGATAGAGGTGTCGACGACTTGGCAAACGGTGAGGGCAATCATGGAGGTCTTGCCGGTGCCGGACTGGGCCTGAGCGATGACGTCACGGCCTTGAATGATGGGTCGAACGGCGCGCTGCTGGATGGCGGAGGGTTTCTCGAAGCCATACTGGTAGATTCCTCGGAGCAGGTCGTCCTTGATGCCCATCTCCTCGAAGCTCGCGATTGCCTTTATCCCCTCCGTCGTCTCGAAATCCAAGTTGTCCAGCGCGTTCGCGACACGGCTGCGGTTGGCCGGCACCACCGACGCTGTAGCCGCGGCAGCCATGACGGAGAGAGTACGAGTTACGGAAGAGAAGAGGAGAACCAGACGCCAACGCCTTCGACGGAGGAGACAGCCGCACACAGCGAAAGCCAAAGCCGAATCCAAAGAGATGAATTTAATATTGAATATGTACACCCATTTTTTCTATTTTTCAAGTTTGGAACTTTAGCTTGCCGTGCCCTATTAAACCCTCAAAAAAGGATTTCTAATGACAGAGGAGTGGCCTTGAAGTATGACCCATAATTGTTTGCCTCGAATTTGCCTGTTGTTCTTGCTGTTTCATTTAAACAAAGTCTTTTTTTTTTTGGTCATCATTTAAACAAATTTGAGTAACAAATTAACAATTGTGTTTTGGATATTGCACTTCGGAGGGTGGCCCATGACTTTTTTGCGTCATTTCCACTGGCGAACTTTGGGTTGACTTTTGGGCTATCATTCGTTTTGGTAAATTAGCCTTAGGCCCATCAAACTACCAACACGAGCTCAACGTTGGGGGAAAGTTCACACAACCCTATTCCACTTATACATTATAATAATCATTTGAAAAATGTTACAAAATGTTACTCCTATAACATTTTTTCACGTTCTCCCTCTGCACGAGAGAGATAAGTCCAAAATAAAAGGGTATAGGAAAAAGAATATAAGAATAACATTGTCCTAATCATTTAAAACTTTGTTTGGATAGAGAAAATTAGAAAAGAAAGAAAATAAGTAGATTTTAGAATTTTTTATTTAAATAAGGAAAGAAAAGAAAAACATAATCCTGAGACTCCCGTAAAGTTTTTCTTCTCACTTGTAGGAAGAAAATGAGAGAGAATGAGAGAAAATTTTAAAAATTATATTTGGATAGAGAAAATTAAAAAAGAAAGAAAATAAGTAAATTTTAGAATTTTTTTTATTTGAATAAGGAAAGAAAAGGAAAAGAAAAGAAAAAAAAATAAGTGTGAGACTCACATAAAGTTTTTCTTCTCACTTGTAAGAAGAAAATGAGAAATTTTTTTTTAAATTATAATTTTATCTAAAAATACACATTCTTCAATAATAAAGATATATAAGTTATTTTATATAGTTATATTTTCTTTATTCTTACTTTTCTATTTAACTAAATAAGAGAAATTTTTTTCCTATTTTATTTTTCTTGTTTTTTTCCTCATCCAAACATAAAAAGATAAAAGAAAGTATTCTATATATTTTTTCTTCCTTTTTTCTTTCTTCTTTATTTTCTATTTTTCTTATGTTCTCTCCTTCATCCAAGCAAAGGAATAGTCTAAAATATTAACGTAACGTTTGGTATACGAAATTATGATTTCATGAAATTAAAATAGAATGGAATTGTCATTTCTACTCCACAGTTCGGTAGCTTTTGAAATGTAATAACTTTCCAAATCATTCTATTGTTTGGTACATAGAAACATTTTATAATAAAATCAAAGTTGATGTAAATGACATAAATATCTTTTATAAGAAAAAATCTTTTAAACATTAATAATAATGTTTAAGTTTAATTTTTTAATAATTTGATTAGAATAAATATTGTTATCTTTTAAAAAAATAATGTTATAACATTAAGTAAATAATTCATATTTATTTTTATATATAAATAAATTTTTAAATCAAAGATAAAATATTTAAGTCGAGATTAAAAATTATAATGATAAACTAAAATATATACTATCAAGGTTAATAAGTAATTAAATAAATAAATTTTGACTATAAAAAAATTATATCATAAATTAAAAAATATAAAAAATTGATAATATTTTATTACCTAAAAAAAAGAAAGACAATAGGTATATTTATATAAATTTTTAAAAGTATATTAAAAATAAATAATTTTAATCTTATTTTATTATATATAGAATTCTAATTCTACCTCTCTAAGAGAAAATAAATTTCATACTCTATTTATAATTTTATAAAATGAGACATAAAATAAAATTATCATTTTGTGACTTTTTTGATAAATAAATATAAGAATGTCTCATTTTATAAAATAAATATAGAATAAAATTATTATTTTTATATACTAAATATCACATAAAAATAAAATAAAAGAATGAAGATAATTGTTCATTTTAAATATGGCTTAAAAATTTGCAAATAATAAGTCAAAGTCAACTTTCTCAATATGTATCTTCTTCTCCCGGGGTACAAGGTGCCCCAGCTTGCCTCTAGGTACCTTCAAAGTGCCCCAAAGCCAAATCTAAGGCCCAAAAGCTGGAACCCACTGGGGAAAGATTTTCGCAAGAGAAACAGACAGGCTGAAGGTGATAGTTTAGGTGAGGAGTGGGACCCTCAAGTTAATAATTTTGCAGCAACGGCTACAATAATTTCTTACTCTGTACACTGACCAGTGACGACGGCAGTTGCAGAAGTACTGGGGATGCCATTGCCATGCCAAGGCAGAGTGCCCACCGTCTTTTCTCGCTGCTCCATAGTCTCTGACAGTGTCCCTTCTCTCCTCTTCGCAATTGCGTTGCAACAATGACATCTTTCGGATTCCGAATCTTGGTTTGTATTATTTTATACATTCTTGTCAAAATTGAATCCGACGATAAATTATTGAGATTTTTTTATTTAAGTTTAATTAGTTTAATTAATAATATTATAAAAATAATATATATATATATAATATAAAATTTATAAAATATAAAAAAATTAAATTTATAAAATATAAAAAAATTAAATTTTTTAAAATAAAAAATTAATAATTAACTAATTTAAATATGTTTTATTTACGGATCAATATAAATAATCTGATGATAAATTTAATTACAATAACTAAGTTGAATTATAATTAATTAAATGATTTAATTAGACCATTTCGTCTGCTTACATTTTACTATAGTAATTTCTACGACTTAGTGTATATTTTAGATTAAATTTTATAAATTTAATTTTGATTAAAAATAAGTTTAAAATGAGGTGATTTATATTAAAAAAACCTTTATTTTAAAGTTAATTTTAATAAAATAAATATTGTTTAGATAGTATTGATTAAAATTACTTCTAAATATATAATTACTAAAAGTGATGAGTTAAGGTGTAGTAGAAAAAAATAAAAACTAATAAAAAAAATATCAAAATTAAAAATATCAAAAGTTTTTTAATTAATTTTTGTTACAAAGTAGAAATAACAAAATTATACTTATCTCAAAACCTTAGTTTGGAGCAAAAACACTACAAATAAAAATGAGAAATAAATTTTATCAAACATTAATTTATTACTTCAAACTTGATTTTCCCCTTTCTAAAGGCCTTTTAAGCCCTCTGAACCTGGAGGCAAACATGCCATCAGTATACTTGTACAAAAGGTAATAGTACGAACTATATGAAGTAATATACTTTAAAAAAAATGTGATGTGTTAAATTGTTAATCAAGTCTTCCGCCATTAATAACAACGCATATATAAATTTTATATATAAAAATATTTTACACCACAAATTCCTTTTATAACCACATTAATATATTATTATAATTTACGTAGAATTCAAAGTTTTTTTTTAAAAAAAACAGCAATATACATAACATTGGTGCAGCCGAAGTTGCGCAATACAGATGTTGCAGGATGACAAATTTGCATTGCAAAAGATACATATCATTGACAAAAGAATACAAACGCTTTGACATATTTTGTAAAAGAGCATTTCTATTTTCTACTGTAACTATTTTCACGAAAGGTTTAACGAAGGACTTAGCCGAAATCAGTCTATTCATTGTTTAAAATTTAATAATTAAATATTAAAAACAAATAAGTAACTCTCCTTTTTGTAACTGTTGTAGTGTTTTGTAAAATTTTTCATAAAAGATTTTTAATGTTAATTATGATTTCTCTTTATAGAAACAACAATCTCAAATTGATTAAAGTACTATATACTTTAAAAGATTTTAATGAAAATAAAATCAATAATTTCTCTTCTGGACCCGCATACAGGAGAACGTTGTACAACTCTAACGTCGAAAGTGAACGAGACATACTCCTGCCATTACATCAGGCCCATCATTGTTCATTATCAAATGTCATATTATAACTTCTACATATTTAAAACTTACTAACTACTGTATAATGTAATGTACATTTGCATTACCTAAATACATTTTTAAAAGTTTAAATGAGTATTTATCTATTTTTATTTTTTTATTTTTTTTATTTTTTAATGTGATTTTACTTTTAAAAATTCATTTAATTAAAAATAATTATTTTTACTTTTACGTGAAATATAATTTTTTTTAATTATAAATTATTTTACTAAATCTTATTGTTCACCAAAATTAAATTTATAAATTCACGTTCGTCCAAAATCAATTTATACTTATCCAATGATTACCATTGCCAACTTATCAGTTTTGTGATCACGTGATGGTGCAATGGAGGCATATGATTATTATTATTATTATTATTTCTTTTTACTGGCATACGATGATTATTATTAGTATTGCCATTATCTAACTTTTTGTACTTGTATTTGAAATCTGCAAGAGATTTGCACCAACGCCTTCAGTCATATTAAGATGTAAGATTCAGTTCAGAGCCTCAGTTGGTCCGCTATGCAATAACACTTTCCTCTACAGGTATTGGTTTCTTCTTACAGTCAAATAATGCATCAGAAAAGAATCTCCCAACTCATATTCACACTAACTTTGGCACACTGAAACAACCAGCAGCGACCACATTCCCTTTTGAAGATAAGATAAGGTACATGACACAGATGTGGCCTCTCAGGTCTCCCAAGAACAGCACCACCACCACCGCCTCCGCCACCGTGAAGATGCAAGATGAGCCTGTCACCACCACCATTACCCCCGCCGCCGTGTCAACCAAAGCCGTGGCTGACAGCAGTACATCAACATACCGCTGCTGTTGTCTGGTGACAAAGCTGATGAGAAAACTGAAGAGACGGAGCAGGACAGTGCTGCGGCCGGCGAGGAGTGGACATGGTTCTTTTCAATGCCGGTATGATCCGCTGAGCTATTCGTTGAACTTCGACACCAGTGGCTGTGGGAACTTATTGGACGAGGATTACTACAAGTTCTATGCCTTTTCGTCGAGGTTTGTGGCCAACCCAAGAACTTCCTGTCCCGTAGTTGCAGTAGAAAATCATTAGGATCTTCCTTTTCCTAATCAAAACTTCAGTTTTTGTGGGTTATTTCCCACGATCTTTACCAGCTCATTACCTCTGGAATAATGAGCGGGCATATATATTTACGTATGCTCAGCCCCGGTAAAGACGGCTATCATACACAGCGGTGTGGGATTTGACGTCAACAAGCCCCGTTCTGTAACATACAATATAAATATTTAATGACCAAGTAGCTGTTGTTAATTTCAGTGATTACTAATCTACTAGATAGCAACTCTTGAGAGATTCTTCGGCGTTGAAGGAATATTGAATATATCATTCCCCGAGAAGTAATCAATGCATTTGGGATAACGCTTACAAGCTTTGGGCGTTCAACAGCTCTCCCGCATATCACTTTCTTTTTACCTTACCTACCCAAGTTCCCTACGTTTTCTAGGCACAAACATATTTTGCGCTATGTATATACTTCTTCAACGAATTGGTTTTGCTTTTCTTCCTTTTCCTTTTGGTATTTTTCTGAGCATCCGTTGCCTGTGGGGTGGGACTCTCTGCCTTTGCTTTCTCGATGACCCATCTCCTCGCCTTGTCCCTCAAGCCCAGGCCTCCTCAATTTGCTTTGTGACTTTGCGTTAAGGGGCTTCATGGTAAATTTTCCTCTACAGCTATCACAATATTGTCATTGTCAAAATTTTAGCAATCATAATTACGACTGCAGTAATAATTTTCTTTTAATTGTCTATAAACTTTAGAATGAATGATAATATAGTCGCAACCGTGGAGGGCTCAATGCATGTTTACATCACAGTATTTGAATTTTATAAGGTCTATCCAATTCTAACTCAAACACAATTTAAAGTAGTTATTTTATCATTTTATGTCGTATTTGGACTGAGAAGAATGAAAAAAAAAGAGAAGAAAGAGAAATGTTTTTTAAATATTTTTAACTTAAAATTTTAAAACAATTCTTTTTTCTCTCGCCATCAAAATTTTACATCTCTCTTCTACATTTTTAATGTGATAAATTAAGAGAGGAAAGGGAGAAGAGAAGAAAGACTATGTTGTGGGTAAAAAATTGTCAAGGTACGTAGAAGTGAAGAGGAGAGGCATAAAATTTTCTCAAATTTATTATTATTGATCCATCCTCCCCGTTTGATTCCGAACATTGTTGTGAGTCTTACCATCGCACCTCCTAAGCTCTCCATGCCTCCGTACGTACGTGACCATAGAGAAATTAACAAAAAATTTGTTTTGTTTTGCAAAAAATATATTTATTTTTATGCTTTCAAGTTGTTATAATATGTGTTTTTTTTTTAACATTGCAAATTCCAAAGTTTTATTTGGCTTACCAAACTCCAAAGATTTTAAGAAACAGAAAGGGAACTGAATGGAAAAATTACCTCACTTAAAAATAATTTTTAAATCAAAAGTTTTCTTTGCATCATTTGATTAAGAACAATTCATATTATAAAATAAATTAATTTAAATACATATTTAAACTCATGCTAATAAAATGTCATTTTAAGTTGTAATATTATATAAATTTGTAATTTTTTTACATTGAATACATGTTTATATTATTTTATTTTATGTAATTAAGATATCTTCAGATTAATTTTCATATTTATCAAAATTAAGTCTTTCTTCAGATAATTTTAAGAATATATTAATTCTCCATATTAACTTCGTGCCTTTTTTAAATTTAATTTCTTTAAATATTGAGTCAAATTTTAAAAATGAGTAATATACTATTTTTTTAATTTGTGGGTAAATTACGCGTAAGGACATAATCCTCTTCTTAAAACTCTTCCCTATCCTATTGAAGGCGGGATTTAACTTTAGATCCTTGTGCTAATTATAACAGAATTTACTATGTTGAGCTAATTGGTAGCTTCTTAAATCTTTTATCATAAAGTTATATATATATATATATATATATATATATGGTAACAATATAAGAAAAAACAAACTAGAAGCATTTATGTTCACATTGATATAAATCATGAGTTTAAAATGTTTTGACTGTTCTCGCGCTCCATTTACTTCATGATCATTGGTATCAAACACATCTAAAAAATTTTAAACCGTCAGCATCATATGATTCATGATAATGTAAAACTTTGTTAGTGGATTAAAATTTTAAACCATATATTTACCAGTAATCCATGCTAAAATTTTTAGGTATTTATTAACATGTGCCCTTCCACAATAAATATATTAAATTTTGCATTAATTTAAAAAAAAAGTAATTCAAATATATTAAAATATATCGAAACCATTTAGTGCTAACAAGTGTCTTGATTTTTTAAAACTCTATTTAATTAACCTGAAAATTACATGTTTAATTAAAAACAAGTACATTCAATCTTAGTTAACATTTTCTCCAACAAGACCTATAACTTTTAAGCCTGACCATAAAATCTTTAGAATCTTTCTCAGACACGGCATGACCTCTAAAATCTAAATGCGTTTATGATAGATGTAGAATCTCAAAAAACAAGACCATGCTTTGATGGCGTGAATGAAATCTTATCCACTACTCGCCCAACCACAACCAGGTCCAAGAGAGGCAGGGTACCTTATCAGGCATGGCGCTTAGATTTTCACATAATAAACTATTTTACTTCCAGAACGTTGAGTGAAAGTACATTTTACAAGAACTCATTTTGCAAAGGCTATGGATTGTAACTGGGGAAGTATTTTCACCATATTATGCACTCCAGTTCTGATGTTCTTTCCCTAATACAAAGGCTATGGTCTATGGATTGTAACAAAGCAAACACTATTGTCTTGTTCCAATTGCAAAAAATGCCATGGAATGGACATTGGGTAACAAACAATACCGATTAACCAACAATATATTTCATTTCACTTGGAGAAAGACTTTACATGATCTCAATAATCCTATATTTGCTAGTTGACTCACTGGTACCTACAAAAATTCTAGCGCATTGGTGAAAAGGCTTAAGCAGCATGAAAGAATATTGTGTTATTCTTACCCGAGACAATACAGTTATATTTCCTGATCTCTCACAGCATGATCTGAGACAGTTCCCTCAGATGATATGTCCCCTTCATCAGGCCGCTCAACCAGAGAGAGTTCTGACTGAGTCTTGCTGGAATCTCCACTATCAGGGTGATCCACTTTATGCTCTTGAAGTGAACCCCAAATTTTTTGTGGCGAAGTCTGCCTAGGCTTCTTGTTTCCAAAGGCCCCTTCGGAGTCCTTGAATTTAACTCGGTGAAGTGGCCTTGGCAATCGGAGCTTGCTCTCGAGAAAGCTTGAAGTACCAGAAGTTGATGGAAGAAGTGGGCCAGGAGCAACACAGGATGCCACCAACTGGAGCACTTCAGGAGAAGGAGACAGTCCTGACCCTGCCTTTTTTGATTGGTGCACTGATGAGTGCGATGGGTTTGCCACTTTTAAACTTAGGGGTTGCAAGTTGAGGTCAGATTCAATATCCTGAAGAGGAAATGATGGGCCCAAGGGAGTCGAGCTTGAAGCACCATTATCCACATGATGGTTGCTGCTGAAGTCCCTGCTGCTTCCAGCAAAATCTGGTAGGACCTGACTGAGCTTATGTGGTCTTCTCTTCTTTTTCTTCAGACTATGCCTGGGGTCCTTTGGTAGGGAAGGAGGTGGACCAGGAATCACAAATGGTGGAATTGTAGGTTTATCTTCTCCATATAACAAGCGAACTGATTGAGCAATTGCTGCTACTGACGGTGGCAGGTCTGGATCAGGGAGTTTGGCAGGGGAACTTACAGCTTCTCGTAACCAGTGGGGAAGCTTGTCTTTTGAAGTACTACTTCCAGTTACTGCCTCCCCTTTTGAGTGCAAAAGATCAGATCCTTTAAAGGGGTTAGATAGCAATCCCGAGCTACTAGATCCACCATTTCCTACATTGATGCGATTATCACACATATCGTTAGGGGATCCATCCAGAAGCACGGGCAACTTTCCACTCTTACCATTGCCTTGTTCATCCTCTTGCTGTGTATTAATGCTGCCTGAGCAATTTAACCCTAAAGAAACGAAGCAATTGGCCCCAAAAGAATTGAGCAGAAATGGTCTCTCAGTGGGTACATTGGAAGAAGTCCCTGGTATATCAGATGGTTCAGCAGAAGTATCTTCAGAAAATTTTGCTCCGCATTTAGCATAACTCCAAGATGGAAGAGATGCAAAGTCATCATTTTCAAAACTAGGTCGATCCAATGTTCTAAAATGTGGCAGACTAGATGAAGGATCATCTATCCCTAATTTCATGTCAGTCAGATGGCTTTGAAATTTCAGTGGCAAAAGTACTCTGCTACCATGCAAGGCCCTTTCCATCATCCCATCAGAGATTGGAAAAAGTGCAGATTTGGTAAACTTTGTCATCTTGGTTGATTTTGGCACGGGAAAAGCAGGCCCCTGAAAGACCTTGAGTTGTTCCTCTTCCCACCTCACTGACAAATCTTCAGATGCTTTATATTTCGAAAACTTTAACATGGGATCTCTAAGCATAGCATCCCAATTACCCTTTCCATGCCTACGAACACCAATCCAGAGGGAATCAAGTTCATCGTCAGACCACACATCTGATTTTGACTTCTTTTTTAATGAATTACTTGACGCAGATCCAGTTCTCACCATTATGTTTTCAAGCACCTTCCTATGGTTTTCTGGGAATGATGAGAATGTGGTTGGTCTTTGTCCCAAACCCAAGGTGCGGGGCACATCCCTGTCTTGCTGATTATATCTGAATAAATCTTCCGGGGGAACTTTGAAATTAGGTAATGATGGCATTGTTGGAAGGTCTTGCATGGAGCCATCCAAGGCTTCAAGTCGGCCTCCCAAAGACAAATTAGGTAAAAGGTCCAGATGTGAATTTGGCATGTTTTTAGTTGTCAGTGGAAATCTGGCCAGCATACTTTCATCAAGTGGCAGGTTTGGCAGAGCCATCTTCTCCTGGAAAGCAGAGAATCTAGCACCTGAAGTTTCAAATGCATCAGATTCCTTTCCTTGCACAGCTGGCGGAAACTGCAAACGAAAGTATATGAATCATAATGATACAAGCATAAAGAAAACCACAATTGACAATCAAATCAACACACATATTAAGAGAGCATACTGGAACAAATGGGAGACTTCTATCAGGGATGCTATTTTTAAAAGTTTGTTGCAAAGTTTCTGTTGATGCATCTGATAGTTTGGCCTGACTTCTGACCTCAGCCTCCATGGATGTCCCAGAACAAGGGGCAAGACTAAATGGAAATTCTCGTCTGGCCCCCTGTCTACTTTGTCTCCAATTTAACTTTGAAAGGTTACTTTCTGATGATTCTACTCGGTTAGCATTAGGAGCACAAAGTCCCAGTACAGGTAACAAATTGTTGGTGTGCATAAAGTTTCTGGCATTTAGCACCTTATGATGGTGATTTGGAAGAAAAATGTCAGGTAGAGAACGGCCTAGATTATTGACAGAAACATCAAAATGACTGCTCATTTTATGCTTTGAAACCCTGTCCATCCTTGAAAAGGAGTCAATGTTGCTGTTCTGAGCATCTGAAAGTTGAATAGATTTGGTGTCCTCCAAGTTGATAGAAGGCACCTCTCGTACTGGATGCATTGGTCCGGTTCCTAGTTCCCCACCCTTTGCATTGGCATTAGACTGCGGGAGTGACTCGGTTCCCGGGAGTCCTTCAGCAGGATATGATCCTCCAACTGCATTCCTCCGAGCAAGACGTTCCTTCTGCCGGGCACGGAGTTTAGCACTGTTAAAAAATAGCAAGTGTAAATATTCACCATTGAGGGCCCATTTAACCATAAAGCCAACAACCATCGGGTCTAATAGTACCAACCAGAGGGTATGATATCATGTGTTTTAAGTCATGTGTACAAAAATTACCAATTAGAATGAAAAGTTAAACCACAAACCATCTGTTCAGCATTTAAGAGGGTCTACCAACATACCATGTACAGCTCAATTTGTTTAGCTGAAACTAATGTACAGATATTCAAACAGTCATGACCAATTTATCAACAGCATGCAGGATTTGCTAAGAGCTCTACATAAACCGTTGCCAGCATTTACAATAGCAGTATCAGAGGTTCATATTTACATGTGTGTTTTTTCTACAGAAGGGAAAAATCATTAGAGAAAAAAAGAAGGAACAAGGAGGAGCAAAGTACCGAAAAACTCAGAAAAGAAAAACATACTCCTCAATGAAATAATTTCAAAAGCCCCCACCATGTTGTTAAAAGAATCTCATTTAGAGAAGCCAAAGAAACCATAAAGACAATGATAGACATCTCCTATATCCATATTTAATCACTGCAAAGTAAATCAGAAAGTTCAAAAAATAAAACATACAATTTTGCTTTTAGGGCCCGTCCTGCTGGCGTATATTCGCGCTCAGGCTCTGGTTCCGGATCTTTTACCTCCTCACCGCCACTCTGGTACACACCATTAGAAAACAACAAATATAGAGCTAGTCAACTGCACGGGAAAACACACAACAAAAAATAGAAAGAGAAAGAATTTTTACCAGGAAGAATCAAAATGTAGATAAATTAATATACTGAAGCTAAAGATGGTGTAGCACACACGAGCAATTCTGAAATTTAGTTACTGTCAATAATTAGGCAAAAGGCCCTCAAGTTGTGAAAGATGGGGCTATTTATAACCCTCCACACAAATTAATCCCTAAAAGAAAATAATAACCAAACAGGAAATAAATTGGGGTAGGAATACCGTTATCCAAACAAAAAATGAAATCCTTGATTTACATAATTAAAATCCCCACATTAAAAACCCTAATTTCAAAATGGAAGCCCTAATCAAAATTTTCCACATTCTAAATAAAAGATATTAGTATTCTACAAGTTCATTAATATTTTGTACCTAACAAGAATAATTTTTATTCAAAAGTTATATGAAGGTAGCTTACTTCCAAGTTTCAACTTTTGTATTTTCTCAGAAATCTGAAAATTAACAACACAGACTCTTCTGTGTTTCTTTTTTACAGTCAAAATAGAATCCATATGGTTCTGTTAAGTATGAAACTACTGTTAAGTATGAAACTATATCTGCATTCCTTGAATGATACAAACTGTATATTGAACCTGAAACAAATTTTAATGATTGAAACCCTCCCCGCTCTGAAATCCATTAGCAAGACTTCATAAAGGTGCCAATAAAACATCCCCATGCCATAGCAATACTAAGGCATAAATTTTGCATCAAAATTTCTTGCACTTAATATCCAAACAAAAACTGCCAAGATCTTCTACATTGGACTATGTTTTATAGTAAAAGAAGAAAAAAACAAAGGAAAAGAAGAGAGTGTTATGGGAGATAATGTATGCATAACCTCTTAAAAAAGGATGTGAAGAAACAAGAAGAACTGAACTCAATAGGATAAAGCACTTGCTTGCTTGCCTCTCCATTGTCTTTGGTTAATAACATAAACCACCATAAAAGAGTTGTTGAAATTATAGAGCTTAGATAGGGAAAAGGAGGAAAGGAGAATAGAGATAGTTTGAATAATATGAGATTAGATTGTTGTGGGATGTATTATGATACAAAGCACTGAAAGTTATTTATACTAATAATTGGGTCAATTACTAGTGTAGTACTACTAGTACAAGCCTAGCCTAATAAGACTACTGACATAATAAGACTTCTAAAACACTAAGAATCTGATAGGAACCCAAGTCTTTGATACCAGAAAAATAGGGATAATTCCCAATTACAGTAACAGATTCACAGTAAAACACCAGAAAATAGAAGAAATCACTCTGAAAATATAAAATGGAAATGTTAATACAGGTTCTTCGAGGCACCTGCAACCTCCCTACCCAAAAAGGGTCCCCAAAACCTTACCAAATGTCTGCCTACCTTCTCTCTCTTCTCTCCCCCTTCTTATGTTACCTCCTACTCACAAAGTTCCCACCCACACTGCCACGTGTGGAAGGTTGTTACCCCCTTAAATTCCCACCATGACCATTACTCACATCATCCTTGCATCTTGCTGCCTTAGTCACCTTATATTGTATGAGGCCTTACAATACTCCCTCCCAAACTTTCACCTTGTCCTCAAGGTGAAGGTGCAGAGACATATTTTGTAACAGCCCACCATGGTCCCATTGCTTGAAGCATACTGGAATCTCTCTTGCATTGCTAACAGCTGCATGGATAGAAACTGTTGTTGAATTGATCATTGCTGCAACAGACATTTCTTCAAATTTCCCTTTCATGCTTGAATGACAAACAACTGATTGATAGAGCCAATCTGACAACTGGTCATAATCCAAAAATGTCTCCACATCACAATCTGCCCAGGGAACCAAGGCAACCTTTCCATGCTTTGATAGTAACCAAACCAAGCAAGAGATCACATTAGTGTTTGCAGCATAGACTAGAACAGCAAAGAAAATTTGGACAGCCAAAAGTGCTTGCTCATGTATTACAAAATGAGAGATAATCTCAGGAGAAAGATGCTCCTCAGGAACATCATCACTAGCTATCAGCTTTGCAGCAGTAATAATAACAACATCTCTATTTGTTGAGCGTTCCCTATAAGGCTAATAATTGTGAGATGGCTGTGAGACAGCTGTGGGTGCTGCCGAAGCCCGCTTACCAGCTTCAGTTTGCAGATTGGGCAGTGGCCCAAGTTCTGCTAAAGTGGTCTGAATGGTTTGGGCCACTTTTGTGTGAGTTGCTCCATTTCCCTTTAATGCTCTGTTTTCTGTGGCATTCCTGGGCATGAAACAGAGTGTCATTGCCTCAGCATTTGTACCGGGGTCCCATTCCATCATTGCAGACCGCACCACTGCAATTTGCTGTAGCTGATGATTATCAAACTTCTGTGCCACAAGGACTGATCCAATTGGCAAATTTGCAGAAAAGATTCCCTTAGCTACTGACGCAATATGTGTTCCATTGATTCCTCCTGGATCAAACATGTAAAGGCCATAATTTTCTGCCAAATCCTTGTTTTTGTCGGTATCTAGCTTTGTAATTGTTAAATCTTCCTCCCCTTTGAATATTACAGCAGTCTTCTCACAAGTAGGAGCATAGTGCCCCCTCTCATTTTCATCCCCAATTCCCTCGTCAGAATTGCTACCCATCGCATATGGGATTTTTATCCCTAATTTATCTGACCTAGCTTTAATATTCATTTCGGGCTGTGGCCCAAAATCCTTTGCAATGGTTCTGGTGGTGTGGATCATTCTGGGTACTGCTGGACCCCCAAAATCATTTGGACGAGAAGCTCCACTCGATCGAGTTGCCCCAAAATCTGGTAGCTTAGGCAGAGGTGAAGGTTTGGCTAGATTGCACCAGTTCTGGGCCCCTGTTTTGTGCGCGCTGAACAGGGGGTGGAGGACGTTGGCTGTGACTGTGAAATGACCGAAATTACTTCGTGTATCTCTGCCCAGATTGTGAAGTAAGCCCTCATCACGTTCTTCCCTGGTACTCCCGCCCTTGAAATCATTCAATTTAGGTCCGGATATGGCCTTGGGCAGGTTTGAATATGCTGGGTTATCCAAGGTTTGAGGCTCTGTTTTATGCGTGCTACACAGGGGATGGCTGGTGTTGGGCGTGGCTATGAATCTTCCAATAATGCACCATGCATTTCTGCTTGGATTTTGAAGGGAATTCTTCTCACCACCCCAAAATGTTCCTTCAACACCAATCCTAAACATGTTCCCATCGCAGAAGGAGAGAGTATTGGGAGTGGGTGCTGCTTTGTTATCTCTTACTGACTCACTCTTTAAATTGGGTTGTGGTCCAAAGTCTTCAGTTACTAACTTAGCCGTGTCCTACTCTCCATCTTTGATTAAGGCTCAATTTCCAGTCCTGAATATGTCTCCTTTATTTTTGAGTGAGGCTCCTTAACTCTTGGAAGGGTCCATTTGCTCTTTTTAACCCAAGTTTCTAGCAGTAATATTTAGAAGAAAAAAAACGGATCCCAACCCGTGTACTTCAAGTGTTACTACCTACAAGGCCCATTTTTGTTCTGACTTATTTTTGCTGCGTTTAGTAGTTCAAAAAAGGGACCTAGTTTGCCCAGTGTTTTCAGCTCTGCCCACACTGCTTTACTGTTTTCCTTAACACATTGGGCTTGGCCCATTAGGTTAGAAAGAGATTCCATCCTGTGTGACAGTTCTGCCCCTCCAGCCTTCCCTTTCAATCTCACGCAGCAGCCTCCTTGTAGGCTCTGTTCAACGGGGCAGTACAGAGGGCTAGCATCTGGTGGCTCCGGGAGCGGCGGGTGACTGGTTGGACTCCTGGAGATGTCGAGTTCTATGGCCATGACGGACCACTTCATCCTCTGTTCGTCTGCTGTGAACGCCACTGCGCCTTGCTTCGAGAATTTCACCACCATACTCTTCTCCTCCTTAACCATCGTGACCACCATAGCTTCCACCTCCGTTGCAGTCGTCTCTACTTCCTTCCCGACAGCCACCGCCTCAGTATCCACCATCTCCTCCACTTCTGCGATTTCTAGTTTCTCCATTGCTGGGTCAATGCCCGCTTCTGTCTCTGGTTCCGGTTCACAATGGTCGGTTTCTTCTCCACCACCATGGTTCTGGTTCTCAATCTTCATACCTTCATCTTTGCTTCCCTCTTCTGGCACCAAGGCTTCTAGTTTCTCATCCTGGACCCAAACTGGTTGATCCAGATCATAGTTAGGCTGGAATCGTCGGATTATTGCCTTTGGGAAGACTACCCAGCACGTTTTGGGGTTGCGAAACTCCCACCATTTCCACCAGTTAAAAGCACGGCCTCTCAGACCCTCCACAGCCAGCTGCAGTTTCTCACCGTCGCCTATACCTTTTGCATAGAAATACTGCTCAAGGCAAATCAACCACCGATAGGCCTTGTCACCTTCAAACACCGGAATTCCTTCCCTCGTTTATGATATGATGCAGCACAGCTCTCAAGATCGAGAGCTCTGATATCATTTAATATGAACCCAAGTCTTTGATATCAGAAAGATAGGAATAATTTCCGATTACAGTAACTGATTCACAGTAAAACATCAAAAAATACAATAAATCACTTTAAATGTTAATAAAAGTTCCTCGACGTATCTGCAACCTTCTTATCCAAAAAAATCCCCAAAACTTTACCGAGTGTCTCCCTACCTTCTCTCTCTCCTCCCCCTTCTTATATTACCTCCTACTCCCAAAGGCTCCACCCACACTGCCACGCGTGTAAGGTTGTTACCCCTTAAATTCCCATCACGACCATTACTCACGTCATCCTTGCATCTTATATTGTATGAGGACTAACAATATTCTAATATTATAGCAGTTCTATCAAGTTAAAGCTTAATAAACTATAAACTTTTATTACAATTAAACTCATTTAATGTGGGCTCCATAAACTATAGCCGGAAAGAAACCTCAAGAATGCTGGAGAGAGGCAACACACAAGGTGAGCTGTCTAGAAAGATAACAAGACGGCTGGAATGACATAGAGCCAGAAAGCCGAGACCTTGCTGAAAAGATGCGCAATGGAAATTTCCTAGCAAGCAATCATAAACAGGCCCAAACTTCTCCAAGTTCATCAAGAACAGCATTTGGAGGCTTCAAACAGCAAGAATAACCTCAAATTTGAATTTAGGGAATGATAGTGCGCTATGGATGACATACATTATCTCCCATAACACTTTCTACGCCATCAGGAGGGCGCTATGAATTTCCAGAGGTAAGCCCATAACTGGCCAAACCTCAGTGTTAACAATGAGGAAGAAATCAAGGCTGAACGAGTCAATCCTTTAAAGGGTTTTAGTAAGATTAATCCAACAGAAAAATGCTGGTTTTACTTAGCTTGGTTAATTTTCCCATCTATGAACTATAACTAGTTTAACTAACACACTACAAAATGATAGAGCGTATATAAAAAACAGATCATTTTTCACTTTTTGTTACAGTTTGCAATCTAAATCATGATATATTACAGACTACTAGACTTCTACAACAACCGAGCCTTATCCGACTAGGTAGGGTCAGCTACATGATCAAACGACACCATTGGGCTCTATCAAAAACCAAATTTCAATAAATCCATTTAGAGCAAGGTTCTTTTTAATGGTTTCTTCTAAAGTTTTCATCACACCTCCTCACCTCTTTTAATCAGACTATCTTCATTAAAAAAAATTGGATTGCAGCAAGAAATGGAGAAAGCAAGTATTAAGCACAAATGAATGATACCGATTTTTTCAGATTACATTAATGATGGATCAGCTTTGTATGTCAAGTCACCAATGATGCAACAAATCAGGCCAGTTCTCACAGCCGTATAACATGTTGATGGATGACATATGAGGTACCCTCTCAAGTGTACAACTATATAACCCAACCATTCAATGAGTAGGCCTGTTACTGTTTGGAGAGTTACATGATTAAATGGAAAAAAGAAAAAAATCAATTCCACCCTAGCTAGAAGCTTGAACATGTATTTGAAAGTTTGTGACCCGCAGAAAAGAGTTACTTGAGTCAGAAGGCAAAAAACATAGCAGAATGCTATAGGCCCACAACTAATATCTGAAAAGAAATTTGTGATTACCAAAATAATTATTCCAAAAAGCATTTGGTCAATGAGAAAGCTGGACACCCAAAACCCAACTTAACCAATCTGAAACTTAATTAGCATATATCTGATAAAAGCATACGACAGGATCTTTTGTGATTTTATCAGAAACAAACCCTTCTCATCATCTCCCCACTAGTGATATTAAGAACCAAAGATATAGTTACAAAGTCTAAAGTTTATTAACAAATAGGCTTAGAAGCAAAAAGGGAGTAAATTACCTCACTCATTGTTTCACTCGGCTGTGGAGCATATGCTTCCCTATAAGAGACAGCTTTCCTCAGCCTCTTTCCTCGACCAAGAGCTGCTTCCACCTCACTTTGATATTTCTCCCACCTACGATCCCAATTGAAAGACATTTCAAGATAAGAAATATTAGTCACACCACTTGATAGCTTACTATGCTGTCAAAATGCACGGCAATATGAATTAATTTTTTTGGCACACAATCATTGTCCCATTCCCCAGGTTTTTCTAAAAGGTTATGATTTGAAAAAAATATATACCATCACGTAATCTAGAGTTCATGCTAGCCACTAGTTCCCATAATTAATTAAACATCAGGACAAAGTAGTCAGCTTGCACTTTGCCCATGGTTCAAGCCAAAAAGGATTTCAACGTGAAGGGAATGTTGAAATAAATCCTATTCCTAGGCCTTCACTTTATCACTTAACCTTGCAAAGGAGTGGTTCCTTAACATTAACATCTTATTTTATTGTTTTAAATGATAAAAGCATTTGTTAATAGACAAAATAATACACAGACCAGGAGGATCAAGAATCCTCCTTAAGACAAGGGAAACATGGGCAGAAAGTGAAATAAAGAAAAATATATCAGCTCAAAAGAGGTACCCAATTTGGCAATTTCTCTGCATATCTGATATAGAAACCTATCAAACAAACCATGAACAGAAACCCACATAAACACAAGGAAAACTATCATTAATAGTTATATCATACAACTTTTGTTTGCCACATAAACACAAGGAAAACTATCATTAATAGTTATATCATACAACTTTTGTTTGCCATTCCAGGTCCCTTTTGATGAAGAGGGACATCCTCATCTACATGTGAGACTGCTCTTCAGCAACAAAAAGGAGCTCTCACCTTTCAGTTATTTTCATAGTTCTTAATGCCTCTTAAAATATCATTTTTATTCCAATTAAACAGGTATCTTATACTGCCAACAAACGTTCAAACAGAACTTGGATATTGTGTAATATAAGATATAAAAGGAGGATGCAAATAGAAGCTCCTTACCTCACACGCAGCAGTCTGTCCCATTCATTTTCTTCAGCGCCAATGAACACATTCTCCTCTTTCCTTTCAGAATTTTGTGTACTCATATCATCAGTCCCATGAGGAGGAGATTCACCTACCCCATGTTCTTCAGTTGGTTCGTCATTCCAATCGAGGGACTGAGTAAGACAGAAAATTTCAATCACAATAAGGGACAGAGTGATCTTCAATATGTCTAATTGGATGTAGGAACACTGGAGATACAATTTAAGAAAAAAAATAAATGGGGAAACTTCATAAAACCATTTAATTAACATAGAAACGAAATTTATGGGAGAAAGAAACTAGTATAATGTAAAAAGTATTAAACAGAATGAATTTACAGAGTACTAAGCACAAAGGGAAGAGAGGCATCAATGAATTCTTTATTTAGCTTGTGCACATGTTAATCACAGATGCAACTTCAAGGGACTATATATAGAACCAAGTAAATTGGTCTAGAACCATAAATGATAGAACAGTGAAACATATACCAATGTGTAAGCACTCAAACTAAAAAGATGGTCTCACGAAGGAAAGCGCCCTATGAAAGGGGAAAGGAATAGCCAAAAGAGAGGGAGAGAGATAGGGGGCAGGGAAAGGGTCTAAGCATATACCTGCATAATAAGATTCATGTATGTCACAACTGACAAAACACAGTATGCGACTAAGTTTATTGATATGATTTCATAGCCAAAATGTAAAAAACAAACAATTAAATACTGTATTGAGTAGATGTTTGTCAAATACTTAACCTTCACTGAGCCCAGCATATCATTCTCAGAATCCCCTTCAGCAACATCAGTTGAACCATCTTGAAGGTTTGAACGATCAAGCAATTTTTAAAATTGCAGTTTCATCCCACAGAATCTTGCTGCTGCTATCTGTACACTTATCCTTGTATACATCTCCCAGACCACCAGTCCTCTTCCGATGCCTATGTTCTATATCTGCTAATGCCTCATCTCTGTTACTATTATTTTCACTTGTATCTTTCCCGTTCAGCCCTGGAGAATCATTGAAGAGTTCTTCAGTTCCCCATTTTAAAATATCTTCTATTTCTTTTTGAGATCCAGACTTATTTACGAAAAGCTGATCAAGCATCAGTTTCTTCTTAGCAAGATGCAAGATGCGCTCTTCGACACTAGCACGAACCACAAGCCGGTATACCAAAAGTCTATTTGACTGTCCAATTCTGTGTGCCCGATTCATTGCTTGGATATCAGCATGAGGATTAAAATCAGAATCATAGATGATGACAGTGTCAGCAGTTGCTAAATTTATCCCAAGTCCACAAGAGCGAGTGGATAACAAGAAAAAAAATCGACTTTTGTCTTGGTTAAAGCGCACAATTGCTGCTTGACGATCAGCCACAGAAACAGAGCCATCCACTCTCTCATACGTTTTGGGCCCAAATTCTATGTTTAAATAGTCCTCTAGGATGTCAAGAAGCTTGGTCATTTGTGAGAAAATAAGGACTCTGTGTCCTTCCCTATGTAAAATCTTTAGCATAGAATGCAGAAGAGTCAACTTGGCTGAAGCCTTTATTCTCATTTCATGCAGAAACTCAACCGATCCAGAATCAGGCTCAGTTCCTGGTATGAGATATGGATGATTGCAGACCTTTCTAAGTTGCATCACAATGTTCAGCATAGATTGTTGTGCAACCCCTTTCCCAATATTACGCAATATCTGATAATTCTTTGTAAGCATTGCACGGTAATATTCAGCTTGGATGGATGACAACTCAACAGGAACCATTCTTTCCATCTTGGGGGGAATATTTTGCATGGCATCCTTTTTAAGCCTACGAAGCATATGAGGGGCAACAAGTTTTTTCAGTTCCTCAACTTTCTCTGCAGTCGTAAGATCATTAAATTTCTCCTCGAATAAAGATAGAGAAGGAAATGAAGCTGGTTGTAAGAAATTAAGTAAGTTGTACATCTCCCCAATGTTGTTCTGGAGAGGGGTACCTGTCAACAGTACACGATGTTCAAAAGAGAATGTATTCAGCAAGCTGAAAAGCTTACTTCCAGAATTCTTCAGTCGATGACCTTCATCAACAACAAGAACTTCCCAAGGAACTCCACGCAAATGAGAAGAATCAGCAAGAACCATTTCATATGTAGTTAAAAGCACATTAAATTTATAGGCATCTGTTTTCTTATTTAATCCACTTGGATCACTAGCATGCCATTCATACTGGCGAATTGTAGCTCTTGCTTTTGCACAGCCATGATATTCCACAACGTTCAAGTCCGGAGCCCATAGGGCAAATTCAGCAAGCCAATTAGGCATTGTGGAAAGTGGGACTAAGACCAAGCAAGGGAGTGCAACTTTGAATTCAACATACAATGATGAAATGAAAGCACAAGCAGATACTGTTTTCCCAAGCCCCATCTCATCAGCAAGTATCACATTTTTGGACTTATACCAGCATTTACGCAACCAGTTCAGAGCCTCGAGCTGATGGGGAAACAGAGAACCGCCTTTTAGCTCCTTAGGTTGCTCTATAAGATTAACTATATCATTTTGATGGTCATTATTTCTCCTAGTTGACTTATCCTTTGATGCGTCCCTTTCCACCGTGAGGGTTTCAAATTTGTCAAAAAGATTAATCAGATGTGAAGAATCTTGGAGAACAGGTTCATCTAAATTTTCCCAAGTGCATTCATCATAAGGTAGTCCTGTCCATTTTACAAATGCTTCAGAGGTTCCATTTTTGGAAGTACGGAGAGCAAGCACCCGCTGAGGCTGCTTCCAATGCTCCTCACAAATATTTATTATTGTCATCCCATGCTTTGCCTTGTAATTTTCTAGTTTTCTCTTTGCAAGAACTTTCAACTGGGATTCAGAAATCCAACTATTATGAACATGTGACTTTCCTGCCCACTTAACTAAAAATTCATAGAAAACTTTCTCTCCATCTAGACATGAAGATTCAACCACATTAGGATCCTGCACTTTATGATCAACAATGCTACTCATTCCCATCTCCACATCCACTTCTTTTGGCTTGGTTTCAATAGTGACCTGTGTTTCACAATTTTGCGGAAGCTCACTGTTATCCTCACTTCTTAAAGCAACATTGATATCCTCCTCTGTCTCTATCTTGTCATTTGTCTTTTCCAAATGTTCAGCAGTTACAGCAGAATCATCCTGATCTCTACCATGCATAGCACAGGAACCTAAAACATCAGTCGCTTGACTCAATGAATCTGTGTGATTTCCTTTCCTACCATCCTTTGTCATTGATCTTCTGTATACATTAATTCTTTCCCCTCTATTAGTGTTTTTCAAGCTTCCTTCATTATCAGAACTCTTGACAACATTTTGATGATCATCAGTAAGATTTTCAGCAGTTTCAACACCCAAATCATTCTCACAAGCAGGATTATCCTCTGGCAGTCTGCTCTGGTTTTCTGAGATTAGCAGATCACCAGAAGGTGGGTCATTCCTGACAGTCACAGATAAGTGTCGCAATGAGTTTGTGTTCCCAACTTGAACTCGACACCCTAGAACCCGATCAACCTGTGATGCAGATATAGAAAAAACTTAAAAATCAATCATGATTACACACACAAGATACCAGGTAAATTATTTTCTTCAACAAATTAATGCAAACCATCTGACAGAAGTATATGGTACCTGCAGAGCTTCAATAATAGCACTGTCTTCATGCATCAAAGTTTCTTCAACATGAATTCTCGCTTTGTCGAACTCATTTGATGTGTCTTCCATTACCTGAGGAAATTTGTGCATCCAAGTGAAAACAATATGTACTTCATAGACAAAAATGCAATAGCATCTAAACAATAATGATAAACATATTCTAGCACCAACTAGTATATAAGTTGCATGGATAGAGGTATGTGTACCCGTACCGTTAAAAGTGCAGGTATAGGGTGCAACAAAAATTCTAAAAACTAGGGTACTGAAGGATAAATATATATATAATAAAAATAATAAAGTAATTAAATGAGAATATAAATACCATTTCCATAACATTCTAAACTCCAAGTTAAAGTATATCAAGCAAGAAAAATACACCTAAACTAAAATTTACCCTATGCTCCCAAATCCAAAATCCCTAAATTTACACAAACCACTCAACAATAAATCAAAGAAAGATGAAGACCATGACAATAAGCATAGTTGCATACTTTGTTATCTTCATAGAAGATCGACAAACGAAGTTCACAACTGCAAATGTCCCCAGTAATTACCCCATGTCATGTGTACACAATGTGTACTCAGTACAAGTACGGCAGCCATATAAGCATACCCATGCATCCGATTAACAATATTCACCACACTATAGTGTTCCTCAACCTATAAACCAAAGTTACTGACATTCCTAAATCTAATTCTATGCAGCAAATCTTACATATTTCGGAGAACAAATATTATAGAGACCAAACTTCTATATCTTCATTTTCATCCTCTCCTGGTGCTTTGCAACACATCTAAAGATGTTCTCATGAAAGAAGCGTCAAAACCTGGCAACATTCAAAATTACCTCTAAGAAAAGTGAATCTATTTATCCAATCATCCCATTCAGCAGTTCTCTCATGTATCCTAGTCATTGATCAATTGTTAGCTCTTTGTTGTCCTCCATTGGGCTTCCTTATTTTCAAATTCAAGCTTTACTTTTTCCTTACTAAAAGCATAAAACTTAGGAGAGAGGGACAATGCATAGAATTCAAATGTAGGTTGCAAATTCGGAATGAATAGAAAGTTGCTGATTAAAGGCAGGTTATGCCATTTAAGGATGTTCAAATACTAGTCTAGATTCATCAGCATATTTATCACATGTTAGAATTGTTAGAATATCTCGGTAATAAATGTATATATGTAGAGTCATTAGTGTCCTAATTAAGGAGCAATCTCAGGAGATTATTACTCATGTAATGATGGCTGTAATCAATACTCTGTAGTATATATATAACTCAGTGTGGCCTGGTTTAGACAATGAATTCTAGCATATTCTCTAATTTGCAAGTTGGTATGAGAGCCTCTAAGATTAATTCAATCCTAGCCACCCTCATTCTTCATAATTAAATTAAATTTAAGCAAAAGGTAAAGTGGACCTATGCATTATCTATACTTCAAGCCCAAAGGACTCTTGCATGACAGGCCGTATTAGATATATAAAACCGTTGCTAGGCCTCAACCTAATAGCCTAAGCTTTTTGGAAAGTTGGTCCTTGGCAAGAATATGAGTCAACTTTAATTATTACAATTGTTAATTAGGTCTTTAATTAGTCCTTGATTAGTTCTTATACTTATATGCACTCATAGTATGAATAAGATGGACTGTGTGAGCTAGACAGTAGACATACAATTTCACTACATACTTCCTATAATTTCAACATGGTATTACTGCAGTACCATCCTTTGTGACTTGATCTTGTCACTATTCCCTTGTTGAGCTCCCAAAATATAGAACTCCTTTGTTTAGTGTCCTCCTCATTTTTCACTCAAATTTAGTTTCCGATGGCTATGTTTACTTTTCTATCCGCTGGTAGTTGTCATTTTTACTATCCTTTTCTGGTCATGCCTAGGCTTGTTTTCTCTATTTTCTCATTAAAATCTTGCCGGCATAGTTGTCAAATCGTGAATCGTATTGAGAATCATTTGTTTAATTTTTGAATCATGAATCGTGAATTGTAACGTACCGTACGATTCAGAAACACATCAATAAATAATTTAAATATACATGATTCCACCCCTTAAACACAAACAAACTTGAAAGTCTCAAATAAATACTTAAATGTCACAGATTCCCAGTAATCTATTGTCAAGAACAGTACAATAATCTTAGGTAACATCCTTTTTCCCCTTCTTCTTAGCCTTAGGAGCCATACAAATTGACTCTATCCAGAACTAGCAAAAATAGAGACTAAAAAACCGTGAACACCCGAACAAGAATGAACCAAAAGAAGGAAAACAACACAGCACCTATAACCAGAAGAATGAAAAAGAGTGGCAAGGGTGCATTGAAACAGAATAAGGAACACAACCCAACACCCAGAACTGATAAAACAGAGGAACGTGGTGCCTTCACTTTGAAACAAAGCAATGAAAAGGGGTTCTTCTTTCAATAACGCCCATATGTTTTCTTTTATTTAGATATTTAAACCTCTCTGCCCCTTCGAATTCTCTCATGAAAATTGGAGAAAAAAAAGCAAAAAAAAAAAAAAAAAAACCTGAATCAAAGAATCGTGTAAATCGTTTCGGTGATACGGAATCGCATCGATTTGTCTGATACATGCACGGTTCAAAGCTATCTGCAATTCATCACATGATATGAATTGCAAGCATGACGAATCGTATCAAATCGCACGATTCGAATTGTGAATCATGCGATTCTAACAACTATGCTTGCCGGTTTCATCACCGGAAAAACTCATCACTAATTGTTGTTGCTGTTTCACCCTTTTCCAGCCACTTTACAATAAACAGGCATCACCATTGTGTCCGCAAGCTGCGAATTAACTAGGAGGTAGAAGATCATCTCCAGACACCCAGCCATGCGCTGTCCTTCTCTGGCGGCTTTTTCAGCCACTCGCCAATGTGTCTTTGACCCACCTTTGCCAGCTACAGCCACAAACCAGGTTGCAGCTTCGTTCAACGCTTCCTGCCACTCCTTGTTCATGGGCTCCCTCTGTTTGTCTTTGTTTCTGTCCTTCTGCACCTATTTGGCCCTGTTCATGCATGGGATACTCTGCTCCCACATCCATTTTGCTCATTCCTGCCTGTTCCACTGCTGTTAGGCCTGTTTGGCTCTAATTCCTAAATGGGACATTGTATTCTGGCTGTTGTTTGGCTCTGTTCCTGCATCGACTGCTGTTTTTAGGCTTTTTTTTTTGCTTTACTTCCCTCTGTTTGGCTGTTTGACTGTGGGTTGTTACAGCCACAAGCCATTTTTGAGTTAATTTGAGCTGGATTTAGCATTTCACATTACATACATGTCTTCCAAGGTTTTTGGGTCTCTTGTATTAAAGTTCAAGGCTATTCTTGCTGCTTGAAGCTTCCAAATGCTGCTTTTTGTTATGAATTTGGAGAAGTTTGGGCCTTGTGTATGATTGCTTACCGGGAAATTTCCACTACATGTCTTTCCAACAATATATCTTCCTCCTTTGCCATGCAACACTCCAACCAGCCCATCTGGTTGTGCGTCATGCCAGCCGTCTTGCTAAGTTATCTTTCCATTAGTACTCATTTTGCATATTGCCTTTCCAGCGCCTCTTCAACAATGTTTGCGATGCCTCAATTTGCTGAGTTGTCTTTTCAGCTATGGCTTATGGAGTTCTCAGTTCACATTATATTTTTATGTTATTTTCCTTAAATGTGTTTAGTTGTAACAAGTTGAGAGGTTGAGGGGAATTGTTAGAATACTAGTACAGATTCATCAACGTATTTAGCACATGTTATAATATTAGTCAACTGTAGTCATTATATAGCTGTTAATTAGCTTTGTAATTAGTACATGTTTGGTAACAGATTACTTTTAGGAAAAAATTGCCTTTTTTTTTTAATTCTCTCTTAGTAAGATTTTGATTATAAGCTATTTTGACTACAAAATAAACTAATCCAAACACATACTTAGTCCTTGATTAGCTACCATACTTAATGCACTCATAGTATAAATAAGATGGACAGTGTGTAAGCAAGATGCACAATTTCACTAAAAACTCCCTATAATTTCAACAAAGGACATAATATTTGCAAAAGGATACCCATAAAAGACCTTTTCGGTTGCCCATTTGAGTCTTGGCCATTTCATTTAAGGCCACAATCATTAGCCTTTTATCATTTATATATCATAAATGCATTCTTAATGAATTTGAAAGAGACACATAAAGAGCCAGTAAAACATTATGATAATTAAAGCAGTCATGCAAAAATTTTCAGTTGATGACAGCACTATATCATTTAAAATAGTCTCTCAAAGCCGGGAATTGTTGTCTGGAGGGGCAAAAGAAGGACAATGCTGGAACTCTCAACTTGCTAAGGATAGGATTGTGCACATGGCCTCCCTCTGCTGCTCTGCTGATGGTTGTTTCAAGGGAGTTGCCATTTCAGACATGGTTAGAGATTGGGGCAGCTTTGCTGCAATTTTTATTTTCTCTTCCCTGGTGTATTTTTCTTTTTCTGCTTTGGAGGATTTCTTACCCTCTTTTTAGCTGTACTTTCTATCCTTTCTATCTGATAAATTTCTTTTACTATCGAAAGAAACTACATGGGCAAAACAACTTTTGTTAATTCAACTGCTGCTCTCTTGTGCTGAATCCTAATCAAGTGTTACTCAGAACAGATTCCAGTATCTTTTGAATAATAAGCATGTTTAACCTTTGATCACGTACACAATTAATTCTGATCAGGAATAAATAAAGAGAAAAGGAATAAAAAAAACAATACTGTATCAAAATAGTAGCTATGTTAGGTAGCATTCTTCATTTATCACTAATTATTCACTGTTGACAACATATACAATATAAACAGACAATCATAAATAAACAGATCAAGAAACAAGTATAGAAGAAATTAGAAAGTAGAAACAATACCTCATTTCTCTGCTGGACAACAGAATTCTTGGTTCCAACATCCTCTTTCGATAAAGATGCAGAAATGCTATGGGTTTTAGACTTCTGCTTCTTGTGCCCTTCATTATTTCCAGGCTTGCACTTTATAGAAGTATTAACAATAAATTTCCCCTTTTCAGTCCTACGCTTCTTTTGACTGGTATTATTATTAACAACTTTATGCTTCCTTTTTCTCACTTCCTCTCCAGCAGCAGTAATTGCAAGAACAAGTTTTTTTTTCAAAGGAGTTTTAAAAGATAAATCAGGCTTCCCCTCCATCTGTTCATCATTTGCCTTTAAATTTGTAATTTTAGAGGGAGATAAAACTTCCTTAGCAGGTGAAGTCGACTTCCTGTCCATAAGCAAAACAACTGGGGACACATTAGATGTCTTTTCATCAGTATCCACACATGATGAAGTTCCTTCCGTTGAAGTCCCAAGAGATGGGTCACTTGGCTTGTTGCTACAACTTGGATCTACTAGGGAAGACAACAGTTTCTTTCCTAAGAACTTGACTCCCATAGTTGAAATAGATTTTCCTTTGCTGGAGGACCTTTTCTTTGAAATAAGTTTACTTCCAAAAATCTGGGATACTTTGTCCAGATTAAGTGAGTTAGGTCCAGTTTTTGATTTAGCAGTGACCATCTTTGTCCTCGCTCGTTTTGAAATTGAATCCAAGTGGTTTATGGGCTTTAGTTGACCATTTCTTTGAGAGCAGCTTGGACATTGCCACTTCCCCATAGGGATGCGCTTCAAGAGATAAATAACAAATAACAAGAAATAAACTCAGATTAAAATTTGATACAAGTATCACCACTTTGTAATTGATAAAAAGCACAGCATAAAACCAGTACAAATGAACATACCTTAAGAGGTGGACTAAGACACTGTAAATGATAAGTGCGGGGACAGCTATCACAGCACAATAAGTTGCCACCAACATCACAGACCACGCATTCAAAGTAATACTGGATCAGAAGTTTTATTATAACACGGTTAGAGCAGTCAAGTGAAAATAGTTTAAAAAAAAAGGAAGAAGAAGAAAAAGAAAAGGCCATAGATTGTAAGTATCCTCAAAAAAATTTTCATTCTACCAAATAAAATATTATTAATCAAAAATTTTGTTAGAACAAGAGTACAAACACAGAGGACAATATATCTTCTTAAATGAAACGAGAAAAACAGAAAACAAATAAATAACATATCAGCAAAGCAATCTGATAGACCCCCAATCTTACGAGTGTATTCTAGGAAGGGGCACAGAAAACCACCTCCCCATGCTGTGTAGCTGAATAGGCCATTCTGTTATGCATGCTGAGCTGGCAATTCTGTTATGCATGCTGAGCTCCCCATCCTGTGTAGCTGAATAGGCCATTCTGTTATGCATGCTGAGCTGGCAATTTTGTTACGTAGTCTGTTAGAGGTAGTGGGCAGCAGATTGTAAAGGGAGATGAGAAGTTAAATAGGGGGAGGAAAAGAGAAGGAGGCAGGCAGTTTGTTAGGATTGGGATTGGTAGAGACCAGCCCCCTCGAAAGGCCTGGGCAATTTTCGTTTCTATTCATCTTTCTTTTCTGTTCATTTTTCTCTTTTCTGGATGTACTCAATAGCTATATCATCCTGATATCAGCTTGAATCAATACAAATATCTACCTATCAACTGGTATCAGAGCTCCCGATCCGGGAGCCCTGAATGGTAACAACCAGAAGCATTGAGGCTCATTTTGATGCTATGGAGGAAAGGCTCAGAGGAACGGAAGAAAGGTTCCGTCGGACAGAAGAGACGATGGCCGAAATCATGAGGAGCAACGCTGAGATTACCAAGCTGTTACAAAAAAGAGAACGACGCAGCTCCAGGAGCAGATTGAATTGGAGGCGAACGTCGAGGGAGCACTCAAACTCCGACGAATCTGACGAAGGATATGAAGGACGTGCGCAGCGCAGTGACGACCATGGGCGCAAGCTAGAACTACCCATGTTTTCAGGCGAGAACACCCATGGGTGGCTCAATCGTGTGGAGCGTTACTTCAGGGTGAATGGCATCACCAACGCAAAAAAAGTTCAAGCAGTCATGCTGGTGTTGGAGGGTGAGGCACTTAGTTGGTTCCAATGGTGGGAACAGCACAACCCACGAGTAACTTGGGCAGAGTTTCGGAGGGAGGTGATTCAGCGATTCCAGCCAGAGCTTGAGGACAACCCGTATGATGAATTACTCAGTCTGAAGCAAACCGATTCTATGGCTGTATACAAACGGGAATTTGAAAACATTATTGGTACGCTTCGTTATGAGGACGATGAAATGCTAAGAGGAATTTGGCTTAATGGGCTGCGTGAGGATATCCGATACGAGCTGTTGATGTATCGGCATCTAACGTTGTCCGACATGATGAACATGTCTATAAAATCGAACAGAAGAACAGTGCACTACTGCTCGGAGGAAGAAAGGGAATGGGGCCAGACCGCGCCAGTGGGTCGCTGAGTGTGGGCCAAAGTGAAAACCACGGATCGGGTTATTATAACCCACGCAGAGCGTATTCAAGAAATGCGGGTAGAACCGACTTGAAGGAAATTAAAAATGCTGATGGGTCTCAAGGAATCTCACAACCGAAACCAACTTCCAATCTAAGCTCTAATTTCACACCCACACCAACTATAACAAAGAGCCAAGGGAGCAATTCAGCGAAGGGAGGACCAAGGCAGTTGACCCAGGCTGAGCTACACGACAAGTCTCGTCGCGGACTTTGTTTCCATTGCGATGGTAAGTGGCACCCTGGCCATCGGTGTAAGGTATGTAGTTTGCAACTCATAGTGGTTGAGGAGGAAGATGAAGTCGAAGTTGATCTTGGGGGCGATGTGGAAAACAACGAAGAAAAGGTGGAGGAGAGAGAAACTCCAGCGCTTCACCTGTCCCTACAAAGTTTGATGGGACTCACATCTTCACAAATGATGAAGCTTTGGGGGAAGGTGGGAGAGCGGAACGTGGTAGTATTGATCGATTGTGGGGCTTCACACAATTTCATTGGGATAGAAGTGGCCAAGGATTTGAGGTTAACAGTAACCGACACCCCTAAATATCAGGTGGAGGTTGGGAATGGGTACCGGATCACGTGTTCGGGAGTATGCAAAGGAGTCACCATGATTCTGCAAGAGCTGGAAATCCGACAAGACCTCTTTCTTTTTGAACTGGGAGGAGGTGCTGATGCGATGTTAGGGTTGGATTGGCTGTGTAGTTTAGGGGAGATAAAGGCAAATTTCAAGGAACTCACTTTGAAAATTAACACTGGAGGTAAGGAAATTCGGCTAAAAGGGGAACCTTCACTCTCTCGATCACTGGCTTCCTATAAGTCAATAAGGAAGACGTTGCAAGAAGGAGGCTGTGGGTACTATATAGAACTTCAGAGAAATCTTTTCCTACCAGTAACAGTGGTGAAGGATGGCTAAAGTTAGAGGATATTCTGAAGGAGTATGAAGGAGTCTTTCAAGTTCCCAGTGGCTTACCCCCACCGAGAAGATAGGATCATGCTATCACCCTCAAGGAAGGTAGCAATATACCCAACATTCGCCCTTACAGGTACCCTCATTCTCATAAAACTGAGACTGAGAAAATCGTGAATGAAATGCTAGATTCTGGAATAATTAGGCATAGTGTTAGTCCCTACTCAAGTCCGGTTATTCTAGTTAAAAAGAAAGACAGAGGGTGGAGGGTCTGTGTGGACTATAGAGCTCTGAACAAAATTACAATTCCAAACAAATTCCCTATACCCGCAATTGATGAGTTATTGGACGAGTTGGGGGGATCTATAATTTTTTCTAAACTTGATCTCAAGTCGGGCTATCACCAAATTAGAATGAGGGAAAAGGACATACCTAAAAATGCCTTTAGGACACATGAGGGCCATTATGAGTACTTAGTCATGCCATTTGGGCTGACGAATGCACCATCATCATTTCAAGCATTGATGAACGAAGTGCTGAAACCTTTTCTTAGAAAATTTGTACTTGTATTTTTTGATGACATTCTCATTTTCAGGAAAGATCAGGACACTCATTTGTCACACTTGAAGTTGGTATTTAAAGTACTTCAGCAGGAACAGCTCTATGCAAATAAGAAGAAACGCTGCTTTGGGCAGAGGCAAGTGGAGTATCTTGGCCATTTGATCCTGCAGAGGGTGTCCAGGCAGACCCCAGAAAGCTTTCAGCCATGGCCGACTGGCCAACTCCAAAGGATGTGAAGAACCTTCGAGGATTCTTGGGTCTGACAGGTTATTACCGAAGGTTTGTTAAAGACTATGGAAAAATAGCACAACCCCTCACCAACTTGCTGAAGAAAGATAGTTTCACATGGGGGCTGAACCACAAAAAGGCTTTTGAAGCTCTAAAGCAAGCTATGATAACAATCCCGTCTTAGCATTACCTGACTTTAACAAGACGTTTACTGTCACCACAGATGCTTCGGGGAAGGGAATTGGTGCGGTGCTCAAGCAAGACAATCGGCCAATTGCATATATTAGCCAAAGTTTCTCACCTAGGTCTTTAATAAAATCTGTTTACGAAAAGGAACTTATGGCAATTGTATTTGCTGTGCAGAAATGGAGATACTACTTGATGGGTAGGCATTTTATTGTAAAGGCTGACTAGAAAAGTTTGAAGTTTCTAACGGATCAAAGAATTTTGGGGGAAGAACAACAAAAATGGACATCCAAGCTCCTAGGATTTGACTTTGAAGTGCAATATCAACCTGGGAAGGAGAACAAAGTTGCAAATGCCCTTTCTAGACAAATGCAGTTTTCTGCTTTTACCAATGTGGAGCTTCCTAGCCTGATAATTATTGAAGATGAGCTGCAAAACGATCCCAAACTGCGAGGGATAATGCAGGACCTGCTGTTAGACCCACAATCACACCAGAATTTCACCTTGCACGGTGGAAGGCTCTTCTACTAGGGGCAGATGGTTATCTCCAAACAATCCAGATTAATTCCACAAATTCTCTACGAATTTCATGATTCGCAGGTTGGAGGACATTCTGGTTTTTTTCGAACACTCAAAAGGGTTTCAGGGTTAATGTACTGGGAAGGGGTGAGGAAAACTATCCAGGATTATGTAGCTGAGTGTGCTGTGTGTCAGCAAAGCAAAACTCAAACATTGTCTCCAACAGGGCTTTTGCAGGCCCTACCCATCCCTACCCAGGTCTGGAATGATATATCAATGGATTTTGTGGGTGGATTGCCAAAAGCTTTTGGAGTAGATACAATATTGGTGGTGGTTAGATAGATTGACCAAGAATGCGCACTTTATCCCTCTCTGCCATCCTTATACTGCAAAGGATGTGGCTGAGTCCTTCATCAAGGAGATTGTCAAACTCCATGGATTCCCTCTCTCAATTGTCTCTGACAAAGATAGAGTCTTCTTGAGCACATTCTGGTCTGAACTTTTCAAGAGCTCGGGTACTAAGTTAAAATATAGTTCTGCTTATCACCCTCAGTCAAATGGTCAAACCGAAGTGGTTAATAGGTGCTTAGAAACCTATTTAAGATGTTTCTGCAGTCCTAAACCCAAGCAATGGCCCAAATGGCTTCATTGGGCTGAGTATTGGTATAATACCACCTATAAAAGCTCCACGGGCATGACTCCCTTTAAAGCCTTGTATGGCTGTGAACCACCTACTCTTTTTAAAGCAAATCAGTCATCTCTGGTAGATGCGGTGGACAAATTGCTGAGGGAAAGGGACTCCATCATTCAAGGAACTTCAGAGTCATCTAATTCCAAGCTCAGAATCGGATGAAAGTACAAGCAGACCAGCATCGGAGAGATCTTACTTTTGACCCTGGTGAATGGGTGTATTTAAAGCTGCAGCCTTATAGATTGAAATCCCTGGCTAAACGATTCAATGAGAAGCTAAGCCCCAAGTTTTATGGACACTACAAAGTCCTGGAACGTATTGGAGAGTCTGCCTACAAGCTGGAGTTACCTAATTCCAGCAAAATTCACCCTGTTTTTCACGTGTCTCTCCTCAAAAAAGCAGTAGCAGCTTCGATCACGCCCCAACCTTTACCTCCCATGTTGAGTGAAGAACTTGAACTACAAGTAGAACCAGAAGAAGTCATTCAGTGGAGGAAATCATCTACAAGCAGACTGAAGTGCTGATCAAGTGGAAGAATTTGCCGTCCTTTGAAAACACTTGGGAGTTTGTCCCTGTCATTCAGTAGCAATTTCCCAATTTTCACCTTGAGGACAAGGTGGTTGCTTTGGGGGGAGTATTGATAGACCCCCAATCTTACGAGTGTATTCTAGGAAGGGGCACAGAAAACCACCTCCCCATGTTGTGTAGCTGAATAGGCCATTCTGTTATGCATGCTGAGCTGGCAATTTTGTTACGTAGTCTGTTAGAAGTAGTGGGCAGCAGATTGTAAAGGGAGATGAGAAGTTAAATAGGGGGAGGAAAAGAGAAGGAGGCAGGCAGTTTGTTAGGATTGGGATTGGGAGAGACCAGCCCTCTCGAAAGGCCTGGGCAATTTTTCGTTTCTGTTCATCTTTCTTTTTCTGTTCGTTTTTCTCTTTTCTGGATGTACTCAATAGCTGTATCATCCTGATATCAGCTTGAATCAATACAAATATCTCATTTCAGTTTCTATTTCAGTTTCATATTCTGTTGAACCTATCACAATCCCACCAAACCCACTACATATTAGAAAGAGACCCCTCTAAACAATCCATTAGTTGAACCCCATAAAAAAAATCAAGACAACTTTTTCCCAGATAAGAGATGGCATTATTTTCGAATCCTCCTAGAGACCGCTTTGTAAGGAAGGACAGTCTCAGTACCCTAAGCGAGGTTACACCTCATAGGAATTAAAAAAAAAAAAACAGAGACAGCACTATTTACTTATCCTTGAAAACTTTTAGCATTTCTCTCCAACCATTGGCACCAAATAAATGCACACACTGCACATTGCCATAAACAGCTTAATCCAAAGCTGCCAAGCTACCTCACAATGCAAAAAGAGACAGCTATTTGTTTCAGGACATTTGAACCACGTGACGCAAAGATCAGGGGAAAGGGCCTATGGAGTGTCTTCTTATAAATCCTACTTCCATTTCCTATCTCATTTACAAATAGGAACAACTTTCTCATTGCTTACCCCTTTTAGAAGTCCCAAACCACCCTAAGTTTTAGTCTTTTTATTTGAACTGCAGTAATAATACAAACTATTTTGCATGTTTGAAAACCAAACAAAACTCTCTCTCCTAATGTGTGTGCTATGTGTTTCTCTGATTGTGAGACTAGCAGCCATTCATTATTACACTGTCCAGCTGCCAGATATTTGTGGCATAGACTTGATATTTTTTCATGAATGTTGGATACATCCAGAAAGTATGGAGAACTCTCTCATATGTCATTTCAGAGATTTTGGGAGGAGTAAAGTGAGCAAGGCTATTTAGAAATGTGCTATATTTTCTATTTTTTGGTGCTTATGGTTGGAGAGAAATGCCAAAGTTTTTGGGAAACCTTTTTCTTTCTGAGAATTCTTTGGGACAAGTTTGTGATATAGCCTCTTGTATGGGATAAAGTGGTCTTCTTAGAATCTTTATGGTGCTCAGTCTTCTTCACAGGGTGTTATTTCCAAAGGGTTTGGAAGCAACTACATTGATTTCTTGTATTTCTTATTTCCATTTTTTCTATCGTTTGTTCATCTGTTCTCCTTTTCAAGGATGTCTTGTCCTGTCTCTTGTACTTTTCCATTCTCATCAATAAAATTTCTTTTCCTATCAGAAAACAAAAAATTATTATTTTGCACATATTATTGCAAGTTAAAATGGTAGCAACAACAATGATTTACTACTGATACAGCAACCCTGAGTTTGTCTTTCCAGCTATGGTTTATGAAGCCCACATTATATTTAGATTATTTTCTTTAACTGTGTTTATTTGTAACAAGTTTAAAACTTAATAAACTTTAGCTTGATGGGGAGTATTAGAATATTAGGATTCTTGTTATGTAAGAGTCTTGTAATGTTTGTAGACTTATTGGGTCTTGTAATGTTAGTAGACTTATTGGGTTGGGCTTGTACTAGTAGCACTACACTAGTGCTTGACCTATATTATTAGTATTAATAGTAGCATTAGGTTGGTGTTTTGTATCACATCTATCATACATTCAGAATATCATTGAAAGCCTCATTTCATTTCTCTTTTCCTCCATTTCCTCCTAAACCCTATCATTTCAACAGTAACAAATTAAGCATATAAATGGTAACTCACCCCGTCATTTCCTTTCTTCTTAGAGGAAATTTGATCGGTAGCTACTTCAGTCTTGAGAGGATGTTTAGCTGAAGCACTCCTAGAAGATTCAGATGTTACTGCATTGTCTTCTTTACCATTGGATTGCTCTCTACCATTTGATTGATCCAGTCCAACAGGAACCTTTCTCCGCTTGCGCTTTAAAACCCAGTTCCTGTTAATCATTTTATTTCTTGATGATTTGTTCTCCTTCATCATTCATATATGTCTCCTACATGAGCAATCAAAACTTTGACCATCAACATTCATGAAAAATTGAAAAATTCAAGGCATCAGAGCTTTTAAAGACCATTAAACCTTTAGCTCATTCTGGTGCATTACACAGTACACAGAAAACAAAAATTACATCGAAGGGGTGTAGCACAAGCAGATAATGCAAAACCAGAGAAACAAATAGCATTGGACAATAACTACATATTGAGAAAACCTAGTCATCCAGAAAGTGTATAACATAGTAGCTTTTGAGTTTTGACAGAAATCTTAACATGAGTACTTATTAACCTGCTACTTGTAAATATAATTAATCCATGGAATACAAAATCAATTGCCTCATACAACAAATTTTGTGATTTTGGAAATCATATTAACATCAGTTAGCATGGATTATAAAAGAATGTGGCGATAAAAGTCAACCAGAAGTTCACAATGTAGTAATTCCAAAATCGAAGCAAATGTGAAATTTTGCTTAAGAGTGAACATTTCAGGACAAATCTAACAGAAACCAGAGGGGGAAAAGGCAAAATTCTATCATACAACATTTAGAAATATTTGCATTTGGTCCCTTGGCATATCGTCTGGGAGAGATTGACATGAATAACAGCATTACCTTCCATTATGCAAACAATGAATCAATGGCCTAAACCAATCCCATTTCAAATGCTAGGCCCCGCTCCCAATTATATTCATGATAACCAGCAAAGACTTCAAAGAATATTGCCTAGGCCTACAACCTATGGTTTTCCAAAGAAAAATACATGAATTTGCATTTCCTATTAGATTACAGGTACATAATGGCAAAGATACTAAAGGATACAAAGTTATTTTGGTATCCACATACATTTGCTATTCAAAGCAGGTGAAGATTATTCATACCACCATAGACAGACTACTACAGGGTCACAGTCATTTACAACCTATTCAATGAGCTGAATCTAGTGAACCATCTACACCAAACAACTAGTCACTGTATCTTTTAGCACACCACCAAAAGAAACTTTCTAAAATTCAACAATTTACTCCCAACTGACCGAGCATTAAGCACATTCAACTTAGACTAAGACCCAGAAGCCCCATTTCAGTAACCAATCAACTCAGGAACTACTTCAGAATCCATGTGTCAAAGTTGCCCATTAAAATCAGCAACTTTGGAGCAGGAATTACAATTCCAGACGATGTGCCTTAAGAATCAAGGGACTTATCAGAAACCACACAAAACCCAGTTGAAAATTCACAAAACAACATGTGCCCACAAAACCCCAGTACCAAAATCTTATCAAGAACAATAAAGAAACAGTAAACAAGAAAAATTAACAAGCATACCGATATTGCTGATGGATCAAATAGCAATATGCAGAAACATTGCATCAGATTGGAAGATAAAAAAAAAGGAGATAGTGGGCATGCAGAAAGGGGCAGGGATCAGGGGATGGAGGCAAAGAAGATGAGAAACACGAGAAGAGAAAGAGAGAGAGAAAGGGCAGACAAATGAATAAATAGAGAGATAAAAAGAAAAAAGAAAAAAAGATAGTTGTGTAACTTGTTATTGATGTTGTCTCTTGGAGAGAGAAAGAGTGTTCTTTTGCTAGAGAGAGCATACAACTACGGATTCGCCGGGGTCATAGGACGGGGTTACGCTCTGACATGGCAGGAGAGAGAGGCGTGGCGTTGGTGCCGTCGTTGTTGTTGCTGTAGGTGTCCCTGTCGAACCCAAAAGCTTTATGCCACTCCAAGCCTGCCACGTGGCGTCACAAGGAGTCCTTGCTCCCCTCAACTTTCGTCCCCTTTTGCAATTGCACCTCATTCTTTCTTTCTTTCTTTCTTTCCTTCTTTCCTTCGTCAATTCTCACTTGGCTTCAAGATCGTCTTTTGCTTATCAAGGATCATTCTTTCATTCATTCATTCATTCCCTCTCTCTCTCTCCTTTGCTTTTCTAGGAGAGAGAGAGAGAGAGAGAGAGAGAGAGAGAGAGAGAGAGAGAGAGAGAGAGAGAGCACTCTCCCTTCTCATTTTCGCAGCCATCAAATCAATGGCTTCACTTGCTGCATACTTTTGTGGGGTGTTATTTTTTTAATCCACTTTCTTTCTGATCCTTCCATTGCCATCTTTTTTTTCTCTTTAAAAGAGAGGATTAGGACTTGCCCTTTTTTTTCCCTCTCGTTTTCTATCCCGGGCTTCCTCGCTTCAAGGATAATTTTTGCATGTTCATTTCAAAAAGTTGTTATTTTTATCCCTCAACAGCTATTGAATGCTCTTGAGCAAGATTATCAAAATAAAAAAATGCTATCTACTTAATAGTATTCCACTCAGCTCAACTTTGAAAAACACTAACATATGTCACTCACTCAATAAAATTTTTGCGTTCCAATTTTTTTTTCAAACTTTAAATTAGTCAATCTTTTATGATAGATGTTATTTCTCTAAATTTGTTAGATTTTACGTTGATCAGCATTAAATCTATTTTTTTAGATAATTTTAAAAAAATACTTCTAAATCGGTCATAGTATCTAAAAGAATTTTTTATAATTAATATAAGATTTAAACTCGAGTAATTATGATATAAGAAATAAAAACAAAAGAACAGATAATAATGGTCAACAACCCAATGCAATTAAAGAGTTAAATATGAAAGTTAAAGTTATATGCAATGTCTCATATTTCTTTTTATAGAATGTCTCTAAACGTATTAAGATTGAGTTGATTATTGGTTTAGTCTTTACAATTATTCTTTTCTTATATTCTCATTTACTATGTCTTTCATAATTTTCTAAGTAAACTACTTAATCTTTCATGCCAATGAAGAGATTAATCAAAACATTAATTTCAATAAATTTTGAATTTCAAAAATATTTTATTGTTCATTGTTATTTTCTTTTAAAATAATTCACTGTGATTATATAAAGATCTTAGATAAACTCATATCTCATTAATTACTATAAGCTTCATATTAAAATTAAAATTTATTAGAGCAATTAATTAAGTAATTAAAATTTATTTCTTCATATTATAATATTGGGAAAAATCTATAATGCTTAAAATCTCAATCACATCACATTAGGTACTCTTTTAGTCTTCCAAACTATAGCTTCATTGATTATTACCTTTTATTACTTTTTTACAGTTATTTTTATCTTTCTTTTCTTGTTCTTGTCCTTTTTGCCTTTTCTTTTTCGTTCTCGTTTTCAACATTTTCGTATTTTTTTCTTTCTTTACTTTTATCATCGGTGTTAGTACTTTCTTCAACTAACCAACAATTATACTTTTATATTGGTTTATATTGAGTAGTTTGTGGTATTTACTTTCATTTAATGAGACAATATTTCTTTCACTTTAATTGTTTTGTTTGATTCTACTTTCTCTATTATACTTGATTGATTAATCTAATGTGTTTATATGTTCAAAATCATTCACTTTTCTTTTTTCATTTTATGTCTTTCATTTTTCTTCTAAAAATATGGTTATCATTTTAGGGTTTTCAAGTTAAAACATTATCTTATTGCGACAACAAAGGTATTTTTTTCTTTTTTTTCTCATTTTTTGCTGTCTTTTTCTTTAATGTCATATAAAGAAAGCTTATTCTCTTCGTTATCTCCATATTTTTATTTGTTTATTAAATAGGTAAGATATTAAAAGACTAGAGGTACGGCAAGATTATATGATTTAATTTAACTTATTAAAGTCAAATATGCTTTTTCTAAGCTAAAGTGCGACACCTAGGTGGGATTTGAACCTTGAATCGAACAATTTTTAGAGAGAGACTTTCTATAACTTAAGGTTCTTGAATGCAATCATATATATTTATAAATATATTGCAATTCACTTACAATTATATGTTTAATTTAATAAAAATAAAATGTTCAATTATAACAATTGTAAAATTGTCGTGTATGAATACTTTAGAACTATAGACTTAAATTTGACTTAACTCAACTCAATTTAACTTGGACTAATAATAGGTATATATATGCCCTAATAAATAAAGTTTTATAAGGTAATTACTATTAACTTCCACGTCTTATCAATTATTAGTTCTATTTCAAGAATACTTTTATCTAAGTGTTTGATTCATGAACTACTACATTCTAAACAACTTTTGTCTTCTCCAATTGTTAATTTAACATTAGAGTCTCTTATGCATAAACAACTAACATGACTCAATTATCACGAAACAATTTCAAAGTTCAAACATGGTGTATAAAGCTTTTTTATCTTAATATTATTTTTTTACTTTTTATTTTCTTTCTATCTGTCTTTGAAGATTATTTTTTAATAAGAAAAAGAGTATCAAGACCCATTAAACTTTTGATCATTTGCAAACTAATAACTTAAACTTTAAAATCATCTTAATTAATCATTAAATTATGATAATTACACAAATAAGTCATTCATTCCATTTACCGTTAAATTACTTAATAGAATAATAATAATGTAATTGGCACATGCTTTTTTAATGACGTGTCACAATAATATCCATTAGATTTAAACAAATCTGATTCATCTTAAAAAAAAATTTCATTCTATTTTAATATTTATTTGCCATTTGTTTCTCTTCCTCCTTGGTTTCCTCCAATGTCCCACCTCCCCCTCAATCACGAGACTGAATTGCACTAGCAAAAGAATTGAAACCTCAATTTCAGTTGTTACACGTTTCGACTCTCACCCAAGTGTGCAAACAACCCCACAGCTGCCCCAACAAATGCGCAAATATATTGATTACCAAATCTGCATATCCATTAGATAATCAAAACAATCGAAAGCCACAGTAAACCGACAACTTCATGGGTTGGCTAGTATTCTCGTCAATGTAATCCTCCAAGATTTTGTTCAACTCCACTAGGTCTTCGCGCTGGTTGCGAACATTGCACTTCTAAAAGCTGAAGAAGAGGGCAAGCGAATTGAGAAGGTCCATGTGAGGGTGTGATGGGGCAAAAGGGATCCTGTGAATGTCGCTGATGGCACAGAGGGTAGCGGCAGGCTGCGCACTTCTAGGAAGTGGAGAGAAGGGTGGTCAATGAGGAGGAGGGGAGGGGGAGCAAGGACAAATGAGGGTTTATGAATGGAGGACTGAGGGAGAGGTGGGAAATTGGAGGGGACGAAAAGGGAAGCGGGGAAGAGGAAGAGACAAGATACAGTCTTTTTTTTAAAAATAGTTGTCATGTTTTTTTTTTTAATTTTCTAGGCTTTAATAAATAATAAAATAGAATAATTTTTTTTTAAAGATGAATGGTGAGATTTGTTTAAATCTAATAGATACGATTGTGATATGTCATTAAAAAATATAAATCAATCATATAATAATTATTCTATTAAGTAATTTAACGGTAAATGAAATAAATGATTTATTTGTGTAATTATCATAGTTTAAAAATTAATTAAAATAATTTTAAAGTTCAAGGTGTCAATTTACAAATGATTCAAAATTTAAGGGATCTGAATGATTTTTTTCTTTTTTAATATAAACTCTTTTTTATATTGTAAGAAGTTGCTTCAACTCAAAGTGACTTCTCACATTTTTATTTTCTTTTTTGCCAAACTTATTCAATCTCTTGTTATAGATGTCACTTCTCTAATTGTGTTAATTTGTAAATAAATTGAGGCCAAGTCTCATTTTTGATGATTTGAATGGCATTTCTCGAAATTGGCATCGTGTATTTTGTGGATTAATTTATCTAAGTGTTGGTCCAATATTCAAATTTGGATAATCAAGGTATAATAAATGAAAAACTAAAGAAGCTAATGAATACAAAATACAATCAAAGACCTTGCGCGGTGCAATGATGGAACCAACTACCAAGACCAAGGTCTTATGCAATGTCCCATGTTTCCTTTTATAGGATGTTCGAACGTCTTATGACTGATCCGATTTCACAACTATGATTATTCCATTGCATTTTTTTACTACATCATTCATAATAGCCTACCTTCATTTTATTAAGGTATGCAGTTGTTTATCATTCATTGCCATGCATATGACATATTATCAAATATCAGACAAGACTATTTATGGTCCTTGTTCTTAGACTGGAGAGTGTAGGCTTTCTGGCGAAGAACTTTTTTTCCCACATTAATTTAATTGCCATTTTCTTACGTAGCATGCATATTCCTGATTAATTATTTCTTAGTGAAAATATTTCACAATCATTTTGATTGTGTATCAGACTATTTGATCCAAGACCTTGCATTCGTTTCATCTAGGATTGATATTTTATTGGTATGGTAGGTCTTGATAAACTTGGGTTCAGATTTTGCATTCCTTTCTCTTTTGCTCCCTCTCTCTCTCTCTCTCTCTCTCTCTCTCTCGTCTAATTTGAGCATATTACTTGAACCATGTAATCAAGTTAGTCTCATTCATATTTGTTATTGGAGATCATAAAATATTAATGGTTAGAATTGGATTCTTATATGTTTGATTGATGATATGTGAACCAGGAGGCTCTCTGAAATCAAAAATCAAGATTCAGAAGCTGCAACCTCTGTGTCTATCCAACTTGCTGATTCTGGTTCCTTTACAACTTCTTCTATTCATTTTTCACTTTCACAAAAACAGACTTTTGCTTGGAGAACACGAGTTATGTCAAATGAAGGTCTTTTTTTCCCACTTTCTTGCCCACGATTGGTCATTAAATAGTTTTGTATTAGCAGGCCCGTGTAAACTGAGATGACATACTATGCTTTCTTGTAAACCTATGTAAAGATAGTTTTGTTACTATGGCTCCTTGTTAAAATGAATAAAAGTTATTGTTTTTTCCCCCATTCATAGTGTTGTTTCTAGCCTCCCACATCCCAAGTCTATGAAATACATTTCTTAAGTGGTGCATTGCCTTCAGTGAAATATTAATTTTGACACTGTATCTTCTTGAATCATTAATCACATGCAATGTAAGTGCGATTATCTGACCATGAAGGAGAATGATTAGTAAATAATATATTTCATATTTATTCTTTACCGTGCAGTTTCTTAACCATGGATAGAGGAATTTGGTGGTTTGGGATGTTGTGTGTTCTTTATATTTGTGGTTAATTTATTGAATGTGTCTCTTAAGTGTGTGCATATTTAAGATCGTGAAACTTCTGGCAGGCTGTCCTTATCCTTTTTCATCATTGGACAGGTTCAAGAACTTACCCTGGGCCAATTTTTGTGGTTAACATTTCTAGAAATTCAAAGGTATCTGCACATTCATTGTTCTTCTCCTCAATAATTCCTTTCTATTTTTAACTCATATATCTGTTGCAAATTTAAATAAGTTAACTAGAGACTTAAAAATAATATAGAATTAAATTATTAATTACAATATAATATATTAGTATTCTGTAATAAAAATAAAATTATTATAATAAATAATATAATTATAAAATAAGTATATCTACTATTTTCAATAATATACTTTTAATTAAATATTAAATTGTTAATCATATATAGTATTAAAATATTAATTATTAAACATTAAATTATAAATTTTTTATAATATATATCAAAGACCAACTATACCAAAAGCTTAAGTTATTAGATAGAATCCTAAGAATGACTTTTAAATTTGACACGCCTCTTCACATAAGAGTTCTTTGGGCTTAAAGTATAGATAATGACACAGGCCCACTTTTACCTTGTGCTGGCTCAACTTAATCATGTTGAATGAGGGCAACAAGGATTGAACTTGTGATCATTTGGTCATAAAGACTCTAATAATATATCAAGGACCAACTATCCATGTACCTTAAGCTCTTAGGTGAAAGTTCATGAATAGTTTTTATATCTGACAATATATTGTATGAAGTGTGTAATAAAATTAATAAAAGTAAAAATGATTGTAATTATAGACACACACACGAACACATGTTTTAACATGCATATATACACAACAATCACAACAACCAGGCCTTATCCCATCAAGTGGGGTCGGCTACATGGAGTAAATGACACCATTAGGCTCTATCAAAAATGAAATTTTCAATAAATTCACTTAGAATAAGCTCTTTTTAAATAGTTTCTCCTAAAGTTTTCTTCAATCTTCTTTAATCCGGAAAAAGATCTTTTTGTCTTTAAATGGATATATATATATATATATATATATATATATATATATAAAAGAGAGGAGAGAGAGATGATTATCTTATCTATAACCCTTAATGGTTTTTATGTTTAATTTTTTTAGGATGGTTTGTCAGTTGTGGTTTCTCCTCTGATTAGAATACATAATGAAACTGGATTTTCAATGGAACTACAATTCCAGCGACCCCAGCCAAAGGAAGATGAGTTTGCATCTGTGTTGTTAAAACCGGGGGATTCTATTGATGATTCCAAGCAATGTTTGATGCCATAAACTTCTCTGGGGGAGTAAAGAGGGCTTTAATGTCTTTAAGTGTTGGTATGCACTTACATCTTCATGTGCTTTTATTAACCACTATTCCTTTTCACACAGCTTTTCTCCTCTCTAATATTCACAAACAGTGTGTGTGCACACAAACAATGAGAAGTTCTTGTGTGACTTGTGAAATATCATTCTATCACTACCTTGATACATTGTGTTTTTACTATGTGAAAGATGAATATGATTGTGTTTTCCTGCTCTTAGTATTGAGCCTGGTTAATTATTCTGCATTTTCTCTCAACATTACCATTCAAATTTACTTCGGTACTCATTTAGTGTTAAGGTTGATTTCTAGACAATTAGTTTTGCTAGCATTCAGGATGAAGTGTAGGATTATGTTCCTTTCTAACTAGCCATTTATCACAAAACTAGAAAGCATCTGTCCAGGAACCAGGAAAGAGATGGAAATGAAAAGCTGGGGGGGGGGGGTGGTGAAGGATAGAAAAATCAAACTTTTAAATGGTGGAATCTTATAAAGAGCTTCACTAGTCAGAAAAGATAACAAGTGAAAAAGGAACTAAGTAAATATGAATGTTTAAACCTCTGCCACAACCAACTTGTAATACATTTTACTTCATTTTTACCTAACCTTCAATCTTTGTGAGAATCCTCTCGTTTTCCTCTAATCCAATGTATTAGAAAAGGCATGTTGGCATAGCCCTTCAAGATACACTCAAATAAACTACAGTATGCCCCATGTCTTTGGAGATATTGATCAAAACATTGATTTCAATGAAGCTTTGGATTTCAAAATTTTTTTACCCTTCATCATTACTCTCTTTTAAAATAATATAATGTAATTATCTCAAAACCGTAGAAATATAATCTCATTTCTCATTAATTATTAAAGCTTCATCTCTTCTATTAAAATTAATTGGAGCTATTAAATAATTAAATAAAAATTATTTTTTGATATATTATATTTTTAAAGAAAGATCATAATACTCAATACCAGCCACATCGCATTAATTCTCCCAATCTTCCAAGTTCTAACTTCATTTGTCATTACCTTTATTTCTCAATTTCATGTCTTTCTTTACCTTTCTCGTCCTTGTCCTCTTCCCTTATAAAACTATGACACTATTAATTTAGAGTTTTCAATTTAAGACTTTGTTTCAGTGCAACAAAAAGGTGTTTCTCTTATTTTTTCTCATTTTGTTTTGTCTTTTTTCTTTAATAAAAAAAAAGAAAGCTTTTTTTCTCTACTTCTTCCACCATTTCATTTGTTTATATTTATTTAATTTTGTTACAAGTTTTGTGCAAAAAAAATGTTAATTTTAGATTAACTTTAGGAATTATAAAGAATGTTGCTCACATAATTTATAATCATAACTATTCATGATCATTTATATAGTTAAATTTGAGTTTAATAAATTACCATTGATCAGGCAAGATATTAAAAAATTGAGGTATTATAAGGCCCTTCGACTTCATTTAACTTTTCAAAGTCAAATATATTGTTTGTAAGTTAAAGTACAGTGCTTAAGTGAGATTAGATTTTGAGATTAAACAATCTTCATAAAGATTTATTGTTACTCGAATTAAGGTTCTCAAGTAAAATCAAATAGACTTGTAAATACGTTAGAGTTCCATTACAAGTGTATTTTTTATTTTTAATAAAATTAAATGATCAATTATAATTGTGAAATCATCATGTTTGAATACTTTAAAATTATAAGCCTAAATTTGACTCGATCTATTTCGATTAATCTGAAACTGATAACATGTTTATGTCTTAATAACAAATATTCTATTTTAAGAAGACATTTATCTAAATGAAATCTTATGATTAAGATATATATCTCTTAAAAGAAAAGATAAATAATAATTAGAGAGCTCTTTTCATTGTAAAAAAAGAATTTTTATTTCTCTATTAAGTATAATTGATAAACTACCTAATTTTAAATAACTTTTGTTTTCTTCAAATATTAACTTAACCTTAAAGTCTTTGTTGTATATAAAACTCCCAACATGACTCAATTATTGCATAATCTATTTTTATATATAAAATTTAATAATTCTACTTGTATTTGACTTATTTTTTTTATATAAAAAAATTATCCACTTAATGACATTACTCTAAACTTTAAATAAATACAAAAAAAAAATTAAATTAGTCTAATCTTCTCTCTATTTATTTATTTTTTTTATGAATATCTTTTTATTTTTAAAATTTATGTAAACTTTTCTTCTCATATAAGTATGTGTAATATATTTTTAAAATATAAAAGAGATTTATGTAAATAATTAAAAAGTATGTATAAATATTTTAAAATATTTAAAAATATATATATAAATTTTAAAAATAAAAAATTTATAAAAAAATAAAAAAATAAATAAAAATTAGAGTAATTTACTTAAAAAAAAAAACCTTCAACCCACGAAAAATCTAACAGAAACCCAATCAAAAATCTTACTTGGGACCGATGGGGGACAAGTAAACCATCAGCAAAAGGCCACGTATGCCTTTCCCGAGCCACATCCGCTCCCTCTAAATTCCAAAGCCAGTCTAATCTTGCATCCCAAACACGTCTCTGAGCGAAACAGGCCCTCGCCTTCTGCTCTCCCACTTCGATTCTCCGTTTTCAGGTATTCGGCTTCTTCATTTTCCCTCCACTTTTGATGGGTCTGTGCTATCTTACTGAAAACTGGGCTCCTCATGCCTCTGCTGTTAGTTACCAATTTCATTTACCTGTAACTTTGTTAATTCCTTAATTTTTTTTAAATGTAATATTTTGTTTGTTGAAGTTGTTAATGGTGGACCCTTTAATCTAAAGAGTTTATTTTTTGAGTTATCTCCTTCCAAAAATTGAATTGAGACTTGCTTCCAACTACAGAAATCGTCAGAAAGGCTCGTACCAGTTGCTAATTTGTTCTTATATATGTATTAAAGAAAATGTATATTTAGTCTTTGCTCGTTTGGGGCCACAGGTGATGTATGGATCCATGGTTTATTAATGCTGTGAGTTAAAATCAGCTCTGTCACTTTTATGTCTGGAGCTTCTTAATTGTTAATTAACTTAATTTTGCATCAGTCTATGCATTGCACTTGCAGTCACTTGGCTCTTGTAGATTTCATCTTATTCACCTGCTAAATTATCATGGTTTTCTTCTGTTGAATGGTTAGGTAGAAGAAGAATTGACACAATCTAATAAACGAAGTCATTACATACCATTAGATTAAGTTTAATAATATGTATACATGTTCTAATTCTGATGCACCAAGAAAGGAAAAACAAAGAATTGAGTTTGTGGGATAACTTTCAACGTGCTGTACATTTTACTCTCATGATTGTCTTCATATCAAAAGGTTGCTACAATTTCTGAAATTGGCTTCTAGTGTAGATCTGTTCATCCGATCATTCTGCTAAATTTTTGTTCTTCTACAGCTTGTTACTTTTCATATCCACAATTTTCCCAAGGGCACAGCATATATGAGGTTTTTCACATTTTTTCAGTTTTTGTACATAATTATTTTACTGCGTTGGTTTGTGTAGTAGGAAATTAGTTTACAACCACAAACGGTATTTATTCGATATTCCTTTTCCTGCTAATCACTGAGCTAATCAGTGTTTATAACAGAAGTATTTAAGAACCCTTATTTTGGATACTCTTGTTGATACAGATGGCAGCTTCATTGGCATGTCTTGTTGGGAATGGTTTATCTACACAGAGTAATAAAATAACTCTCAGCAAGGACTTCAATGGAAGATATCTCTTTTCATCTTGGAGACTTTCATCGTCGAATAAGGCATCAAAAACAGTATACATAAAGGCATCCTTGGATCAAAGGAAGCATGAAGGGAGAAGAGAATTTCTGAAATTGTTGAACATGGGAGTTGGCTTACCTGCATTACTGGGAAGTGGGAAAGCTTGTGCTGATGAACAAGGGGTTTCCTCCTCCAGAATGTCTTATTCTAGGTTTCTAGAGTATTTGGACAAGGATAGAGTTAAAAAAGTGGATCTGTTTGAGAATGGAACCATAGCTATTGTTGAGGCTGTTTCTCCAGAGTTGGGTAATAGGGTGCAGCGAGTGCGAGTTCAACTTCCTGGACTTAGCCAAGAGCTCCTTCAGAAATTTAGGGAGAAGAACATTGACTTTGCAGCTCATAATGCCCAAGAAGATTCAGGTTCGCTGTTATTTAACCTGATTGGGAATCTGGCTTTCCCTCTAATCTTGATTGGAGGATTGTTCCTTCTCTCAAGACGATCATCTGGAGGGATGGGAGGTCCTGGTGGGCCTGGCTTTCCTCTTGCTTTTGGTCAATCCAAAGCCAAGTTTCAAATGGAACCAAATACTGGAGTAACATTTGATGATGTCGCTGGGGTGGATGAAGCCAAGCAGGATTTTATGGAGGTAGTGGAGTTTCTGAAGAAGCCTGAAAGGTTCACTGCTGTTGGGGCTCGCATACCAAAAGGAGTTCTTCTTGTTGGTCCTCCAGGAACTGGGAAGACGCTATTAGCCAAGGCTATTGCTGGTGAAGCTGGTGTTCCATTTTTCTCAATCTCAGGTTCTGAGTTCGTTGAGATGTTTGTTGGTGTTGGTGCTTCTCGAGTCCGTGATTTATTCAAGAAGGCCAAAGAGAATGCTCCTTGCATTGTTTTTGTTGATGAAATTGATGCTGTTGGAAGACAAAGAGGGACTGGAATTGGTGGAGGGAATGATGAAAGAGAACAGACCCTCAACCAACTTTTGACAGAAATGGATGGGTTTGAGGGTAATACAGGTATCATTGTCATTGCAGCAACTAACAGGGCTGACATTCTTGACTCTGCTTTATTGAGACCGGGGCGGTTTGATAGACAGGTAAGATTATATTATGAAATGCTTAATGCATTTAATAATGAGTAAATTAGTGAACATAATGCTTTTGCAGGTAACAGTTGATGTTCCAGATATACGGGGAAGGACTGAAATCTTAAAGGTTCATGGTAGCAATAAAAAGTTTGATGCTGATGTTTCTCTTGAGGTAATTGCAATGAGAACACCTGGTTTTAGTGGAGCTGATCTTGCAAACCTCTTGAATGAAGCTGCTATATTAGCTGGTCGGCGCGGAAAGACGGCAATTTCTTCCAAAGAGATTGATGATTCTATTGATAGGATTGTGGCTGGAATGGAAGGAACAGTGATGACAGATGGGAAGAGCAAAAGTTTAGTGGCATATCATGAAGTTGGGCATGCCATTTGTGGGTAAGTACGAAATTAGGCTGTAGTTGGGTCTTTCAAGTAAATGTTGTTTAAGATTGCAATGGAAGCAAGTTGTTGTTGCCTTCATGACTTCATGTTATCCTCGTATTATATGAGCTTAAGCCAGAAAAAATCATGGTCAACATTTAGAAGATGTTTTAGTAAACAATTCCCAAGAAGTTGTTCTGAAACATCTATCTGTACTTACGTGCAGAACTTTGACTCCTGGTCATGATCCTGTACAAAAGGTAACCCTAGTTCCTCGTGGTCAAGCTCGGGGTCTTACTTGGTTCATTCCTTCCGATGACCCAACTCTGATCTCCAAACAACAACTCTTTGCAAGAATTGTTGGTGGACTAGGTGGTAGAGCTGCAGAGGAAATTATCTTTGGTGAGCCTGAGGTTACAACTGGAGCAGCTGGTGATTTGCAGCAAATAACCAGTTTAGCCAAGCAGGTACTTGTTCATTGACATTATTTGCTATGGTGTCATATTACATCTCTCTCGTTTTTCTTTCTTCTGTTTTGGTGGGCTGAAAGTTGTTAGGATTTTAAACTCTAATGAATTGGTAATCCAATCTCAATTTGCTTATATTTTCTCAGGACATTCAGAGTTTTGTTTTGTTAGCTATAATTAGTTGGTGAGACCTGACATGAGATGACGCCAAATGGTTTCCTGAATGCCTGGAACTAGAAATTTTTTGCTTCAATTGGAAGAATGGTGTTTTTGCCTTTAGAAGGAATGAACTTTTAATTTTCCTTATAAAAATATCTTTTTATTTTTCGACCTTATCCTTCTGACTAACAACCTTGTGACACCTATGCTGCTTCAATAAAATCAAATGATACTCTTGCAGATGGTAACCACATTTGGAATGTCTGATATTGGTCCTTGGTCACTTATGGACGCTTCAGCTCAAAGTGCAGATGTCATAATGAGAATGATGGCAAGAAACTTGATGTCAGAAAAGCTTGCTGTAGACATTGATGCTGCTGTCAAGAGGATTTCAGATGAAGCATATGAAATTGCATTGAGCCATATAAGGAACAACCGTGAAGCGATTGATAAGATTGTGGAAGTCCTGCTGGAGAAGGAGACAATGACTGGAGATGAATTCCGTGCTCTCCTGTCCGAGTTTGTAGAAATTCCAGCTGAAAATCGGGCCCCTCCTTCAACTACCTCACCAGTTGCTGTTTGAATAGCCTATATGTCATTGCAGTGTAGTGTAGCACTCTACTCACTGGATTTGTCTGAAATTGTACAATATTTGTAATATGTATATCACAGAATACCCTCTACTACAAATTTTTGAATGACGAAAGCTCCTAGCTTGCTTTTTTTTTTTTTTTTTTATTGTGTTGACAACAGAGAGTATATACCAAAGAGCAAATGTTTCTTTACGCTTATACTTTTGTGAACGGTAATAAATCATTAATAATTTGATACCTAGTGTTTTATTGTAACTGGTTAGGGAAAATTCGCTGTACATGTGAGTTATTTCCTTTTGGGCACCACTGGGAAGGATGGCACACTTATTGTTGGATGTATCTCTGTTGAAATGATGGTAAGTATAAGCTTTGGTAGCCTGATGATATTTCAAGTGTTGGGGGAGATGCTGCAGGTTATATAAGTAGGAATTTACTTGATAGTAGCAATGGGAGAGAGGAACTGATGGAATCAGGGTTTACTCAAAGCAATTAATTGAATGATTTAATAGAGTGCGCATGATCAAAGTCAAATAATTTGAGTGTAATAAGAGCTGTGATTCTTTCTCACTTGCATTGATTACGTTGATGTTTAACGAATGGACCAGAGCAAAATTTCATTTTTAATATGTTTTGGTACATTACAGGTGCAGAGCGCTTATATACCGCAGGGGAATAATAGGTCAGTTGAGTTAAAGGTGTCAAAGGGCCCTACTCATTTAACTCGCAAGATAAACCGAGCCTGACTAATGGACTGATAAAATATCAATTTAAATAATTTACTATAAATTCGCAGGATTAAATAGACAATTCATTTAAATAAAAAATATTTTTATTTAAATAATTAAAATTATATTTTCTTTTAATAAAGTCATATATTACATAGTATAAAGTTAAATTTACATGCTTTAAATATCAATTATTCATATTCAAAATCTATATAAAATATAAGATTACATAATTCTTAGCGTAACACACAAAATAAAAAGTTTATCACCTTCAAATTCAAACCTTGTGTCTTATATAAATGAATAAACGGGTAGGCCCGTAAATAAATAAATTTGGTCTCTTTTCTTAATTTGTGAGTCAAACGTACTAAGTTAATAATACTCAATTTTATACGAGTTATTAAAATAAAAACTTTAACTCATATAATTTATGTGATTAAACATATTAGTTCGATAAATTCAGCTTGTTTTGAAAGCCGTAATTTCAAACTCATTAACTAAAAAGTGACACAAAAAGTGTTTTGCAAGAAGTTCCAAAGGTTCTTAAAAGTCACCTAGCTAGTGAAGGGGCTCACTCATTCGGACTAAAAGTAAAAGAGGTAAACATCTCGAAGTTGGGAAGGCTAGGCCGGCGAGGACTTCTTGGAGTGTGATAAGTGCATGCAAGAATTAGTTCAGTGTGAATGAACACCGGAAGTCCAAATCAAAGACATAGCACTAAAGTTTTAAAATTGGTCATAATTCAATCCTTATAAATATATATTACTGATACAACATTTTTTTTTTAATATTGTACTGCAAATATCATAATTATAATAATAAATTTTGGGTAGTTGATGAAAGCGATAGGTAGGCTGACGTTCCACATAAATTAGATACCATATGTTAAATAGTGCCACTTATATAATAATAATAATATTATATTCATACATACGTAGGATTGTGGGAACAAGTTGTTGGTTGTCTGTATTATTAAATTATGATTGAGATTAGCATAAGACAGCAGTCACAGCACTAACTTTCTTTCTTGTCAATTAAGACATCGCTGATTAAAAAAATAACAGGTGGGAATCCAACTTATCCCCTAGTGGTCCGTTTCAATGTCCAAAAGCAAAATAATAAACGGTAATTACATTTATTAGGTTAGTACTTATTATATATTTTTTTAAATTTTAATTTTAATTTTTTATTTGTATAGAATTTTTTTATATTATTATTTAATTACATATTATTATATTTTTAAATTTTTAAATAATTAGTATTTTTATTAAATTATTTTAATAATTTAATAATATATATTTACATGATAATATAAAATTTTTTATATTAATAATAAATTAAAATTAAATTTTTTTTATTTATAAATTTACACTTAATTTTTTTTTGATATTAACTTAATTTTTTTGTTTTGTTATTATAAAAGAATAATAATATAAGAATTATTATACAGGAAAAAATATATTTTTTAAATAAAAAAATATATAAAATATACAAATAAAAATATAATTATAATTTTTTAAATAAAAGAAACGTATGGTGTAACAAACTTTAATGATTCCTCTAAATAATAAATGATGTAAATAAAAAAAATCCTCTGTGTGTCCCACCCCTCTCTCTCTCTCTCTCTCTTCATTGTGTGTCTTTCTATCTGTTGGGCAGAGCCTATTTGTCCGTTAGCTCTCAAGAGCGAGAGATTGCTCTGTTACCGTACGAGAGCCGAAAGAAGCTGACAAGCTGCGCACAAGGACTATATGTTTTCGTTACCGTGTTCGCTTTCTCTTCCACTGACTCTGAGAAACCGACCCGGGTTGTGTTCATCTCTTGGTTTCATGCTAGCATATCTGAAACTGAGCCTGGCTTTTGCTCCTGTGGCTGAAACCAAACCGCTTCTCCAGCTGAACCCACTTCGGTGTTGAACTCTGACAAGTTGCAGGTTGTGTGGCTGTGACGGGTGAGGGTTGGTTCAGCTAGTGTAATCTTAAATTTGCATTTATGGGTTTTGAATTTGAGTTTGTTTTATGGGTATTTGGCGGTTGAACTAGTTATCAACCTTAGTGTTAGTTCTATTCTGCTTATTTATGTCTGTATGCTTGGCAAAGTTTGAACCTTCGTTTGTTAATAGGCCGAGGCTGGACCAGTCTGTGGGTATTAGATTTTGTTTGGATTCTAGAAATTGGGTTTTTCTATTTTTTCTTGTTTTTTCAAAGATGGCATGGTTGTTAATGAAACCACTCTGTGAAATCTTCAATTTTGCTTGCCTTTCCAGATTTTATTGGTTAGTTTGGATCCGTGGTTGGAGTACACGTGGATTTCATGTGAGTTCAAAGTCAAACGCTGAAAGTTTTGTTGCCAAGTAGTTCCTGACTTCCTCTGTAGTCTGCATGTTTCTTGAGTGGTAGAGGAACCGAGTACAAGGGGTATAATACGGGTAGCTGTTATTAGTTGGAGCTTGGAAGTTATTGAACTGTGCTCTAAATGGCTTCACGAGTAGAGACTGATGACGACGGTGATAACAAAGGTAGCATGTGGGTTTTGGATCAGAAGCTTGACCAGCCTATGGATGAAGAAGCAGGAAGGCTCAGAAATATGTACAGAGAAAAGGTATGATGCAACGTATTTCAACATTCTTTCTCTTTCGCTTGCCGAATTTGGTTGTATTTTATTTAGGAAACTTCTATTTGTTACTCTTAATTAGCTTTCTTAATTATGGAGAGAAGTGAATACTTGTAATGATGATTTACCAATACAACAAAAAAAAAAGTGTAACTAATGTAGCTACTACTCCTTGAATGTGGATATCAGATTTTATCTTGAATAACAAGGCATTAAGTGATACGCTATTTAGATTAGATAGTTGCATTACATGAGATATGCTCATGCAATACTTCAAGCAGTTACATGTCTGAAAGTCACTATTGAAAAGGTTGCTTAGAATTTATGAATTTGGAATCTACAATTTTGATTTACCCCTTTTTATGGTTAATTATTTTTCCAGAACTTAATAAATATCCTACGTTGTTAACATTGATGAGGACTTCAGCTGAACAAAATTTGAACGAGAGAGTGATTCTTATGGTTTTTCTTAGAATCAAGAAAGACCTTCTGCTCTAAATTACATTCCGCAGCATGGATTTGAAATAAAACTGCTAGTCTCATGGAAATTCAGATACTTAAAAGAAATTCAAGTACATATCTACATGTTAATTAAACAGAGAAATCCAGATTTTTACATGTCTGTTAAGTGATTTTAAGATAAACTTTCGATCTGGATTTCTTCATTCTCTTATGCGGATCCAATAATAAGATTATGTTAGCACAGGTATTTGGTGTGTCATTGTTGATGTAGTTTTGATTTGTTCAGAAATTTTCTGCACTGTTGCTTCTGCGGCTTGCATATCAGAGTCTTGGTGTGGTTTATGGAGATTTGGGCACTTCCCCCTTGTACGTTTTCTATAATACATTTCCTGATGGAATTGAAGATCAGAAGGATGTGATTGGAGCTCTTTCTTTGATTATATACTCTCTTACTCTGGTGCCGCTCCTCAAATATGTTTTTGTTGTATTAAGAGCAAATGACAATGGCCAAGGTATACATTGGTTTTTTTTTTTAAAATTTTTTCGTAATTAGGATATTTATGATTGGATAAAGGAATTACTAAGTAATGTATTATCACTTTACATGGTGACAATCAGCTCCATTTCTCTTTTTTTTTAAATAATATTTTCTGTCAATAAGATTCCCATAGCATACATTCTGTGTAGTAAACATTTTCATCTTATATGATAATGTCTGACAGATCTGAATCCGAAAAGGGATGGATATCTTAATACTAGAATTTCCCCCTTCTTTATACCTTTCCTGGGTTATGTGCAGAACTTTTTATTATTCACAATTACAATTTCTTGTTGGTATATCAGCTAATCAGTTTAGTCTAAAATGAATGACGTCTGAATTTTCATGCGCAAGTTACTTTTTATTTGATAATCTAACTGAATCTCTATAATAACTAAGTAAAACACACTAGAGGGCATTTGGTTTGGCTGTTTAATGTTTTCATTTTCACTAGAAACAGAAAACAGGTTTGAAAATGTGTTTGATTGTGTTTTACTGAAAATCTTCCCTGGGAAATATTTCTTAAAATGGGACCAAATCTGAAAATTACAGATAGTCATTTTCATCATTTTCGGAAACTAGAAGCTGAAAATGTGGTGGCAACTTTATAATTATAATAAAAATTATATTAACCGAAAATGTTTTCTAAAATTTGCAAAAATGGAGATCCAAGAAAAAAATTTGAAAATATGAAAATGAAAATTATTTTGAGGAAATGAAAATAGAAAATGAAAACAAATAATGTTTTCCTCGAACTAGATAGACCCTTAGTTTTTCATATAGGTCGTATTAGACAGAATTGTCTGTTTGAAACTGCTGCAACTAAGTTTTACCAAACTTTCATTTGTGGAGCAGGTGGAACATTGGCACTTTATTCCTTGCTCTGTCGACACGCAAAGATAAAAACTATTCCCAACCAGCATCGTACTGATGAAGTGCTGACAACATATAGTCGGTCTACCTTCCATGAAAGGTCATTTGCTGCAAAAACCCAAAGATGGTTAGAGGAGCAACCATTTATTAAAAATATCATTCTTATTCTCGTCCTTGTTGGCACCTGCATGGTAATTGGAGATGGGATTCTTACTCCAGCTATATCTGGTATGCATTCTGTCTGAAGCTGATCTTCTTATTCCCATTTATTTTTGAGTAATGCTACACAGATAGAATAAATAGTCAGAAATTTTGATAGAATTCAGACAGAATTAAGGAAGGTTGTTGGATGGAATTAAGTAGTAGGCACCACTCACTTTTCCAAGAGTCAATAAACATGCCAAATCACTTTGTCAAAAATTATGGCAAGAAAATTCTGGTTATATAATATTTTCCTTTATTTTTATATTTCTGTAAATGTGAACTTGCTATGTACCCAAGTAGGTTATCTATCAATAGTTCATGTGCTTCAGTATTTTATATGCTTACACGTGCAGATTTACCAAACTGTGAAGGGAAACCATTGCTGATTGGGATGTTCCTAAGCCTTAGTTGCCAAATAAATTACAGTTACAGCTATTCTGATAGTTCTCCCTGTACCTTGGTTCTGTGCATTGAATGCTCTGTGCCATTCATCACTATGGAGTGGGAAAATATGTTATCTAATGCTCACACGGCATATGTACTTTAGAAAAATCATGGGAAGACTTAAAATTTGGTTTCTTATACAGATGCAATTCACTCAAAACCTGTAAGGCTGTGGTATTTTCTCTTCAAATACTAGAAATAATTGTCAGACCTTTTTTCACTGCAACAGATAAATCAGCCATATTGATGTTCATATTTGAGATATTGGTGGACTGTGTCATTTGGTAGTGGGACTTTCTAAGCTTAAGTACAATTGGATATTTAAGTTGGTTTGTGTTTTGTTTGATATGTTATTATGAGCTCGCTTTCATTTTAGTGAGGTTGATGAAATGATTTAGAAATAAAAGATGAAGGTAGAAATTGATGTAAGGAGTTATTTGGAGCTTAGTAATGCTATTGGTTGTACTTCTTCTTGATATATGTATGCCAGGTTCAATTCAACTAAAGATTCAGTTTTTGTTGTTAGTGGCCACACTAGGAACCAGAAGGATTTAATGACAATAAATTTAAGAAAACATAAAGTACCTATTTTTGTCATATTTTTTTCTGAATAAGTGACATGAAGAAAGAAGAACATCTTTTGGATTGCTTTGTTGTGGAGTTTGCTAAAAAGATGCCTGTGGTAAGTAATTAAGGATCAAATGATAATGAATTTATTGTGTACTGTAAATTCAGTTTACGGAAGGGTCTTCTTTTCTGAGCAATTATTCTGTGATTTCTGCCAACATTACTCGGTGGTTGGTGCCTTTGGCTTGAGAAGGATGGCCATATCTTCAATAATGAGGAGACACCTTGGAGAACCTGAAGACCATGGTTGTCAATAGTGGCCATAGAGGATTGGCTCTTGGCTGCTCCTGAATGCTTGTGACGGAGTGTTTCACTGTTGTGGTGTGGAGTGCCGCAATAGCAGCTGCTATTGTGCAGGGAGCCAAATTCCCTATTTCAACCTCACTAAAACCCACCTTCTTCCAATGGGCTGCACCAAATTAGGGAGTTTTAGGTCCATCGACACCAAAAAACTAATTTTTTGGGATCAGAAATCACTTTGACAGTCAGAATCGCATGCAATTGCACGTAGCAGCTTGCTGTGTTGAGACCAACTTTTGGGCTTGCTCTATAATTCTGTAACTATTCTTTTTCTCTGTGTTCGTGGGTCACTGTATCGTTTACTTTGTAGTCTGTGTTTGAAATAACTACTGCTAAATGTTTTTACTGCTATGCTCATAATAAATTAGTTAATCTTGATCTGTTTTTGCCTAATGTTTTTATTGTGTAATTCCTGTCCTTTTTTTTTCACTTCCATCACCCTATTACCAAATTATTTTCTTCCTATTAGCTAAACAGACCCAGGCCTTAGACTTGTTTAGAATTTGCTGCTGTAATTTTTATTTGGTCATGCTTGTTAGACTTGTTATTGCCTTATTATTGGAACTTTATGTTCTTTCTAATTAACACTTTGACTAAGATGAATGATGAATGCGTCTTGAGTTTTGAGTCTTAAAACTTTGTTTATTGTTAATTTGTTTATGGTATAAAGTTTTAAAACTTCTAGGATTATCAACTATATGTTCTTCTTCAAATTTTTTGAAGTTTTCATTGCAGCCACTTTCTTTGCTGTAGTGGCTGCTACGCACTGTGTTTCGCCATTAACTACTTTGCTGAAGACATTTTTATGCATTGCTTGTTTTGATTGAGTGTAGCTAATTTGTCTCAGATCCTTAACTTAAGCGCTATTTGTATATGGTTTGAATGTTGTAGCTCTGTTGTTACTCTTCCTTCAGGATGTGTGCATAAGTTGTGTCTCCATCGTGTTTTTTTAAAGTATTATTACTTTTAAAAGAAAATATGTAAGAAAAGCTTTAGTAGCGTGATTTACAGAGTTTATTTATTTTTTAGTTCTTTTATTTCATTTATCTATTATGTATAGTGTATTGCTGAAGGCTCCAGACGAAATGATTTTGCTCAATTAGTTTTTTTTTTTTTTTTTCTTGAGTACCATCTCCAGTTAAGTCAAGATATTCATAATCAGATCTTCTGTTGTAGTTTTATCAGCTGTTGGAGGCATCAAGGTAAATCACCCTGAGATGAGTAAAGGTATGGCCCCACACCGGTAACATTGCATTTTTCTTCTATTTCTACCATTATGCATGTAAATAGTTAGAGTTTCAACTGATTTTAAGTTCGTAGTCTTGAAAATCTTATTTTTTTCTGGGCTACAGGTGTAGTTGTGCTGGTTGCTGTTGCAATATTAGTTGGGTTATTCAGCATGCAACATTATGGTACAGATAGAGTTGGTTGGCTCTTTGCTCCAGTTGTCCTGCTTTGGTTTCTCCTAATTGGAGGTATAGGTATATTCAACATCTGGAAATATGACAGCAGTGTTCTAAGAGCTTTCTCACCTGTGTATATATATCGGTATTTTAGAAGAGGAGGAAAAGAACGCTGGACTTCCCTCGGTGGTATCATGCTAAGCATAACAGGTAAATTCAGTTTATATTGCTATTGATTCCCTCCTTGTATTCCAGAATTACTAATAAATGAAGTGAAATATTTGATTTGGACTTGACAAATTGTGATAATTCATTTCAGGGACAGAGGCTCTTTTTGCTGACCTAGCTAATTTTCCAGTCTCATCTGTACAGATTGCATTTACTCTACTTGTGTTTCCTTGCCTTCTTTTGGCCTATTCTGGACAGGCGGCTTACCTTATGAATAACTTGAGTCATTCACAGGATGTTTTTTATCATTCTATTCCAGGTTTGTTATATTTGTCACTCTATATTGAAATTTGCTTTTGTGATGCACCTATAGTATTTAGAGTATAATCAAGTATATTGCTACATTCTTATTAGTTATTACAGAACTTAATGGTGGAATTACTATGTTTCTCTTTTCCTTCTCTTTTTGATTTTTTATGTTGACTTATTTATGATAATTTTCTATTTAGAAGTTACTATGCAATTTGTCTTGTTTCTTTTCCATTGTTATGGCACAGTGGCATTAATTTAATGGAAGTCATTGGCAATATAATCAATGAAGAATAATACAACAACAACAACCAAGCCATATTCCCACTAAGTGGGGTTGGCTATATGGATCCTAGCATTCCGGATCATGTATCATATATTTATGAGGCCTCATATAACTTAACTCCTTATTAAATAGTCTCTCACCATGTCGTTTTTGGTCTCCCTCTTATGTTATATATGTAGTTTTTATTATTTTTACTCCATAATTTATAGAGATTTGCCCCCACTACCAACTAAAATGAATTATTTATTGATATTTAAGACATTAAACATTTTTTAAAATATCAACTTTTAATCATATGAGAGATGAATAATTGAATGATTGTTTGGTTACATACATATAAAATCTTTATAGTATTGATAATGAGAAAGTCATTTGGTGTCCTCAAATATGAAACTGTTTATGAAACAACTGTAAATTTATTTTATCTTTTATTATTTTTGAATTTAATTTTAATCTACTGTGAGTGTGAGTGCAAAAAAATTTTACACTGACATCCAATTATATGTTGACACATTATTAAAAGAGTTTGATTATGATAACAACTACCTTAGAAGTTAATTTTTGTTAATGATGTGATAATACATGATTAAATGATAATGTAAAAAAGTTGTGCACTGAAAATAAATCAAAATTAAACTCATTATTTTATATCATTGTATTTTTATATGTAAATATAAATTTTAAAAATAATGTATTGGGTCTTTCCTCCTTTCTTTGTAATAATAATGTATTTTTATATCAAAATTAAAAAAACTTAGATCAAGTGGTGTGTTTGGAGGTTTTGAAAATATAAGGACTTAGCGCATGTCATGAACTAACTATCCCAAAAGTTTAAGCTATTAGGTGAAAGTACATGAATGGTTTTATAACTCTAACATGCTCCCTCAAGCAAAAGTCCTTTGGGCTCGAAGCGTGGGCAATGCACAGACCCACCTTACCTTGTGTTGAAATTTAACTTGATTATGAAGAATGGAATGATTTAAGGATCAAACCCTTGACCAATTACTTATAGAGGTTTTGATACCATGTCATAAACCAACTATTTCAAAAGTTTAAGCTGTTAGGTAAAAGCACATGAATGGTTTTATATCTTAAACAACACGTAGGTTTAAGTTTGGAGGGAGGTGGTGAATGTAATATGCTCAAAAAGTAATATTTATATGCTTTACAAGAGGATTGAGTGATTTAAAAAGTAAGATGGAGAATGAAATGGGTGAGACATAAAAAATAGTTTTGCAAAAAAATTGATTTTGAAACCGATTTAATTTAATAGGCATGAAAATAAATTTTAGTTGTATCAAATGATTAAAATAGGCAGAGACCATTGGGTTTCTCCATATGGATGGCTTAAAATGGTGGGTTGGGCTCATAATGTGTTAGCCCATATTGTGAAAAGGCTTTTTGGCCTGGCTCACCATGGTTTGTGGGCTAGGCCGAGTCAAACCTATGGACCAACCAATTTTTCTTTCTTTCTTTCTTTTTTTTTGGTTTGGGTTAAGAAGCAACAAAAGTTAACAATTACAGATTTTTGTTATTTAATTGATAAATATTAATTATTTAGCACAGTATGAATACATAAAGGTCTTCAAAAGATTTTTTTGTTTTCGTTTGAAGAGGTCAAATACATATATTGTAACGATAAAGGTCAACATATCAGAAAATTTGCTGTGCCATGCTCCCCCACCCTACAAGGAGGGGAGCCACCCCTGCGGCCCAGCCCACTGGGCCATGCCTCTTTGACTGCTCACTGTGTGTGAGGGAGACAAAATGCAAAAATATATGTAAAGAGCGTAAAAAAAATAATTTCACATATTACATTTACTAGCACACTTTTAGTGGGCATGTGTTTGTGGCATCTGTGGTTATTGCATCATTTGATATGTTGAACAAGATGTATACTATGTTTATCAGGATGTAAATCTCATCCAGATTAAGTCATGGTTTTTCAGATGTTTCCATTTGGGAAATTATACAATTTGAAAGTTGGAAGCATATTCATGTGGGATTGAAAAATTGGGTGGGGAGGGATTTAAAATAAATGTTATCAAGATCAATGTGGTTTGGTTAACACAGTTGCTACTTGCTCGTACAAAGAGTTATGTTTTTAATTTTGATCCACTACCAGTGTAAAATTTTTTTCACTAGCATCAAATCATGAGTTGCCAAATTATTGAAAGAGTTTGACTAAGATAACAACTACTTAAAAAGTCGAACATTAGATAGGATGTGGTTGAATGATAGTGTAAAAATACTTTACATTGACAGTGAATCAAAATTAAATTCTTTAAAAAACAAGCAAAATTTAATGTTGTAGTTTAGTTTTGCTGAAAGACTTTTCTTTTGCCTTATGCTTCACTGGCTGGATCAACTTAAGTGACTGCACAAAATCTTTTTTCTGATGCAAAAGCTTGTGTCCAGTCTGTGTGAATGGCTGAATACTCTCATTTGGACTTGTTTTCCCTACTGCTTAATTTTTATACAATATTTTTTGAGATAAACCTATTACAAGAATCCTCTGTTTCTTTGTTAGAATGATGCAGGTTTGATTCTTCATGTAGTAATTGTTTATCTGTTAGATGTTGATTATCCTTAGTTCTGCAGACAGAATATACTGGCCAGTATTTGTTGTTGCAACAGCAGCAGCAATAGTTGCAAGCCAGGCCACAATATCTGCAACCTTTTCAATTATTAAGCAAGCCCTTGCTCATGGCTGTTTCCCTAGAGTCAAAGTTGTACATACATCAAAGAAGTTCCTTGGCCAGATATATGTTCCAGATATCAATTGGATCCTTATGATTCTTTGCATTGCTGTTACTGCTGGATTTGAAAATCAAAACCAGATTGGAAATGCATATGGTAAGTTTTTCTTGTTGAATGTTATGAGGCACATCTTTCATGCTGTTTTATTTTATAGAAAAGATAAATTTAATAGAAAGAAGAGAGGGAAAGTACAACTTACAGGAGGATAAGAAATTCTCCGAAGCAGAAAGAGCAAAATGCATCAAGTTGAAAGAATGAAAACTAGGCTGCCCAATCCCTAAACAAGTCTGAAATGGAAACTTGCTTAAAGCAGCCATTAGAAGAGCACCACATAGAGGCCAAAAGCAGTAAAGCACCGTTCTGTCCCAAAGTAAATTGAGGGGCAGAGAGTCACCCCTAGAAATACAAGCATTCTGCTCCAACCAACTGCGTCAATGGACTGCACCGATTGCAATGCCTCTTTTTAAACCAAAACCTTTGAACTTAACCAGAAAAAATTGTTCCAAAGTCGGAGGACAAAACCCAAATCTCACCAAGGACACCCCCCCCCCCCCCCCCCCACAAAAACAAATTGTTTCTGAGTTAGCCACCTTGCAGTGCAGGAACAAGTGTCCAATTGTTTCGGAGTTAGAGGAGCACATAACACACATATAAGGAGAAGTGGCGGTGTGACTTGTGAGGTCTACAAACTTGAAACAAATTGTTGTGAAAAATTTGCAGGTGCACAGATTGCTCAAGTAGTAAAGGAATCCCAAGGAATCTAGTATTGTCCCACGAGGATTGAGTTTGATCGCCAAAAATTGATTTCACAAAACCTTAATTGAGACAATTTGCATATATGTTTTTCTATTCTCAATTTCAAGATTCAATCTCTTAAGTTAATTAACACTCCTTTTCAGGAAGATATTAAAACTAGTCTTAAACTAACCTAACCTATCTATTCAAGCATGGATTAACTCAATATCAAGAATGTATTTATGTTTAAGAGAGATTGTGAAATGATTTACATGAATTATACTCAAAAGACAATGCATACAGTTCATGGAACTCAATTCAAGATGCTTTACATATAATCACCTTTCGGTCTCTTCGATGTCATCTAATCATCTAAATTGGTGATCAAACAATTATAAGCATTAAGAACATAATTGAATTCAAATTTAAAAGAAAAGAACATGTTATTGAATTAACTAAGATGAACAAAGCTCCTAACTTGGTTCTATCTAAGCCCTAAAATAAAGAATAGAGAATATTATTGAAAGTAAAACAGCAAGAAGAGAAGAAAACAGAAAGACAAAGATGAACATCCTAAGCTATGGTTTCCTTGCTCCTTGCTCTTGATCAGTCATGCTTCCAATAGATTTTTTCTGTATTTATTTGCTCTTCCCTTGCTCTTTTATAGGCCTTCTGGGGAACCAAAAGCAATTATGGTTTAACTTTGTGCAAGGTGCCATTGCCAGCGCCTCCTTGAATTTTTGCAATCTTGTGGTGGATTTTCCTAGTCCAAGACAGCTGAACTAGGAAAAGTTGTCGACATAAAATTTGCAGATCTATCTCTTAGCTTTCCAGAGCCACTGAAATTAGGTCAATTGCACCTTTGTAGCGAAATAGCCTTTGACTTAGTCTCCTAATTTCCTTCTTTGTTGACTTCCCTTGATTGATTTCTTTAATTTGCATGTAGAATGGATTTCAAATCAACTTACCTTGAATACACACCAAAACCAAATCAATTAGGGAATAAATATCATATAAATCTCAATTAAACTGTAAGAAACATTAATACAAAATAAGATCGATCACCAATCATTTTTATTAATCCATTCCCGTTGTGTACCTTTGTCCAGACAAACGACTTTACTTTAAAAGGAGCTTTGGAGTTTGGACTTCCAAATCTGTTTATTAAGGAGAAATTTTTTTATGAGATTTAGAATTAGTACAACAATGGAAAAAGTATTTACAAGAAAACTCTCTGAAGGAACCCAAGGTCCAAAGTCTCCCATCTGGGAAGGTAGAAAGCTGGGAAGAATCAAGTAAAACTAGAAAGGATTCTAGCTTGCTAATTTTCCCATCATTCAAGTCGCTGCTAAACTAGAAATCCAAGATGAAGGAGAATCTTGAGAAGAAAGAAAGCTTTTAATGGGTAACTCATGCAAGGTGGAGTGATGGTGAAGGTAAACTCGAGGAAAGGCCTCTAGGAAGTGGCATTTCTTACCCACACATTCTTCCAAAACCAAATGCAAGAGCCATCACCCGCACATAGAGAAACTAGTAGTCTGAAAGAAATAAATACCTGAGAGATAAACTTCCAGGAACTAGCATGAGAAGCAAGGATTGTTGGGTTGGTGTCCCATCCTCCCAAAACTTAGTTCCATAAGGAAGTAGACTCCAAGGCAAAGTGCCAAAGCAATTTTGGTTCCACAGCAATATTCTTGGAAACCAAATTCCTAATACTAATACCCAAACCCCGTTTATCCTTGGGCCTACTACAGATCTCCCACCTTTGAAGATGATATAGACAAAGAAAATCTCTCATAATCTTTTCTTATCCTCCCCTAATTGTACTTTCCTCTTTTCTCTCTGATAAAATTTATTTTTTCAATAAAAGAATGTTATAAGAGTTTAAGTGATATTCTACTACCCTTTAATTTTGTGTAAGTGTTGGCTCATTTTTAGGTTTTTTTTTGGTTTATTTGTAATGCTCTTAAAATGCCTAGGAAGATCCTGTCCAAATTTTTTTAAAATTCTTGGGAAATAAAAAGAGTAAAATGGAGGTGGAAGAATTCTTGAACAGGAATATACATGAGAAGATAAAGGATGCACAGATGTTGGGGATGACTTTATAGAAGATAATTTAAGTGAGTTCATGATCTTAATAATGTTGATTATGATGAAGAGAATATTGATGATGTTAAATTCTAACTTTTGTGTGTGTGTGTGTGTGTGTGTGTGTGACACATTGCACATATCTGGATACAAAGCCTTATTTTAATGTTGAGGGAATTGAACCAACAAAATATTCTCCTACGAACAAATATATGCTCCTCACACATCAATCTGTTTGGCAAATGCTTCAACTAGCCCCGTCAGGCTCTTTCCCTACTTTTTTATATCAGAGTCTAAACGGTACTACAAATGCATTTCATGTGTCAAAACAATAAGCAGTTTAGGGAACTTTATAATGCTCATTGACTTGTCTAATGCTGCACCTCTGGTTTATACTGTGATTTCTGCCTTTCTTTAAGTGTTTACTCAACTTTATAATTGTCATGACAGGTACTGCAGTCGTGATAGTCATGCTGGTTACAACTTTGCTTATGATTTTAATCATGATATTAGTGTGGCGCTGCCATTGGATTCTTGTCCTCATGTTCACTGGCTTATCATTGATTGTGGAATGCACATACTTCTCTGCAGTACTCTTCAAAGTTGATCAAGGTGGGTGGGTTCCCCTTGTAATTGCTGGAGCATTTCTGATTATTATGTATGTTTGGCATTATGGTACAGTGAAACGCTATGAGTTTGAAATGCATAGTAAGGTCTCAATGGCATGGATTCTTGGGCTTGGGCCAAGTTTAGGACTTGTTCGTGTCCCTGGAATTCGGACTAGTCTACACGGAACTTGCAAGTGGAGTTCCCCACATCTTTTCTCATTTCATCACCAACCTTACCAGCCATCCATTCTGTTGTTGTTTTTGTATGTGTGAAATACCTTACCTGTCTACACTGTCCCAGAAGAAGAGCGGTTCCTTGTCAAGCGGATCGGGACCCAAGAATTTCCACATGTTTCGATGTGTGGCACGATATGGCTATAAAGACCTGCATAAGAAAGATGATGATTTTGAGAAAAAACTCTTTTGATAATCTTTTCATGTTTGTTCGGCTTGAGTCTATGATGGAAGGATGTTCAGATTCAGATGAATACAGTTTATATGGACAGCAAACAGAGCAGTCAAGAGATGGCCTGTTGAATAACAATGGAAACACAGCTTCATCGAATATGGATTTAACAATTTCATCAGTAGATTCAATAGTACCAGTTAGATCTCCATCACATGTGAATATTACTGTCCGGTCCTCTGGTCAAGCAAGCAGCGAGACTGAGGTTGATGAAATTGAATTTTTGAACAACTGCAGGAATGCTGGGGTGGTTCACATACTAGGAAACACAGTTGTGAGAGCAAGGAGGGATTCAAAATTCTACAAGAAAATAGCTGTCGATTATATATATGCATTTCTTAGGAAGATATGCAGGGAAAATAGCGTGATCTTCAATGTTCCTCACGAGAGTCTGTTGAATGTTGGTCAGGTTTTCTATGTATAGCCCATCCCGGCTGCTCCTCCTCATCTTCCTTTCCCTTCTCTTTAGCCCAAGATCAGTAAGATGTATCATTTATGACTTCCAATTTGTGCATAGTTGAGCATAATGTAGCATATGAACAACACCTTTCGTAATCAATGTTACAATTAGAAGGAAATGACTTCAGAAGAATGACTTGCGGCAATTATCTGTTGAAGCTTGTAGTTCATTAGATGTTCCAAGTGGCACACTAAGTTGTTCAAATCTCTTATTCTAAAACTAGGTTGTTCCACTCAATGCTGCATTGACCGTTTTAATCCATGGCATGCTGCCCAAGTCTTTGAGATGGGATACATCAATATTTCAGTGGATTCCTTTGAAAAGCCTAGTAACTTTTATTTACAATTTGAATTTGAACTTGGACTAGCTAGAGCAGTTAATGCTCCTATCCACCTCCAGAACATGGAGACGCCTTCAGTGACTCCAATCTTTGACCAGGGAAGGTGATGACAGGTGGAGGACTAGGATTTAGTTTGAATGTCCCACAAGTTGGTCTGTTGATGGAACGTAGACTTTTTAAAAAATTTGTATGCAACATTTTTCCTTAGAAGATCAATTGCTAAATGCTTCATTTGGGAATGAAAAAGCAGCCAAGTATATTACACAGAAGAAGATGGGTGATGTGGGAAGGGAAACATGAAGGTCTATGAGTAGATTTTTTAGCCAGGCTAAACAATCGGAAACCGCCCTTTCCGTGGAAGATAGCGACTGTACATCACCTTTTAGAAACCCATGTATTGGGTCCAAGTGATGTATGCAGAAGTTGCAGTTTAAACCTTGATTAGTGATGCGGTTCACGCCTGAGCACAATGGCCAAAGGGAGTGGCCTTGAAACCACCGCACCCAGGCTCAAATCCTAGTGTGGGACGATCCAACTCCCCCCAATACTCCAATGACCAAAAAAAAAAGAAACTTGATTAGTGGTATGTTTGAGGTATGGCATGTCCCTTTTCAAGGCTTGCTGATGTAAAACATGCAGAAATGGAGACAGATTGTTGACAGTAAAAGCTAAGTCTAAGCCAGTGTACAGCTCCTACTGCCTTCTTGTAAGAAGTTACTACAGCAGGTTGAGAATTGTCATAAACTAAGAACCTCAGAACTGGATTCATGGGTGTTTGATTCTGCAAACTTTACTTCGATTTATGGATCAATTAAGTATCCACTAATCACATATTATTAAGGATACAAACAAGTGAAAAAAAAAAAAACTCAGGTTATGGAAATTCATACCGGGTATATATTATTAATTGATGAACTTAATTTTTCATGCAAAAATAGAAAATACATGTCACGGCATGCCAATTGTAAACTGCGTATGCAAGACTGCATGTCAATCATAAACTTTCTGCATGCAATATTGAAATTACTCTCATGTCCATCATGAACTTTCCACTCACAAAGCTCATACGTAAAAAAGAAGCATCTCTATTTTCAATTATTATGTGATCGCATACGAGCAAATATATGATATAGAAACACTTTTTCTTTTGGGTATAATATGGTATTCAAACGCTTCAGATTTCGTGTTATTTCAAACATCAGGGTTCAATTACATGAATAAATAAATGGGTTTAATTCCAAAACTAACTTTAGATATGTTGCATCTGATAAGATATGAACTTTTGACGACAGACGGAGTTATAATAATTTCTAACTATACATCTAGTCTCTTAAAACACATCAGTCAGTTTTCTTTGAAAGTGTGCTAATTTGTTATGCTATTTACTTTATTTGATTAACGGGATTCACTCAGGTGCATACTCAAAAATTAACGTGCCGTGTATTGTTATACTAATTTTTAATAAAATTACAATTTTTTTTAATAAAGTTGTAACATAAAGAATTTTAAAAGTTTTATATTTTAGGTAACTTTATCTTAAAATGTTGTAAATTTTTTAATATGTTTGTAACTTTTTTAAATATTTGAGTAACATTGTATAATATGTCATTTGAGTCACGCATTTGACTGGTATCTTGATTGACATAATAGCATCTCTATCAATGTTACGTGTCTTTTCTTTAAATATCTATTTTTCTTTTATAACCTCAGCATTTTTATTTATATGTACAAAATATAAATTGAAGACTTTTTAGTAACATTTATTTACATATATCAGTTTAAATAATTTTTATTATAAAAATCACATTAAAAAAATAAAATGAACTATATTATTGAGTATAATTATATTTTATTTAATGCATATTCTATTAAGTTGATATAGATTCTGATCTAAAGAAAATATGACCAAAAAAAAGTGCATTGCACAATTTAATAGTAAAGCAAATGATATTTGTTAAACAAAAAGATAAAAAAATTATAAAAAGAGTTTAATTTTAATCTGTTATCAATGTAAATTTTTTATATTATCATTTAATTATATGTTAATACATTATTTGAAAATTTTGACTTTTAAAGTAGTTATTTTCATAATTAATTTTTTTAATAATACGTTAATATATAATTGAATAATAATATAAAAATATTAAATAAAAGTTAAATTCCTTAAAAATGAATTTATTTTAAATATTAATATATTTCTTTCTCATTTTCATTTTATCAAAATTAGTTCATTTAATCACATATTATCTTATAATATCTGCATAGAAAAGTAAAAGATTATAATAAATATAATATATATATATATATATATATATATATATATATATAATGCAAAATAATCATTTAAGACAAATAACTAAATCCCAACATAACGACTTGGTTTCTAATTAACTGCAGAATTAATTTAGCAGATAAACGCAACTAGCAAAATTCAACATCTTAGTTAGTCTGTGTATAATAGATCTGCGCTATTTAAATACGTGTCCAACTCTGCTGATTGAAGACGATATCGCTATATTTCTTCCAAATTCTCCACAGTAGAATGGCCCAACTAAGCCTGACATTGACTTGATATGCAAAAATTTTAAGATACTTACGTTATTACTTTTAAAGTATTACACTTAACGATTTAAATTTAATATAAATTTTATTATATAAAATTATAAATTTAATTTAATAATTTTTAAAACTTAATTTTAATTTATTATTAATATAAAAAGTATATAAATAATAAATAGTTAAAAAATCAAATAATAAATAAGATATAATTGAAGTGTAAAAAAAATTACACTAAATATATGTTTAATATGAGTGTAAAAATATTAATAAATTTTCATGGAATGAATTTTATTTTGTATAGAAAACTCATTTCATGAAAATTTATTCCTTGCCTTAACACCAAACTAATTTTTAATAAATCTAAATTAAATCCTAACCTTTATTATTATGTTATGATAAGTGATATTTTCAATGATTAGATGTAATATTTTGAGAATACGTAAGAATTTTTTTTTGTCATGACTTGTAATGAAATTGCCTTTGTACGCGTCAACAAGTTCCTGCTTTTCATTACAGTGTTGGATTTGTTTGATTTTGAGTAATCAATCAATTTTGTTACCAAATTAAAGAACCAGACACATTTCTTTTAATCAAGTTGCTATAGTTTAGTTTAATTTGGTCTAATCAATTTTTGGTTAAACATATTGTTTTTTTTATAAAATTCATACTCAATTTTACTTTTTTTGTTTCATGACCTAATTAACAATATATTATTTAAAATTTTAAGTTTAAATAGATTTAAATAATAAATTGAACAAAAGATACATACTATAATTGAACAACAAATAGAGACTATAATTGAGTTATATAATATTATAATATGAACTTAATTTTAATTTATTTATTCGATTTAAATTTATATATTATTATCTAATTGCATTACTATATTATTAAAAACAATTTAACTTTTCATATAATTATTGTTATATTTAAAAAATTTTAATAATAATTTAAAAAACATTAGATTCATAATAAATCAAAAATAGCACACAATATTGTACAAAAATTTATACTGCGCTTATACATTAATTTACAAGAATATAGAATATCCCGAAAATAGGGTTGGCAACGGGAACGAATATATTTTATAATTCTTATATAAACCAACAATATTGTTTATATACTATTTTTATTATATTATTTTTATATTTTTTTAAATAATAAAATAAAAAAACATATATTCAAATAAATAAAATAAACCTAAACGTAGTTTGTACAGAAAAAATAAATTATGTCTCAATCAAACTTTACTTATAATATCATATATATTTTAAAAAGGGTTATATAATTTAATATATCAAAAAAAATTAATAAACTTTATTTTTATTTTTTTAAAATAAAATAATATAAACAATTATATAAAGAAAATGACGTGCATCTAACATTTTCCTATAAACTCCTACAGAATAGCCGCCACATAATGAAAATTTCTGGAAGTAGAATTTTGTACTCAAAATGTACTGGGCTACACATGAGGGTAGAAAAGCCTCCTTTGCCAGCTATCCTGTCCAATTAGAAGTAGGCGTGTGACTTGGTCAGTTCAACGAAACAATCAAATAAAGAATTCTCTAACTGAGGCATATAAGCAATGTTTTTTCTTTTTTTATTTTATTTTTTTTGGCTGGATGCATTTGTGCATTGTTAATTGATTTAAGATATATAAAATAAAAGGTGCACCTGACTTAGCGGCAGAGCCAGGTCTCTAGGTTTCGGATGAAATTCACTTTAAATCTCATTAATTAACTACTTACTTGTGCCTCAATTTTTTTTAAAATAATAAATTAAACATCATATGATATGATAACATCAACTTATTAATTAACAAAAAATTTAGATATGATAAAAAAAAACTATATTATAAAATAACACATTATCAATCAATGATATTTCAAGTAGAGACAAAAGAAAAATATTTTAGTATACTTATTATGAATGAAACATTTTATAATTAATCGAAAAAGAATATATTTGTTAAAAAACATTTTTAATTTAGATTAATTTTATTTTATTTTAAAAAATTTTGTACATCATTATAAAAATTACTTTTAATAATAGAATGTTGACATAAAAAATAATAAATATTTATTAAAAAGATTATTGTTACTATACCTATGTTAATTTTTAGCGGTAAATTGAACTATTGTCGAAATAAAAACATCTAAACAATAAGGCAAGTGTGAATAAAAAAGAAAAGTTAAAACAAATATAATAAAATTGTTATTTTTAGTCATTTAATATCTTTTGGTAGTTTTTAGTCATGGTTTGTTATTCATTTTGTCATTGTCTTAGTTTTTTAAACAATAAATTTAATAAGATTTAACACATATTGCTATAAAATTGAGTGGAGTCATATTTAAATTATAAGGTAAATATTTTAAATTTAAAATAAACACATCTCATTAAATTTTGAAAAATGTCTGGGTGCACATACACCCTCTCAAGTACAACATGGCTTCTCCTATGACTTGACTCCTCAAGGCTTCTAAGGCTCCCCAGCTATACCCATTTGGCTCCTTCTTTGAGCACACACAGTGTATATCTAGTTTTGATGAATTTTTTAAAAAAAATTACTTTGAATTAATAATTATTTTAAAAATAAAATAAGTTAATTTAAAAATACATATATTCTTTTAACTAATATATATATATATATATATTGAAGAAAATGAGAATGTGGGCAATATACTTGTAAACATTATTGTGCTTAATTAAGAATTATTTTACATATATATACAATTTTTTATAAGGAAGGTACTAAGATTTGGTGAAAACTTAAAAAGAAAGGGGGAAACTCAATTCTTAAATATATTGACAAAAAGAAAAAGATATTAGGGACGAATAAGTCTTGAGGGCATCTTCCACCATAATTCTTAATTTCTAATTCATTTATCCTTTATCATCTGCACTTTTTAACAACTAGTACTCATGTAGTCAAGCACGCAGCGCCATGTCCAGATCAACAGCTTCATCCATGTTTTTTTCTTTTTCAGCAAGGCTCGTGCTATAAAAGAACATCCTTAATGAAAAAGTAAGAATATATATATATATATATATATATATATATATTATATATATATATATATATATATATATATATATATATATATATCATCTAAATTCTTGGCATTTGAAGCTTGAACATTAGTCAAATTCTCTGTTCGTTATTTAAGAGCTATTGAGCTCCAGGTCCCAATTCTATCTCACTATATATATTTAATACGTACCGACATATATTTTCATAATAGATACCAATTTAAGAGTTTTATAACTTGATTTTGATTTAATTTAAAGGTAATGTACGTGTAATACATTGCCAGCAAAATCTTCTTACATCATGTTTGCTATATGCATGGAAGTTCCATTCTATACTCGTTATATGAAATTAATAAGGAATTTTCCTTTGTTAGCTTTCTTTCCAACAAATTTCATTCCCTTCTAGAGATATGCTTGAAATTCAATGCTATATCGGATGTGATTTAACCTTTTTTCCCAGTACATTTTACAAAGTAACAACTATGACCTTTATAGAATTTATACACATTTTTATTTTTTTCACAAATGAAACATTGTTTGCTTTTTTTCTGGAAACATTTTTTGTTATTTAGTTGTAAAAAAAATAAACTTGAACAAATTACTCAAGATACATGAGAAAAGTTAAACATTTTATTTTCATGAAATATGGTATTTGTATTATTTAGATCAATTTATTTACAAAACAATGACTTGATTTGAAAAGCTGTTTCATTCTTAAAGCTTCCAAACTATAAACCTGGAATAGTTATTTCATTTTATTCCATTAGTTTCATTTTTTTCTTCATAAAATTATAATTTCTTCTACGTATGAAAGACGTTGTTGAATTAGTAAACTATTTTAAAATTCAATGCAAAATTTTAAATCAATTGAGAAAATGAATGCAACGCCAATTGTTAATGTATGGAAAATTACTTGTAAATTGTATTTGATATCTTTACATTACTTATTTGACGTCCTATGAGTATGACGTCCTATAAGATGACGAATTGCACATGACCAATTATTTTTGAAAAAATTAAATCGCCAATTACGATAAATTCGGGGAGGTCAAAGTGCAAAATATTAATTAATCTACACGTGATTCATCTATCTTACATCCAAATCACATAATAAGCCTATATCAGTAAAAAAATAAAAAAAATCACATTATCAGCAACTCTGCATTTCCTATCATCTACAGCAGATTTGAATTAATTAATTAATTTGTGGGTTCCAATTAATCTAAACTAGCAAGTCCTTGTGTCAGTATATAGCATACCGTGATCCTATAAAAATAGACAAAATTTAAATTATAGAGTCGATCGCTAAAAGTGCTTATAGAGTGAGAAGTGAGCACTTTTTCCCACTCTATTGTACCAAAATAATAGAATTAACTAATTTGTGTTAGTGATACAAAATTATTTATATGTCTTTACTTAACAGTTTAAATTTTTAAGATAATTGATTCTTAACGTAATATGCTAAGCAATCAAGAGTTCAATTAAGTTTTTTAGTTTCAAGATATGATATTAGAGCTTTTATGGTATTAAGCTTAAACTGTTAAGTTAATTAGTTCATGATAATTTGTGGATTTCAATTAATCTACACACGCATATATTTTTATAATATAGTTATCTCCACTTGATAAAAAAAAATATTGTTAGAAAATTAGGAGCTCCGGAGGTTCAATGTTTTTAACCTAATGGCACGAACGTTAATATAATGTATCATGTATTAAACAAAACTTGTGCTACAATTCCAGTGCATGCATACCAAAACATAGGCATAGTCGAAGAATCTAATTCATACACTTCACCGCCGAAGTTTCTGAGAATATTCTATTGATAAACTTAGCTATCTATATATACAGGTATAAGCATTTATTATAATTCTGCGCAATGAGAAAACCGATCCTACCAAATAAAAGTGCAAAGAAAAGGGCATCAATTAAGCAGCAACTTAACATGGAGGAGGCAGAGAAGGAAAAAGAAGAGAAGGGAAGGGAAGAAGTAGTGAGGTACCGTGGGGTGCGGAGGAGGCCATGGGGGAGGTTTGGGGCAGAGATTAGAGACCCGTCGAGGCCTGCAGGAAGGCAATGGCTGGGCACATTTGAGACAGCAGAAGAAGCAGCTGGAGCATATGATCGTGCTGCCTTTAGTTTGAGGGGTGGCCTTGCAATCCTCAATTTTCCTCACGAGTACTACTCTCATGGTCATCCCCACTTAGCAGCATCAGCATCAGCATCAGCATCATCGTCTTCTTCTTCATCATCAACATCTTCAGCTTCTTCTTCTGCTGCGGCTGCCATTGGAAGTTCGTCTTCTGGACAACAGAGGGAAATTTTTGAGTTTGAGTGTTTGGATGACAAGGTGCTGGAAGACCTTCTTGATGAGTCTCAAGAAGAGAGGAGAAGGAAGGGAGAATAAGAACTGACCCTGAACTATACTTGTTTTCGCGCGCCTTTAAAAAAAAATTCTTTCTTATGAACAATAATAACGGAATCTGTGTCTTGAGTTTGTGTACGTTTAGATTGATCTCGGATAATCTTTACCCTTTTTTCTTTTCTGTGCTAATGTGTTAAATTCATTTATTTAAAATAATTTATAATTAAAAATTTTGTTGATAGAATTTTTGAAAAAAAAAATATTTTTTTAAAACATAAACTTTTCCAAACTTGAACTTAGTCACGTGATCATCGGAAATAAACGAATTAACTTATGCAAGGTGGAGTGACGGTAAAGGTTAACTCGAGGAAAGGCCTCTGGCCGGAAAGTGACATTTCCCACTCGCACATTCTCCCAAAACCTAATGCAAGAGCCATCACCCTCACGGCCTCACATAGAGAAACTAGTAGTCTGAAAGAAATAAATCCCCGTGAGATAAACTTCTAGGAACTAGCATGAGAAGCAAGGAAGTAGACTCCAAGGGGAAGCGCCAAGGCGATTTTGCTGCCAATTGCCAAAGAAATATGCTCGGAAACCAAATCCCTAATGCCCAAGCCCCCTTTCTCTTATTCTCCCCTAGTTGTATTTTCCTCTTTTCTCTCTAATAAAGTTTCTTTTTTCTATAAAACAATGTTATAAGAGTGTTAAGTGATATTCTACTACCCTTTCATTTTCTGTAAGTATCGGCTCATTTTTAGTTTTTCTTTTTGGTTTGTTCGTAATGGTCTTATTTAAAATGCCTAGGAAGATCCAGTCCAAATTGTCTAAAATTCTTGAGAAATAAAAGAGTAAAATGGTGGAGGAATAATTCTTGAACAGGGATATACATGAGAAAACAAGGATATACAGATGTTGGTTTTGACTTATGGAAGATAATTTAGAGTTAGTTCATTATCTTAATAATGTTGATTATGATTATGACAATATTGATGATGTCATACATATTCTAGCCAGCTATACCTAGTTTATGCAGTAGCGGATCTAATTTTTATTGAAGTTTAAATATTGGTTATATAGTGTGAAATCATGCATTTATATGCTTCGCTTTTATAACACATTGCACATATATGGATACAAATCCTTATTTCAGTGTTGAAAGGATTGAATCAACATAATATTTTCCTACGATTGAATATAGGCCCCTAGCACATCAATCTGTTTGAGTAAATGCATCAAATAGCCTTTCCCTACTTTTTTATATCGAAGGGTTTTAGCGGTACACATAGGCATTTCATGTGTCAAAACAATATGCAGTTTGGGGAACTTTATAATGCTCATTGACTTAGCTTGTTTAGTGCTGAATCTCTGGTTCATAATGTTATTTCAGCCTTTCTTTCGGTATGCACTTAATTTTATAATTGTCATTATTGATGCTGTAGTCTAGATAGTCATTTTGGTCACAACATTGCTTATGATTTTAATCTTGATATTAATAATGTAGCGCTGTAATTAGATTCTTATTTTTATTTGTTAGATCGAGTGTTTATTATTAAGTCAAAAGTTATGTTTGATGCATAGTAAAAGTATAACTTTATTTTCTTATACTTTTTCATAACCACATCAATTATTAAAGGACTGCATTTATTATAAACGTTATGTGACAGGATATTAAACTCACAAATCTTAATAAAAATATTAAATAAATAAATCTAAGAATCTCTCTTCCATTTGTCACCGAGGGGTTTGGACTCCCGTGACCTTACTATGGTACCATTTGTTTAAATGTTCTTCTTTTTGTCCTCCGGTTGAATTTTCCAAAAGATAATCATTTTTTAGTGAATATGTTTCTCTTGATGTAGGTTAGCCGTTAGAGTAAGTTTTGCTCATAGGAGAACTCATTTATATTTCCCATTTTTATTATGACCGCATTATGAAACAACTTAATCAGTTTCAAAATTTGATATTAATCATTATAACTTATCATAATTGATGAGGATAAAAGTATTACAATCAAAGCATATCCCCAAACATATGTATAATTCAAGTATCAAAATATAAAAATAACTGTTAAAAGATATTATTAGAGTTTTGCAACAACAGAAAATTATTGAAGCAATATATCACATATGAATTCATAAATTCAAATACCAATTATAGAGATTTGGGACAAAAAGAAAAGCTGGTTGCATGCTTGATGGTAAGGGTGTAACTGTTTCTTTATAGTTTATAAAACTGCATCAATTATTATTTAAGTACTGGCTGCACTCATTATAGATGTTATAAGTTAGAATGTTAAGTCTACAAATTCTAAATGAAACGCTGAACAAGATAAATCTAATATCATTTTCACTCGCTTATTATTGAAACGCACATACTTCTCCGCTGTACTCTTCAAAAGTTTATGAAGGCGGGTGGGTTCCCCGTGCAATTGGTGGAGTATTTCTTATTATTACGTATGTTTGGCATTATGGTACAGTGAAACGCAACGAGTTTTTTCTCTCTTTTTTCTTGGTATTCGAAAAGCTACGACTTTTTTTTTTTGGGTCAACAGAAATACGAGTTTGAAATGCCTAGTAAACTCTCAATGGCATGGATTCTTGGGCTTGGCCCAAGTTTAGGACTTGGTCCTGTCCCTGAAATTGGACTAGCCTACGCGAAGCTTGGAGGTGGAGTACCCCACATGCTACCGGCCATCCATTCTGCTATTGTTTTTTGTCTGATTCTGTGTGAAATACTTAACTTTCTACGCTGTCCCACAAGAAAGGAGAAATTTTTATGTATTTTAAAAATATTGTACTTAATTTATTAAAATTATAACACATAAGCAATATAATTATTTAAATAATTATATTGAATATATAATATTATATAATTAAATTTAAATTAAATTTCAACTATTAAATATAATATACTGAAAATACTTTACAATTTTCCTCCAAGAAGAGCAGTTACTTGTCAAGCGGATTGGACCCATGAATTCCATGTATGGCACGATATGGCCAAAAAGACCTGCATGAGAAAGATGATGATTTTGAGAAAAAAAAAAACTATTTGATATCTTTTCACATTAAAAAGAAGCATATCTATTTTTGGTTTAAGTCCTAAATGATCACACACATGCAAATATGGTATAAAAATTTTTAGTGCATGTTTGGTATCATGAAAAAGAAGAAAATGGAATGAGAATGAGAGTAGAAGTAGGAATGAAAATGAAATAAGTATTTTTTATCTGATTTTTTATCAAATAAGAAAATAAAAATATCTCATTCCTATTCTATTTTTTTTTTATCATATCAAATGAGCCCTTATATTTGCTGTGAAGGAATGGAATATCATTCAATATTCAATTCTAGAACTACAGAATTTCTACATTTGTTAATGAAAAAAAATGAAATGACATTCTTATTTTAAATTCTTTTTATAAATTTGTGAAATCTTACTCCTAAAAAAAAAAAAGGAGAGAGAGAATGGATTCTATATTTTTGTGGAATAGGATTCCACAATTTTTACCTCATATATTCCACAATTTTTACCTCATATCCTTGTTCAATCTATAAATGACAAATATTATTTTTTCTATAATTTACCTTTCCCTAATCCATCTAATTCCATGTAACCCCATCCCAGCCTTTAAGATTCATGCCGCTACTTTTGAAAATAGAGGATAGAACTTCTAATTGTGCCCAAGAGAACACAATAATATTATAAATAATTGATGAAAATAAAAAAATATTATCAAAATTTTTGTTATAAAAAATAATCTTGAATATTATTTCGTATTTTTTTATTTTATTTATTAAGGATAATTATATCATTTTTCATATTGTATCCCTTACACTAAATTATGAAATTACTTTAGATTTTATATTGTACATATCACATATCTTACCAAACTGTGGAATGGACATAGAATTATCATTCTAATTTATCAATTTCCAGTTTTATTTTTATTTATTTTATTAAATTTAATTCTTTGTACCAAATGTAACGTTGATTTCTTGTTATTTCAAGCATCAAGGCTATTGGAAGCATAAATAAATGGGTTTTAATTCAAAAATAACTTCCTATATATATGCTGCATCTAATAAGATATGCACTTTTGACAACGGATGGAGTTATAATAATTTCTAAATATACATTTAGTCTCTTAAAACAAAATTATTTCAAATTTAGATTTTTTTTCATACTCGCAACAAATAGTTGCTTAACAAATCAATTAGAATTATTATTTAAGATAAGTAACTAAATTCCAACCTAACATAACGACTAATTTAAATTGACTATTAAAGCTCCACATTGCCTATCTCTATCTTAGTAGTATGATTCATATAATTATTAGACAATTGTATTTAATATTAATTGATTTTAAGTTGGAACCTAACAGGTTAAGAGCCATTAAAAAAAAGATTAGTAAAAAGGTTGGTAAACAAAGGATTAGAAATAGAAGGAATGGACTGAAACTAGGAGAGTGAAGAGAACATATTGTCTTTCCAAACAATCTAGATATTAGATGGCAAACAGACTGCTTTATGTTGATGTATATATAATAGATCTGCACTATTTATTTTTTTAAAATAATCTTTTAATAAAATACTAATTATAAATTATTTTAAATATAAAATAAATTAATCTAAATACATATTACTTAAATTCGTTCAAATTCTCTGCAGTAGAATGGCCTACTATGCTTGGCATTGACTTGTCATGATGGAAGCCTTTGAGCATGTCACCAAGTCGCTGCCTTTTTTAACATGTCACCGAGTTGGTGCCTTTTGAGTAGGGTTGTTTATGGTGTGAATTGTTTTGATTTTAAGTGCAAAAGTCGTCTGATCAAATAAATCAATTTTATTATTGATATTGGTTTAATTCAATTTGGTTTAATTAATTTTTGGTCAAATTTTTTTTATAAATAAATTTATTTTTATTTTTTTATAATCCAATTAACAATAAATTAGTATAAAAATCTTAATAAAGACATTATCAAATAAATATGAAAAATAAATTGAACCAAAAAAATACAGACTATAATTGTGTTATATAAAATTATAATTTTATGAATTTAAATAATTTTAATTATTTATTATTGGTCTATATTTATATACTATTATTTAATTATATTACTATATTATTAAAAATGATTAACTTCTCATATAATTATTATTATAGTTAATTTTTTTAATAATGTAATAATATATAATTAAATAATATTATTAACAAATTTTATAATAATTATAAATTAAAATTAAATAAATAATCTTTAATGCATAAAATATATTAAGTTTAATTTCGATCAAGCTCTTTTAGTGATATTATAATGTATACTTTATTGATAATGAAAAATAGTTTTAAATTAATACTAAATCAAACTTAACTCTCCATATTGTATAAAAGTTTATACTGCACTTATATATTAATTTAAAAATATCTAAAATATCTTAAAAATGAGGTTAGCAACAGGATGCGAGAAGGCGAATATATATCTTATTATTCTTTTAAAAAAATATTACTCTTATATTTTATGTTACACTTTTATTTCTATTTCAAAAAGAATACAAAAAGTTATTTTTTTTCTTTTTCTTTTTTCATAAAAAATAGATTTAAAGGAAAAAAATTATAAAAATCAAAAGTGTAGAAATAAAATTATTGTTATTATCTATATTATTATAACAGAATTTTTTTTAATATTTAATTTTTATTTTATTAAATAATTATTAATACTTAATTGAATCTAAATAAAAAATAAAATTATAAATATAAATAATTTTTTGATAATTTTATTTTATAATTATAATTATTTGTAAATATAAAAAATTAAAAAAATAAATGCAAATTAATAAGTACAATACTGTTTCTTAAGACGCTTGTTATATATTAACTGCTACAGAATAGCCGCCATGCAATGAAATATTTCATTATTCTAGAAGTAGAATTCTATGCCACTCATGAGCGGTGAAAAGCCTCCTTTGCCAGCTATACTGCCAAGTAGAAGTAGGTGTTGACTTGGTCAATGTAATAAAACAACCCAACAAAGAACTCTCTAAACTGGGGCATATATCCAATGTGAATTGATTTAAGATGTATAAAAATAAAATTGTTATTTTTACATGAAAATTTTACACTTTTTTATGAAAAAAAAAGAAATTTTTTTTAAATTTCTTTGTCTTTTCTATAAAAAAAAAAGGTGTATAAGGAGGTATAAAATTTTAGTACAAAAATAAAAAGGCGCACCTTACTCTTAGGCTTCCAAGGTGCTCAACTAAATAGCCATCTGGCTCCTTGGAGCACACATTCCTTCAACTGCATATATGCTTCGCGCTGCCGAGAACAATTTGATGGGACTCTAGCATGAAGAAAGGGAGAATGGAGGCAGTATACTCGCAAACATGAATGTGCACAAGAATTATTTTACATATCTTCGCAATTTTTTATAAGGGAGATACTAAGATTTGGTGAAATTTTAAGATTGAAAGAGAGGGGAAGGATGGGGGGGGGGGGGTTCAATTGTTATATATGTTGACAAAGTAAAAGATATTAGGTGATTTGACGAAGGTTAGGCATCTAATTTTTTTTAATTTTTAAAATTTAATTGAGAGAAAGACTTACTTTACTTCAGAGTTAAGACATATTATCAAGCTTATTAAATGTTTATATAAGTATTTACATATGATCTATTAACAAAAAAACTCAAAGGCATCTAATTTTTTCTTAGGTAATATTTGTCCAATTTTTATTAGTCAATTGTTATTAGCATGTAGCGCCATGTCCGGATCAACAGCTTCATCCATTTTTTTTTAATTATTCACCAAGACTCATACTGTAAAAGAATATTCTTAGTGAAAAGTATATATTATTTTTTAATAAAAATTATTTTTAAAAAATAAATGTATTCAAATACATTTTAGATCTTTTGACATAAAACATCGAACATTAGTCACAATTCTATATTCGTTATTGCAAAACTTAAGAGTCATTTGAATGAGCTTTGAAAAAAAATGATTTTTTTACATAAGCTTTTTTTTTAAAATTTTTTATAAAAATATATTTGGATGTAATATTTAAAAAATATTTTTTAAAATTTAAACAACTTTTTATGTTATAAAGTTTTTTTAAAAGTACAAAAATTTAGTTTCTAAAAAAAGTATAAAAATGTTTCAGTTTTTTTTAAAATTATTTAAATATATTAAAAGATAAGAAAAATACTTTTTTTAAAATATTTTTTTTGTTAAAAGAAACATATTCTTTTTTTTTTTTCAACAAAAGAAACATATTCAAATGAGAACCTATTGGCTCCAGGTCCCAATTCGATCTTACTCCATATGTTTAATACCCCAACAGCTATTTTCATAATATACACCAATTAAGAGTTTCATAATCATGAGTTTAATTTAATTTGACAACAACGCACGTACGTGTAATACATTATTAGTAAAATCTTCTTATATCATGTTCCATATAATGCTCTCAATACATCCTCATTAATTTAAAAAAAATAACAATTATTACCTTTATTAAATGTATACACATTTTAATTTTTTTCACAAATAAAACATAATTTGCTTTGTTTTAATAAACCACATTTTTTGTTATCAAGTTGTAAAAAAAAAAATTGAACATTACTCCTCAACATTCATGATGAGAACAGTTAAAACATTTTGATTTCATAAAGGTATTTAATTATGATATTCAGATCAACTCTGATTTCATGTGCGCAAAACAATGACATGATTTAAAAAATTATTCCATTCCTAAAGCTTACAAACTATGGGTGTAGAATAATTACTTCATTCTATTTCATTCAGTTCGATTATCTTTTCATGAAATAATCATTTGGTCGAGGAAAGATGGCACCCAATTGCGCCAGTACTCTGTAGGTCTAACTAGCGTTTGAAATTGGGTCAACCAATTCCAACCCCGCGACCTTATTACACACGCCTTCTCATTTGACATTTGTTTACAATATTCCTTTTTTTTTTCTGACAAACATGGAACACAAAGCTGACCTTAAAACATATTGCTGTACAATGTACATATATTACAGGTATATTGAACGTATTCTAGCAAGCTTGTCCATTGTTGTACGTCATTTTTTTTAATCCGATTTTTTTTTATAAAATTTAATTTATTTAAATTATTTTATAAATTTAATTTTTTTAAATTAAAAATAATAATAATATAATTTTTTTTATAAAATATAACTCTCAATAACTATTGGCAATAGAATGACATCATTTTAATAATAAAAAACAGAGAATCTTGAATACGGTCAAATTTAGCCACGCCCGACACCATTGTTATATCAAATTTAAAGCTTGTTTGAATGTGATTCTTTTGTTAAAAAAAGATCTTTTTCTAATCATTTTTTACATCTTTTAGTATTTTGAGTAAAGTTTTTTTAAATTTTTATACTTTTGAAAAAAGATATTTTTTATAACATAAAAAAACTATTTAAATTAAAATAATACCTTTTAAATATTATATTTCAATATAAAATAACTTCTATTTTTTTTAAAAGTTCATGCAAATGAGTCCGTACTGACAGAAAGAGCGAAGGAAGAAAAAAAATAGATTCTAGATGTAGATTGTGAATTTCAATAATTTTAGAAATTAGAAATTAAATTTAAGGGAAAATCACCTTAATTATTCACTTTATATCCCAATACAGTTTTGGCTACGCGAATGAGTTCACACACGAAATATTGCGTACGAGATGAGTTCACATTGAGATACAAATTCAAGTTTCACCCTCTTATTGGCTATATATTCGGTCTCCTGTTGTGATTACTAGCTATCTCCAGATTAGCATTATTATATACAATGATTTAATGTGATATTTTAGAAGCTGACATTATTTATTTATTGAGTTTCGTCGGACTCACTCTTTTGCTTCAAATAAAACTAGTAACATTAACCATGTGATGCATGAGAAAATAAAAATATTATAAGAATGATAAGTATAAAAAATTAAAACAAATTAGAAGATTAAAATATGAAAGAAAAAAAAAGAATAAAAATTTTTAAAAAATTAATTAAAAAATTTAATTCACGAATTTTTTTTTAAAATATAAAATTATAATATATTAATTATTTAAAATAATAAATATATTACAGTATCAAAATTTTATATAAATATTTTTATTACATAATTATTATTTATTAAAATTAAATATTATTTTTTTATATACTAAGTCAAATTTTACATATTAAATTTAAATTATATATTTTTTAAATATTTTAATAAACAATAGATGATTGTCAGAACTGAACCGCTACCCTACATAGATTTTTTTACTCAGAGCTAGGCCAGGTCAAGACACTACATTTGGGTTATGACCCCATTAGAACACACGTCTTCCTTCAACTGTATGCTTCGCCTTGCCAAGAACTATTTGATGGGAGTCTAGCTTCAATAAAGTGAGAATGTGGACAGTATATATACTTGTTAACATATATATAATGCGCATAAGAATTATTTTACATATATTTACAATTTTTTTACAAGGTATTAAGATTTGGTGAAATTTTTTTGTTTTTTAAAAAAAGGGGAAAGTCAATTGTTATATATATTAATAAAAAGAAAAAGATATAGATGCTTTGACGCCATAGTTCTTAATTTTTATTCATTTATCCTTTATCCTCTGCACTTTTTAACAATGCTCATGCAGTCAAGCACGCAGCGCCATGGCCATATCAACAACTTCATCCTTTTTTTTTTTCACCAAGAGTCCTGCTATAAAAGGAAATCCTTAAAAAGGGTGTATATATATATATATATATATATGAAATCTAGATCTCTTGGCACTGAAGCTTGAACATTAGTCAAAATTCTCTATTCGTTACTGTAAGGCCTGCGGAGCTCCAGAGACCAATTCTATCTTACTACATATATTTAATACCAACAAATATTTTCATAATAGATACCAATCTAGAGTTTTATAAAATTAGTTTAATTTAACTTAACAACAATGTACGTATAAGATGACCAATTGCACATGACCAATCATTTTTGAAAAAACCAAATTCAATTACGATACAATTCGGGGTCAAAATGCAATGTATATTAAAATCGGCACGAGTATCATGACAATTATGTTAGAATATTCAAATCACATAAATCTTCATATATAACTGCAATTCCTATCAACTACGGAAAATTCGAATTAACCAATTAATTAGTTCGTGGGTTCCAGTTAATTATCTAAACGCGCACACGTAAATAAAGTTATCTCCACCCCAGATGCACCTTAATTAGTAGAAAATTAATTAGGAGGTTCTATGCCACTAACCTAATGGCACGGACAATGAATCACGCAACACAACTTGTGCTGTATGACCCCCAGTCCATATATTTTTGTTCCAGTACGCGCAGAGAAAGGCACGAGGCATGGTCGAAGTATCGAATTTTTACACTTCACCGCGAAAGCTTCTAAGATTCAAGTCAAAAGACATTCTTCTATCGATAAACTTAGCTATATATACAGGTATAATAATTCTAGGCAATAAGAAAAAAACTGGTCCTACCAAATGTAAGTGCAAATTAAGAAAAGGGCATTAATTAAGCAGCAAATTAACATGGAGGAGGCAGAGAAGGAAAAAGAAGACAAGGGAAGGGAAGAAGCAGTGAGGTACCGTGGGGTGCGGAGGAGGCCATGGGGGAAGTATGGGGCAGAGATTAGAGACCCGTCGAAGCCTGCAGGAAGGCAATGGCTGGGCACATTTGACACCGCAGCAGAAGCTGCTCGAGCCTACGATCGTGCTGCCTTTAGTTTGAGGGGTGGTCTTGCAATCCTCAATTTTCCTCATGAGTACTATCCTCCTGGTCATCCCCATTCAGCAGCAGCAGCATCAGCATCAGCATCGTCTTCGTCTTCATCATCAACATTTTCTTCTTCTTCTGCTGCTGCTGCTGCCATTGGAGGTTCGTCTTCTGGACAACAGAGGGAAGTTTTTGAGTTTGAATGTTTGGATGACAAGGTGCTGGAAGACCTTCTTGATGAGTCCGAAGAAGAGAGGAAAAGGAAGGGAGAATAACAACTGAAGCTGATCTACACTTGTTTTCGCGCGCTTCTTTTTTTTTTTAAAAAAAAAACAAAAGTTTGTTTCTTATTAACAATAATAACCGAGCCTGTTTCTTGTGTGTCCGTACAAGTATTTCTCCAAATGACAGACGAATGAATTAATTATGGTTGGTTTGTTGTAAATTCTAAACAGCACAAGCGAGTTTCAATGCACTTTTATAAGAAGTCAAAAAAACAAAAATGTTTTATTGCATTCCAATATTCTTACATCCAACGTTATACCACCTTATCTAAGAAATAAAAGATAAAAATAGTACGTTGGAATGTATATTTTTTATTTTATCATAAAAAATAAAAAATGTAAAAATGATGTAATGAAAAGGATATATAAATAACATTATTGTCAAAAAAATTTGGTTTATCCCCTGGTTTGCAATTTTGGATAATCTTTATTTTATAAATTTGATTTTAAAAGTAAATTATATTTAAAAATAAAAAACAATTACTTTAAATTACGGAGACTTTGAAAATTAAAAAATCACATTTAAAAATGATATAAATATAAAAAATAAATAAGATAAAAAAATCTTAGGTGGTGCAAATATGAACCCTAACATGTACTTTAAATTGAGCTTGTCTTTGTCATATCATTTGACTCGTATCATTTGACTCTATCATCAAGTATCGGTAGGAATTTGATTTTTGACTTTTTATTTATTTAATTTTTTGTGTCCAGGTGAAGTCCCACCCGCCTTCCACTTCTGGATGGGACCTAAGGGCAGCCCCCCTAGTGGGGCCCCTAGAGCCCTTTGGCTGCCTAGTGAGACTAAGGAGAGGGCAAAGAGGGGAGGGTGGCTGCATCAGGTCCCCACTGCACATCAATGCGCCAAATGAGTCCAAGACTAGGCCTGTTTTTTGTCATCTTCGTTACTTATAATTGAAGTTAAATTTTATACAAATTATGGTGAACATGAGCTTTATTTACTCTTTAAATTAATTTTTTATGAATATAAATGTTGAAAATATAAATTATTACGAGACCTTGACCTAGCAATAACTTCTTCAAAATAGTAAGGGGCAAAGAAATTCCAAAACGACCAAACAGGGGCGTGAGAAATGCATGTAGGTGGTTTCACTTTGGACTAGCGAAATCCAATTTGCAGCCATGTTTTGACTGATTCAGACTATCACTGGACGCACAATGAACTCCTTAACATGACTGAAAAGGTCAGAATATACCTTCACGTTGTGAGTTTTACTTTTCCCTGGTCGTTTCCTTTGTGCCATAATCAACCAACAAATAGCATTGCACATGTTTTGCACCTGGATTGGATTAAGCAACCACCAACTTAATAAGCTACTGTTACGACTCAAGCTCACGAGAGAAACTCATCTCAAAAGACTAAATTTTTAAGTGAGAATATCTCATAACTTAAATATTATATTGAACTTCTTATTTTATCGCCTTTTTTAGATCATCCCTTTTAGATTAGTCGATTTTTGATAAAAGCACTAATTATTATGACTTAAGCTCATAAGAAGAGGCAATCCCAAAATACTAGTCTATTGAATAAAGTGTTTCATGACTTAAATATTATATTGAACTTCTAATCTTGCATAACAATTAGTCTATTAAAAGTTAAAATAGATATCCACACTAATGTTTTGCTTCTCGTAAGAGAAGAGAGATTCGGATTAATGTTTAGCTTCTCATAATGTGAAACGTGGAACATAAATATGCATCATCATTATGCAATTCCGTAAGTCCATGTTTAGTGTAATAAAAAAAAAAAGAATTAGAATTGAACATGCAAAATTTCCATTGTCAAAACATAAAAAGCTTCTCATTCCATTTTCATTTTTTTCCTTTTTCTCTTACCAATTATGTACTAACTGGTTAAGTGTCCAGTCAAGATGGCTTAACAATACAAGAGTGGCTCAAAATGTCTCTAGCATATCTTTATCAATACAAACAATATGCGATAATGTCATAATTTCAATATAGAAGTGCACAATAATAACACATGACAACTCTAGATAATGCATATCTCGTGACAATGTTTTGGCCACAGTTGTTGCAACGACATATATGTAACTACAAACTGCCCCTAACGCACAAATCCACCCATGCCTTTGCAGTACCCTTTTAGAATTCTATAACAATTGCCCAATTGCTTCGCTCAAATATAGGAACAAACTGCTGATGTAGAGCCCTCAGATCAGAATACTTCCACCGATCAACCAATATTTGTTTGGCTCCCTGACTCTCTCTGTTTAGCCATTGCCTAAAATCTCGTCCTCAGCGTATGTCTGGTGTTAGAATAAAAATGAGGGATAAATTTTCATATATGCATTTTGTATACAATTAAGAGTGAAATTCTCTTATCATAACCTTGCTATCATCTTCAAGGTAGTCATAGATTAGAAACTCATAATTCATCTTATCTCAACATCTCTTTAACATTTCTTCCATATCCTTTGAAGTTTGGGTTCAAATTATCTGACATTGGACGACTAGCAACTTCCCCACGTGAAGAACCCCAGACATGCAAGGAGGAATTTAAGCCAAAAGCCTTCCCCCTTTTTTTTTAAGATAAATGAACTCCGGTTCTTAGAGAGGACGAGGGCGGAATAGAGAGAGTTCTCTAATGAAAAGGAGACATTTTCGTGGCTCTAATATTTATAATTTTAAATAGTGTTGTTTGCACCCCACTGGATTGGCCGTTGAAAAGACCAGCTCTTAAATAATTTTTTTTCCCTCTTTTGTGAATATTGTAATAGATTTCATGTTATATAAATAAATATTATATGTAATGTATGACCTTCGATTCAACCCATTAAACCTAAATAAAAGAAAATACTTTGTTAATTCACGGTTCGATTTTACCAGCATTGCTTTAAACACAAAACGTTCAGGTCCAAAATAGGATTTATTGTTGGAGAGCTTGAACAGTCAGTTTGTAGTGATTGGATCAAAGTTGTTAAAAGCAAGTTTTTACTAGATAAACGTTAAAAGACATCATAAAAATAAAACGTAAAAGCGTAAATTTTATATTTTATGTAAAATATCATCTAAAAATAATATATATACATATAAGTAATTATATATAAATATTTTATTTCAAATTTAAGTATTAAAATAACAAATTTCTTAACTTAATATTTAATATATCATAAAATATAAAAAAAATTTAATAAATTAAAAAATATTAACACTTTCATTCTTTAAATCTTCTTTAAAACTAAGAGAGAGTGAAAGAGAAGAGTTTGAATGGGTTGAAACTTACGATTATAAAAAATTTAGAATGAGAGAGTTGAATTTAAAAGAATATGGATAAATAAGTTGAAACTTGATTAATTGAAAAATTTAGAATGATGAAGGAATGAAAAGAGATTAAATGTTAAAATGTTTAAAACTAGTAAAAAAAATTGGCATATTTACATTACAAATGTAAAAATATAAAATCGTGAGATAAAATTAAGATTTTAAATATTTTAAAGTTTTAAAACGTAAATCATAAAGATCTTATGAATTTTGAATTTTACCTAACATCTAAAAAGTTTTTAAATTTTAAAAATATAAAAGCGTAAGTTTTTAAATTTTGAAACTAAATTTTAACAACCATGGGTAGGATCTTGATTTTCAAATAAATTTAAAACTTCGTTATAGCATCTTGAAAATGGATAACGATTACCCTGTGATTTATGCAATTTCCAAATCAATTCTTTAAAAAAAAAAAGGCATTCTTCCAACTAATATTATATTAAAGTATTCTTTGACTTGATCTACCCAAAAAAAGTATTCCTTAACTTGTTTATTTTTTGCGACTAACTTGTTTTAAAATTTAAATTAATCAGGTGTTTAACTACATGACCATTACGGCACTTCAATCTCGTGTTCCTAACCCCATTTGGTACATTATATAAGGGATGTATAGTATAATATAATTAATACTATTTATATTTATGTAAGATATTAGATAGTAATTTATCCAGTCAAAATAATTTTATTCAGTCTTAACTGTATAAAATAAATAATTTAATCTTTAATTATTATAGAATCAAGATTAAATAAAATTATTTTGACCGAATATTATACTATATAATATCTTATCCAAACATTGTATAAAGATGTATAATATAATTTATACTCTATTATCCATCACTTATACAATGTACCCAACGGAGTCAATCTCTTCACTTGACTTAAATTGTGGAGTATTATGATAAAGATCTTTCATGGTAGCATGTGATTTTAATATGTGTTCACATTTGTGTTACCAGGATGGGAAGGTTCAACACATGATACTAAAATTTTCATGGACACTTTATGTAAATCATAGTTGCATTTTCCTCATACTCCTAAAGTAACTTATATGCATTGAAATTTTCAAAATATTATTTAATATATTTATTAATTTAATTTTTCAAGTTTTTGTAAATTGATCAATATTTTTTATAGGAAAATAGTACCTTATTGATACTGGTTATACCACTTTTATGGGTTATTTAGGACCTTACAAAGGTCAAAGGTATCATTTGCCACAATTTAGATCAGGGTCTAGAGCAAGAGGCAACACTAAAGTTTTCCACTATTTACACTCTAACTTGTGAAGCATAATTGAGCGGTCTTTTGATTGTTATAAAGTAAGATGGAAGATAATGAGTAACTTTCCTACTTACTCATTAGAGTCACAAGTTCGTATTATCAGTGCTTGTATGGCCTTGCACAATTTTATTAGCAGACACGACAAAGACGATTATCACTTTCTTGAATTTGAGGAAAACTATGAAAAAAGTGGTGTAGATGAAGCTTTGCCAAGCAATATCATATGCGAAGAACCAAGCCAAGAGAATGTTACACAAATGAAACAACTTAGAGATAGTATAAAGAATCAAATGCTTATTCGAGGTAGGTAGTTTCATGATTATGTTTTCATTAAGAGAATACTCTTATTGTTTGCTGTGAATCTAAGTTATTATTATCATTATTCATATCATTTCTAATATTGTTTTACTGATAAATATATTAAGATAATATTAAATTTGAATTATGACATTAAAACAGGTACTGAAATTTATTTTAATATTTTAAATTAATAAATTTAAAATTTTGATAAGTGATTATTTATCCAAACACTTTTGTTAATAAGTCTTTATAAATATTTTTTTAATAATTTTCACACTTATAAGTACTTTTATATTTTTGTATCTGAATGCTAATATTTTTTACATAAGTACTTTTTGAAATGTATATCTAAATGTTATTTAGTTTATTTTATATGACAATAGATCTTATTAAATAAATTCTACTCTACTTATTTAAGCTATTAATCTGAACAAAACCTATATCACACAATTAGAAAACATGATATTTAGCACTTGATATTACTATAGCTACCAAAGGCAAATATGATACAGTAAAGATAGTATATTTGTATTTTTGCTACTTCAACATTAGCTATTATACTAAGTAAAACGGACATTATATAAATGGTCAAGGAGTGTGTCCTGACTATTATTTTCATAATATATAGAAGGCATTTCCAACAGCAGTCTGCTCGTGTGCCATACAATACACTAAAATTTAGCATAAGAAAACCAGGTGAAAGGAATGTGCCAGCGTCCTTCCAATCGAAGTCTCATAGTGCTACTTCATAGCAGATTTGATTTACTAATCAGTGTAATCTTTACCGCTAAACAGACACATAATCCAACAATAATATGTACGTCTCAAAATCTAAAAGTAGAAGAATTAAAAGTAAACTCCTAATTTAATCCTCTAAAAATTAAGTCGACATCATTTTGTTCTTTAAAGAATATTGATATCAATTTAGTCCTTAAATCATGGAAAATGATATCAAAATCGTCTTTTGTATATAGATAAAGACTAAATTGATATAATTTTTATGATTGAATGATTAAATTGATGTTAGTTTTGTATAATTGAATGACTAAATTAATAATATTTTTTAATGATTGAAAGACCAAATTGATGTAAATCTTTTTAGAGAACCAAAATGATGTCATTTTTCACAATTTAATGACTAAATTGATGTTGACATTCTTTAGAGGATCAAAATAATGTCCACCCAATATTTGGAGGATAAAATTGGAAGTTTACTCAAGAATTAACAACCAAAAAGGTAGCTAAACAGGATTAGTAGATCCCTAAGCAAGGAAAGGTTTTTGCCATCAACCAATTCTTATGTTCATATGTCATCCACCAATAAATAAAAACTACAATAACCTGCCACAATATAAGTAAACTAAACATTTTAAAAAGGCTGAGGATATCTTCTAGCAGGACCACTAAATTCCAACTAGCACTATCAAAACCAAGAATTAGATAGGAAACAAATTCTCTCACTTGGCTACTTGATGTACTTTAATAGTTAATACCATTAAAATGGACCATGTCACCTAATCCATTCTTTTGGTCTTTCTTTAACTTCTCTTGACAGAATACGTTCCTATGTTTCGTCGAATAGAACACTGTAAAGAAGGGCATAAAACTAATCATCAAGAAAGAGGTTATTTTTTGAAAGCTGCTTTCGGGTGCCCAATTGAGTATAATGTGCTTTCAAACTGAACAATCTGTAGAACATATATTGAATCATCAAGAAATATACACGGAACCTACTTTGGTTACAACACAGAGCAACTCAAAACAATAGAAAACTAATTACATGACAAAAGCACAGTTTCAGAGGAAAAGCTGGGTTTCAACTTCATGATATGGAAGCAACTAATATTGGGAACATGTGAATCCCACCGAACTGGTCAAGTCCATCAAATCAGCCAATAAATTTTTTTTTTATATCTCAAAACAAAATTCAGGGTGGGAAACAAAACAATTGCATACATTAGAAACACAGTTCTGTCAGTGAACCTAAGCCACCAAACCAGTATCATCATTGCAGCACTGCAAGGATTAGCCAGTTTGTAAGAATTTTGAAGCATCTAGCATCTATCAAGACCACCTTCAACTTAGGTCGTGCAATTTTCCTCCTTGTGCTTACAAATGAAGAAGTCGAGCCACTAAACTTGTGACATTGTGTAAATCACACCTTGTATTACTATTATGTTTAAACAGTTAAGGGGATAGTGCACTAGAGGGAGAGAGAGAGAGAGAGAGAGAGAGAGAGAGAAGATGGAGGAAGAATCATGTAAAAGAGATAAAGCAAATGTGAAAAAAGAGGAAGATAACAGGATCTTTTTTTTTTTTTTAACTCAGGTTTATTTTAAACATCATGTGCATGTCATATGCACAATTCCATTAACTATTTAAATGGAATGGTGAAAGAGTGTGTGATTTACACAATCTCACAAGTTTAGGGGGTTGATTGCTTCAATTGGAAGGAGGAGGAGATAAATGGCACATAAGCCAAGTTAAAGGGGGTCTTGTGTAATTATGCCAACATAGAAGAACCCACCACCTATATCACTCCCTAACAATCCAGCATTTTTCATGCTAGAGTCTTGACTATGAGGAGACAATTTAAGGATTGACAACAGTGCACTGAAACAAGCAAATAAATCTGTAACGGGTCTAGCCCAATCACACTAATAAGAATCAGAACAGCCTACTGGGAACTGGTAATGTAGGGATAATTCATAATCAAATTAATGTTTGTATACAGCTTCCATCACAAATCTGATCTCCCAGATGTATGCTACATACTTAGTGTTCACACAACCCACCCTTGAACCCAATAAACCCATAATAACCAGTGACAGCTTAGCTAATGCAGAGTTCAGATGGCTTAAATCAAGTTGACTTCAGCTCTGACTCCAGCTGAAATTCTCGAAACTTCTACGCAATGCTTTCAACCAGACTTCGGTGACTATAACCAACAATAATTGAAATAATAAACCCACCATTCCTTAGGAACAAAAGAAGCTAGCGAAGTAAAAACATTACTCCACTCAAGTGAACAAGAAAGCTCTAGCCTGACTGTACAAAGCACTGCAGACAATAGCTACCAAGGGAGGACATAAACACTGATCTGTTTGAGTAAATGAGTAAATGTAGCCCAAGGCATAAAAAAAAATGTAAGGCACAAGTCAAGATCAACAACAGTTTTGACCAGTTACCATTTAAGCCTATGGGTTATGAAAATGGTTGATGGCAAGAATAGCAGAAGCAAACAATCAAAATAAAAACTTAGTAGCAGTTTACATACCCTTGCTTTAATAGGGATATCATACAAATATCAACTATCATTTAAACAAAGATAACAATGAAAGGATAGTTCAACACTTCAACCTACACCATGAATATTAGGATGCTCCTCATTAGCCATGATAAACAGTTGAATGAGAAAGTTACTAATTTTTCCCACACTTTACATCCATGTCAATCTCACACCGAGAGTAAAGAGGATTAAAGACATTAAAGGTGTGGACTTGAAATAGGATTAGTTCATTGTGTTACATCTGAAAATTGATATTATCAGATTCAAAAGTAAAGAAAGAGGAATGGAAAACCAATAATCAGCTGTTTTATCCAAATTCCAACCGCAGCTCTTCTATTTTTTTTTTTCCCTGATAGAGCTGCCTTTCATGAAAGTCAAGAAAAATCACAAAAGTTAAAAGCCTTTGCTGCAAAGGCTAAACTCTGAATACTCAGATTGCGTGCCTCTTCCCCATTAAGGGGGTCACTAAACTAATTAACTATCAAAGCATCACAGACATAAAACCAAACTTTGACTCGCTTCAATGTAGATGAAGGGGCAAAAGGGAGTATAATAAAGCTATAAATGTCTTCTTGTAACCAATCCCTAAAGCAATTGAACCCGACACTACATTATACAGGCAATCGGCTTGCAGATGTAACGTATGTGTTTTATTCTGTCAAAATATGGATTCAATAATTTTATGGAAAATAAAAACTTAGAAAGGCCAAATAGGGAGTTCTGTTTTTCTTTCAAATTAATGAGAATTGAAAAGCTTTTAAATTGGGTGATAAACATTTAAGTCAACCCCGTGCATAAAAATGCCGACCACAATATAAAATGCAGTGATGAGAAAAACACTACTAGTCGACTGATAAACAATGATTCGCACAAAAAACTTAAAAAAAAAAAAGAACAAACAATAACACTACACAACATCAAAATTCAACATACAATCGATTAATATTATTTAATAGTCTTTCCGCCTGTTTTACACTATTTCATTACAGAATAAAAGAAATCAACTTACAAATTAGCCTACTTTCAGTCGCTAAAGTCTCCCTGCATCATACATCCAAATTGTCCATTTGAATGCTGCTTTTCAGAGGCACATATTCTCCGAGATAGCCACCAAGATGGTCATGCAAAGCAGTCTTATCAATCCCTTGATGATGGTAACTTTTGCAAACATAGTAGAACACGCTCTGCACCAACAACCCAACCAGATTGACAATTACCAACACACCCACCAAGAACCCACCAACCACAATCCTCGAGAACGCCCCGTAATTGTCTCCACCGTGCACCACCACCACACTAAACACACCCCCGATTATCGCACAAATAATCAAATACCCGCACACCAGAACAGCCGCGTACTTGGCCCTCCCCTTCAACAGCTCGTAGCTCTTCTTCATCGCCGCCAAGCCATAAACCGGTTCCAGTACCGACACCACGCTGGCCAAGTGCCACAGAGCGGTGATATACACGTGAACGACCAGGAAGAGCAGGAGGATCGCAATCAGGGCTAAGAACAGCAGAAAGGAGTTCTGGGTGTCGATTGCTATGATGAGCAGCACCAGGGAAAGAACGAAGATGAAGTTGTAGACGAACATCAAGAGGGACACCCAGAGAAAAGTGATGAAGAGGCGCTTGAAAACTTTGGGGATGGCAGAGATGGTGGCGGAAAAGGAAACGGACTTGGAGGTGTAGAGGGAGGCGACGGTGAAAACGACGGCGGCGGTGGAGAGGAGAGAGAAGGCGAATAGGAAGATGAGGTAGCAGAATTGGATGACGAGGAGGAGGGTCCATTGATGGTTGGTCAGAGACGGGTCGTCGTAAGGGGATTGGAGCTGGGCGAGGAGAGGGTGAGTGAAGAGAGAGTGAGCCAAGATGGCGAAAGAGAGAGGGAAGATTAAGGAGAGAGTGATGAGGTAGAAGGTTTTCGGGGATCGTTTTGGGATGGAAATGGATTCTCTGAGGATGTCTGGGATGCCCAGGAATTGGAGCTCTTCGGGGGCGAGATCCATCTCGGGGGAGATGTGCTCCAGATGATGGAAAGAATCGAACTTTGCTTCGGAAAATGGAGGAATCGAACTCGGCTTGTGCTGTGGATTTCAAGCCCAGTTTCCAGAAACCAGAGAGAGAGAGAGAGAGAGAGAGCGAAAGAGAAAGAGGAGGATGATGTGGAAGATGGCGTGATTTTGTTTCCAGAGGACACGATTTTGTTGTGAGAAAGAGATCCAGATGTTGATAGTTGACCAGTGGTTCCAGTATTTATTGCTTTCTTTCGTATTTCTGCGTCTTTAAATAGTTTTTACAAATTTTGACTGTAAAATAATATTGTGCATATTTTTAAAAATATATATTTAAAAAATAATTTTTAAGTTGTTATAAAATTTTGATTTAAAATTATTTTAATTATAAAATAAATTAATTTAAATACACACTTATAATTTTTTAAAATAAATAAATTAAAATTTTAGTAATATAAAACTTATCTATGTTAATAATTTGATTCTTATTAAAAAATATTTTATGAATAAAGAAATCATTAATGCTTTGATAAAAAAAACAATTCATCAATCAATCAAACTATTAAGGTTATCTTAATTATCACATTTAGTTTGAAGGGTTAATCTCATAATTAAAGATAAAAAAATTATTAAATTATTTTTAAAATTTTTAAATAATAAAATTAATTTGAACTGATTTATTTTAATTTAATTTAAAATTTTATTCTTATTTTTAGATTTACTTATAAAATAATAAGATTTAATTTGATTTATAAATCAAATATTGTATTTGAAACATTTCAAAGATCTTTAAAATTCATTTTATTTTAATAGTTTATTTTATCATCCTTACTTAAATTAAATAAGTGAATAGCTTAATAGTAGTAAAACTATCAATTTAATTAAAATTAAATCAAATTAACTCAAATCTAATTAAATTTCAATAAATTTCTAAATATACGTAACTTAAATCTAATATATTTTTAAATCAAATTAATTTTCAAAACTTATCTAATCAATCACATTAAGAATTGTTATAGTCATGGTTTATATTATCCAAAATAAAATGAAAAATAACATTAGTTTAAAGGTCGTAGTTTATTCCAAAAGGATCAAGGTTGCGCTTTGTCATTTATTTGACCATATGAACTAAATCAATTGTTGAACAATTATGTTAAAATTTAATTATTAAATAGTTTAGATAGTAACTTCACTCTTTATTAAAAGTACAAAATTGTGTTCAAATCTTCTTCCTAACTAGCAATTATTTTTTTTCCATAAAAGACAAAAAGAAACTATTGAATAATGGGTATGTAAGCATTAAACATTATTTTATTTAAAATAATGATAAAAAATTGAACTATTAATTTTTAATACATTATTTAAAGTCTTTATTCTTGACTCACTTTCAGTAACTTACTAAAATAAACTATTAAATAGTTTTTTTAAAACTATTAAATAGTTAAGCTTGTGTAAAAAGATCACCCAGAGTTAGAGCTTTTTTGTTTTTGGTCAGCACTCAGAGTTAGAGCTGTCAATTTCAAATTTGGTCCAACTGGTATGGCCTAAGATTTTTGGTGGGCTTGATTGAAATTTTATTGTCTCATCTTTTTGTGGTGTCCATATGGTTTTCCTGGTGTTTCGACTCGGCCAGATGGACAAACTAGTTCCGCCTGCTAATGTTTCAAGATCAACCCAATATTTATATGTCCAGACCCAACAAAAGGATAAGACCAGAATGCATTAGTTCTACTTGGTCTACTCAACACTCACCTTTTGTTTGGTTGTAGAGAATATAAAAGAAAATAAAATAGGAGGAAAGAAAATAAGTAAATTTTGATTTGTTTTTTGCTCTGATGAGAGAAGAAAAAGAATAGAAAAGAAAAAAAAGAGTGACGAGCTACCTAAAACTTTTATTTTTACTTGTGAGAAGAAAATTAAAAAAAGAGATAAAAGTTTTGAAATTATAATCTTATTAAACAAATATACATTTTTCAATATATTTTACTTTTGGCCTCCGTATTTTGTCAAAAAAACATTCTTAAATATTATAATAAAAATATATAAGTTATTTTATATAATTATATATATATTTTTTATTTTTTTATAATTATATTTTCTTTTTTCTCACTTTTTTATCTAATTAAATAAAAAAAATTTTTTTTTAAATTTTTTTCCCTTCATTTCATTCTTTTTTTTTTCTCTTTTTATTTCCTCTTCTCATCATCACATCTACATTTAAAAATAGTTGAAAAATCCATTCATATTTTACCATATTTATAAAAACCCAAAATTGAAGAGAAGGAAATACGGAAAAAAAGGTTTGAGGGTAAATTGAAATTGTCACTCACCACTCTCCAGTTTCCATTTCACTAGTTCTCGTCTCTTATCAAATTTGTTTTTAAAAATTTTATTGAAAGTATGTTTTCTTCCTTCTCAGACCAAAAAATCCCGGTTAGGGTTTAAATATCAAACTGTGTCTCTCTCTGAACTGACTCGAATTTGAGGTAAAACCCTGAAAAATCCGAACTTTGATTTTCCATTGTTAAACACGCGAAGAGTGCGTTGTGGGATTTTGGTTTTCCCTCTCTACAACCCAGTTTTTGGCGGGAAAGTGGAGAGGAAGCGCGAGAGGCAATGGGGAAAGACGAGGAGGAGATGCGGGGCGAGATAGAGGAGAGGCTGATAAACGAGGAGTACAAGATATGGAAGAAGAACACCCCTTTCTTGTACGATTTGGTCATAACCCACGCCCTCGAATGGCCCTCCCTCACCGTCGAGTGGCTCCCCGACCGCGAGGAGCCTCCCGGGAAGGACTACTCCGTCCAGAAGATGATTCTCGGCACCCACACCTCCGAGAACGAGCCCAATTACTTGATGCTTGCCCAGGTCCAGCTTCCTCTTGAGGATGCCGAGAATGATGCTCGCCATTACGATGACGATCGCGCTGATGTAGGTGGCTTCGGCTGTGCTAATGGCAAGGTATTTCGTTTTCGCCCTTACCCATTTGTTTGTTGATGCCTTTTATGTACTGGGTTGTTCTCTAATATGATGTGTTGTATTGTTTGTTGATGCTTTTTATGTACTGGGTTTTTCTCTGATGTGATGTTCCTTGGTTACAGGTGCAAATAATCCAGCAAATAAATCATGATGGAGAGGTTAACAGGGCTCGTTATATGCCCCAAAACCCATTTATCATTGCCACCAAGACTGTTAGTGCTGAAGTTTATGTCTTTGATTATAGCAAGCATCCGTCTAAGCCCCCTCTGGACGGTGCGTGTAATCCTGATTTGAGGTTAAGAGGTCACAATACTGAAGGATATGGTTTATCATGGAGCAAGTTCAAGCAGGGTCATTTATTGAGTGGCTCTGATGATGCCCAGATATGCTTGTGGGACATAAATGCAACTCCCAAAAATAAAACCCTCGAGGCTATGCAAATTTTTAAGGTACTTTTTCTGTCCACTTTGGGGTTAGTGTGTTTGACGCATTCTACACAGTTGGGAGTGGTGGCATTCCCTCTGTATCTGCTGTGGTTTCATGGTTTGTTCAAGTAGAGAAATGTAAATCATTGTGATATTCGTGAAGAACATGTTCATACTTTATTATTTTGTTTTTTAACTTTTGAAAATAATTGTACAATATTCGTAGGGATAACATCAGACCACATAGAATCACAATAAGAAGGTGTAGTGATAGGAACAAACACCTTTTTTGTGGCAGGATGCAAGTGTTGTCAACCCGAGCAACCTTGTAAGGTTGTAAAATGTGGCTCGGTAGGAAGTTTGAGCTGTTAAACTGTAGAGGTTGAAACGTAGAGGCTGAAACATGTTCATGCAACAACCACCATCAATGATTAGCTTCTTAGTTTCCTTCCCACTGCGAATAGGGTCTAAAATTTAGAATTGTACTTCTAATCTATGTCCTTCAGCTTTTTTGACATTGCGACTTGGCTAGACAGTTGTGGATACAGTTGTTTGGGTTGTTTGGGGAGCATTGGTTATGTACTCCTACTCTTGGGGATTTTCTTTGTTAGAAGTTTTTGGAGAAGGAAGGAGGCAAAGGTTTTATGGAGTTCTTCCCTCTTTGCAGGCATGCGGTGTATTTGGATAGAGTGAAATGCTAGGATTTTCTGCTAGCAGTCTTTGCCTGTAAATCTTATTGGGAAGTCTTTGCCTGTAAATCTTTTATGGAGTAGGATTCTTTTCCTTTCTTCCTTGTGGGTTTATGCACATGGTTTTTTCAAAGGGGTTTTCTTTAGTGCACGGGATTGGAGAGCTCTTTTTTAAATTGATGCTTACATTTTCTTTTTTTTTTTGCTGTGAGGAGGATTCCTGATCCTCCTGTTCTGTTTTTTAAAACCCAGTTAAACCCAAACCTGTATAGACCTATTCAGATGTCTCACTCCTGATAGAGCACCTTCTGGCAAATCACACCCACCTGGGCTGAAATTTGCACAGGATCACAAGAAAAATACACAAAACAGCACCTGGGCATGCTTAAAAACGCTCCAGACAGCTTGAAATAGCCCCAAAACTACTGTCAATCAGAGACGCAGCTACCCACAACCAAAATCTCGGCCTTCTGGCCTTTCTACCTGGGTTGAATTACAAGGTCACTCTCCCCCACGAACTCCTGATCCTGCAATAAACACTGGAAACATCAAGCAAAACACCCTGGATATGTCGAAATTCCACCAAACCAACCAGATCCAGGTTGCAGATTGCTTAGCCAGTCAAGTCACAGCTCTCTGGCCTCAATAGAACCCACCAATATCGTCCAAAATCTCAAGCCCAGCACCTCAGACTGATGCCAATCAGCCCATGCCTACCCTAAATCCACTTTAGTCTCAGCCAAAATCACCTCCCCAGCCGGCAACTACTTGGTTGCACTCACTTGGGCTGCTATGACTCCTTGAGTCACTGGCAAAGTGGCAATTGTTACCCACAGCTCCCTGGCCGCAAACAGCCAGCATTCAGCATGACCCTTGGTCATGCATCAAACACCAAGAAAGAACACCAAAAACCCTTAAGCAGGTCAGAAAAGTTGATCAATCACAAAGGCCCAAATGGATGGATTAACTTTAAATGGGAATTTCGATTTTTTTGCACTACAAAGTTTGAACTGTAATTTATGAATCGATACTGGAAAATGGAAACTGGATCTAGCAGCAGTGATGGGAAGAAGAATGAACAGAAAATCCGAGGAAAAGATGAGAGGGACACTATACAAACAAGAGAGTTCCAGAGTTGGGAACTCTGTACGATGGAGGGGTAGACATAGATCACGGACTCACTGGATTGTACTGCTCTTATACCATGTTGAAAAAAAAGGGGCTTTAGGGGGGATCGAGAAAAATGGAAAACTTGGGATGTGAGACATGGAAAGGGAACAATGTAATTCGATAATTGCTCAGAATAGTTCAATGCAAAGCATTGACACTAATAATATACTTCAAGTGTAGTACAACTAGTACAAGCTCATCCTAGTAACACTCACAGTGTATTAACACAATCTTACTCTCTTACAATATATATATAATTGCGTGTGCGTGTGTGTAAGTATGTGTATATATATGTGTGGCAGGGTTTAAGCTACTAAATCAGTAACAGGTATAATTTAAGATGCTATGTTATGAAACTATCTTGATGTAATTTGTGTAAAGTAGTCATTGAATATTTGCCAACTGTGGGAGATAATTTATGTTTCACCATTATTATGTCTTCTTTATTCAAAATAGTTGTCTTTGGAATATTGCAATTTGTCAGGCCTATATTTGTCACTTGCATTTATAACTTGTAAGTTGTAACAACACAATCTATTTCTTATTTTCTTAAATATTTATAATTACAGCACAGTCTGTTATATGAACTTCTGATAGTTGTTTCGTTATTCTAACTAGGTCCATGAAGGTGTTGTGGAAGATGTAGCTTGGCATTTGAGGCACGAATACTTATTTGGTTCTGTTGGTGACGATCAATACTTGCTTATATGGGATCTTCGGACACCGTCAGTTAGCAAGCCTGTCCAATCTGTTGTTGCTCATCAAAGTGAGGTGCATAATAAGAACTCACCCTCTCTCTCTCTCTCTCTCTCTCTTGCATGTGTCTGTGTGTAGCGTATGTTGCAGAGGCATGGTTGATGGTTGTGCACAAATGTTACTTTTGAATCGGTTAAATCTCTGTCTACTTGCCCTGTGTACTGTTATGTATTAAAACCCATACAAGGAATTAGTTTGGATTGGAACATCTTTACATTGGATGTTTAATGTATCTGAATTACTGTTTAAAGTGTTTGTGAGAAAATAAGTTTTATATTTTCTATGCATTCTCTGATTTGTGAGAAAATGATTTTAATCAGAAGTGTTAGAATGCTGTGGCCTCTTGAAAATGACAGATCTTTGGTGGAAAACTGGAAATTAATGAGGAAATCAGAAATTCTTTGTCAGATTGAGCATAGCCTTGTAGGAATAATTTGTTAGATGGAAAGATACATGGCAGTTGAATCACTTGATCTATTTTGTAACATGCAGTTGTTTAGTATAAACAAGCTTGGGAGAGGAAGCAATCTTTATTTGCTGATGTCTTCCAAAAATATCAAACTTTATTTACTTATGTCTTTTGAAATCATGAAATTCTTGAGAAAGTTTGGCCAACTTATCAAATCCCAAACATAATTTGGTATAAGCTGTGTTATTTGGTTTAGATTTAACTGATAATATATTTTCTCTCAATTTAGTACCATTCATGAGATTTAAAAAAAGACCTTGCTATAAATTGTTTTACTGAAATTTTGGTTTTTGATAGAGCTCAATGGCCTCAATTGATCCATGTAGCTGATCTCACATGGTGGGATAAGGCTTGGTAGTTGTTGTTACCATGCATAAGACTGTGTCTTACAGAATATGATCTACCCTATGTGTTATGAATGTGTCATTTTAGTCTCATTATGTATGTGGATATCTGGATGGCACTTCACAGTTACAGTAGAGAACTTGTATATGTCTGACTGCCTTATGGCATTACTGAAAGAATGTTTATCATTTTACCCAAAAGAAGGTGCAGAAATTTTTCAGTGGCTTGTTTGTAAAATATATAGTATTTGAATTTTATCATTATAATATCTATCAACATATACTAGTACACTTTGTTTTCTTCCTGTCTGTCTTTCATAAATGTGTCCTGTATCTGAAAGATAACTGCACATTTTATACATTAGCAATGTGATTGGTGTTGTACTGAATGATGTGTCATATTGTGTTACAGAGCACCTATTAAGCCATGGCTTTGCCATTAATGGTACAGTCAGGACCTTTCTATGTAGTGGAAGATGAAGAGCATTTTTCAATGGCTTCTGTTCTATATTTACCATCCTATTATTCACTTTCTTTACCATTTGATTCTGATGCAATGCTTCTGTCTTCACATGAAGATGTAAATATAGTAAACAGATCATGATGCTCTTATCTTATAGCTGTGTAACTGTCTAAAGGGAGTGCATGGTTTAACATTGTTGACATATTGAAAAGACTTAATTATGGGTCATAACAGACAATTCAATAAGTAAATGCATAAGATTTTCACCATGGCTAAAATTATAGAACTGACCATAACTCCAGTTGTACATTGGTGCTGTTTCACTTCCTTGGCTTTTTCATGTTTTGCTTTCTGATTAAAAAAAATTCATCTGTCTCAAATTTTCAATCTTTCAGCTCCTTGTATTGTTCTTCTCCATTGTCCTTTGGTTGCTTTTAATTCTATCAAGTTCAATATATTTGGGTGGTTTTCTAGAAATTTCAAAATGCTCATCCTCTTTTTTATGTTTTTTCTTTTATTAGATATCACTTATTGATAAAAGTTTTCTATGTTGGATATCTTGTTAGGTTAACTGCTTGGCTTTCAATCCCTTTAATGAATGGGTTGTTGCTACTGGTTCTACGGATAAAACTGTGAAGTTATTTGATCTGCGCAAGATCAGTACTGCCCTTCACACCTTTGATTGTCACAAGTAACATTCCTCCTCAAATGTTTCTAAAATTACTCCAGGTGTATTTATATTTATCAGTCGTTTACCTGGAATTTTGTTGTTGGTTATGACAGGGAGGAGGTTTTCCAGGTTGGCTGGAGTCCAAAGAATGAGACTATCTTGGCTTCTTGTTGTCTTGGTAGAAGACTCATGGTGTGGGATCTTAGCAGGTATTGCTTAGTGAAATCATTTTCATCTCTGGACCATATAGATGTTTTGACTGATGGTACCCCAGTTCAAATGTTAAGAGATTGTTAGAGAAGATGAGAAGAGAATTAAGAATGAGAATAACTAATACACTCCTGTTAGTCTTCCTGTTTCTATATTTATATGAAAAAATAAAGATAAGTACAAGGAAGATAGGCCCAACTCAATAACACAAAATAATAATAAATAATAGTCCAACCCTTATTTTCTAACACTCCCCCTCAAGCTGAAGCATAGATGTTAATCATGCTCAGCTTGTTACAAATATAATTTATTCTATTCTTATTAAGAGCCTTAGTGAAGATATCTGGGAGTTGTTCTCCAGTGTGCACATGTCCAGTGACAACAAGCCCCTCTTGAATCTTTTCACGCACAAAATGACAATCAGCCTCAATATGCTTTGTTCTTTCATAAACAACAGGATTAGAAGCAATGTGAATGGTAGCTTGATTATCACACCACAATTTCATAGGCATTGCACTATTAAATCCAATCTCATCAAGAAGATGACGTATCCACACCAATTCACATGTAGCTTGGGCCATAGCACGATATTCTGATTCAGCACTAGATCGAGCAACAACACTTTGCTTTTTACTCCTCTAGGAAACAAGATTTCTTCCAACAAGGACAGAGTAACCAGAAGTGTATCTTCTATTTATAGGGGATCCAGCCCAATCAACATCAGAGAAATCTTCCACTATACTATGTCCATGATCTCTGTACCAAACACCACTACCAGGGGCCCCTTTTGGATATCTCAGTATATGAAGAACAGCCTCCCAATGTGTGGTCCGAGGAGGTGGCATAAATTGACTAACCACATCGACAGAAAAAACAATATCAGGACGGGTGATTGTAAGGTAGTTAAGCTTACCCACCAGTTTTCTGTATCATTGAGGATCAGAAAGAACATCTCCATCACCTGCTAAGAGTTTGACATTAGGAACAATAGGGGTTTTCTGCAGGCTTGGCTCCAAGCAAACCATTTTCTTTAAGCAAATCAAGGACATACTTTCTTTGGGTAAAAAGATGCCCTTCTTACTACTCATCACTTCAATACCCAAGAAGTACTTTAATGTACCCAAATCCTTAGTTTGAAACTGTGTTTGAAGGAAATCTTTGAGTTTTCCAATCCCAACCTCGTCACTCCCAGTAATAATGATGTCATCCACATATACCACTAGAAAGATACAGCCACCCTGAGAACGTTGGAAGAAAGACCGAGTGATCAAAATTGCTTCTTTGAAGTCCAAACTGTAAAACAACTTGATTAAACCTTCCAAACCAAGCCCTTGGGGCTTGTTTAAGCCCATATAATGATTTCTTCAATCTGCACACTTTACCACTCTCCCCCTGAGCAACAAATCTAGGTGGTTGCTTCATATACACCTCTTACTATAAATCACCATGGAGAAAAGCATTCTTGACATCCAGCTGATGCAAATGCCAACGGTGAGTAGCTGCGAGATAAACAATCAAACAGAAGCAAGTTTAGCTACTGGAGAAAAGGTTTCAGAATAATTAATACCATAAACCTGAGCATAACACTTAGTCACCAGACGGGCTTTTAAACGAGCCACAGAACCATCAGGATTGACCTTCACAGTGTAAACCCATTTACAACCAATTGTTAGTGACTGTGGTTGGAATAGTGAGGGAGTCAAGAGAAGCTACAAAAGACTTAGCAATGCTAGATAAACCAGCATAAGAGATAAAGGAAGAAATAGGATAGGTACAACTACGCTTACCTTTCCAAAGAGTAATCAGGAGATCAATGCTAGACTCAGAGGGAGCAGGATCCAAAGAGGAAGAAGGAGTTGTAGAAGGCAATGAATCTGGAGGCTCTGGAGCAGCAAGATTGGTCACAACAGACTGTTGATTCCTCCGAACATAGTAGTGAGGGAAGGAGGGAACAAGAAAGGGACGAAGCCAAGGAGACAGATTGGCTTTCCCAGAATAAATAAACTCCATATACTCTCACAATTCTTTCACAGTATTGCAATGAGAAACCACATGCTTGACAGAGGTTTCAAGGGTCTTATTAATCATGCCAAACAATCGGTTATCCTCCCGCAACCACTTGTCTCTTGTAGCCCGGGACTTTGGAGGGTCATCTGTCAAATGATCCGCTTTCCCAATCCCTGTAAGAAACATCTTGATAGTTTTGCACCACTCGGCATAGTGTTTGCCATCAAACTTGCCATCAATAATTCGAATAGAAGCAGAAATCACCTCAAGCATAACTGTGGGTTTCGTAGAAACCTCCGACTCATCAGAACTACTAGATCCGGAGTTGGAATGGTCGTCCGTCATCTCAAAAACCACAAATTTACTAAGGAATTGACATCGTCGTCTCCAAAACACCAAACAACAATAACCCAAAACAACAAACCAAAGCAAAAGACAAGAAAGGGGGACTGGACAATACAAAACCAGACCTGTTGAGTTTCGACCCAACCCACGGAAAGTGAAAACGTCACTGGGCTCGATTGAAACCCATAAAAAATTCCCAAAAATCCTGTCAAAAACACCAACAGCTGCAAAAATTGCACTTTGACCGGCCAAAACTCCAAGAAAATGAAAAAAACTCCACCACCCAGACTTGCATCACCTTGGGTCGCACCCTTCTGGTCGTTGAAAAAGCCTCCCATGGCACTCCTAGCTGTGAATTAACGCATCAGGTGCAAAGAACACGCCCCAAACAGCCTTCAAAACCACAAAATCGTGCATTACAATGCACGAAAAAAAATTTGAAGCTTGGGAATGGGTAGATTGGCTCTTTCTGAACCAGGAAAGTAGGTTTTTTTTTTTGGTTAATTTTGAATTTTTTTTTGACAAAAAAAGTTAGGATTAGGGTTTCTCTAACTAGCTCTAGATACCATGTTAGAGAAGATGAGAAGAGAATTAAGAATGGGAATAACTAACACACTCCTGTTAGTCTCTCTGACTCTATTTATATGAAAAGATAAAGATAAATACAAAAAAGATAGGCCCAACCCAATAACACAAAATAGTAATAAATAATAGTTCAACTCTTATTCTCTAACAGAGATATTAGTAAAAGCCATTGCTGGGCCTTATCTCAAAGCTTAAACTTTTGAGATAGTTGGTTGATGACCAAGTTATCAAAAGTCCAATCCTTACTTCCCCCATTCTTGTAATTAAGTTAAAATTTTGTCGTAAGGTTTTCGGTGGGCCTGGATACTATGTCCACCTTTTAAACCCAAAGGGCTTTCACGTGAGGGAATGTGTTAGAAATATTAATAAAATCCATTCCTTGGCATTCTCCTAACAGTTAAGCTTTTGGAACAGTTGATTCTGTCACTGGAATGCTTAAATTTTACATATATACAGATAATAATAACAGTGCCAATTTTATCAGATCTAAATGCAGTTAAGTAGGTTCATCTTTATTTAGGTTTTATCATTATATGGATTCACTCTAAGCTTGGAGGGTTGGAAATTTTTAATTTAAGAAATCTATTTATTACACAGTAGGGTTCTAAGTTTAAGGGTGATGCACATGTAAATCTGGAACATTCAATCCATCGAACAGTTCCTAAAGAAACTTCTCACCAGTGTAAGAAACTTCAAACTGATACCAGAAACTTTGGTAAACTAGCCGTAATCCTGACCTTTGGGACATGTCTGAAATTAGAACTTGCAGCCACATCTGTGTTCTGTATGTCTATATGTTGGGTATGAATGGAGGGGCTGTTTTTAACCTATCTTGGAATGGTTTACCAGTTGCTCTGATGATACAACTTTTTGGGGGAAAACATGAAAAATCAAAGGTCTTTTGCATCACATTTTGAATTAAATTGTTCTGGTGCATCATTGTATGGATTCTTAGGGAGTTAACTGTTTTGGAGAATTTTGAAACAAGCAGCTGATTTAAGTAATCCTAACTAGGTAAACTGTATAAACAAAATAAAACAACAGTATATGACTGACATAGTTATTGCTCAGTTTATGATATTACTAACATAAAAGTTATTTATGTTTCTTGTTATTGGGATTGGCTAATGTCCCAATGCATTTGGTTGGGTAAATTTTCATCACATTTTCAATCTCTACTTTCATTTTATTTGTAGAAAAACTGGAAATACTTTGTTTTGTCCTAAATTAGCTGATTTCTAGATATGGAATATTTCCTGAAAACTAAGCATACTCATTTGTTGTGTAGGATTGATGAAGAGCAGACACCAGAAGATGCTGAAGATGGTCCACCGGAATTGCTTTTTATTCATGGTGGTCATACAAGTAAAATATCTGACTTCTCGTGGAACCCATGTGAAGATTGGGTTGTAGCTAGTGTGGCTGAAGACAACATACTTCAAATATGGCAGATGGCAGAGAACATATACCACGACGAAGATGATCTGCCAGAAGAGTCAACAAAGGTCTCCTAATGTAATTTCTGTTATGATAGTCAGTAAAGTAGTGTGTGGAAGATAAGTAAAGAGTATTTATGACTAAAGCTTTTCTATGTTTATGTTCTTCCTATTGCTTTCCTTCTTTCACCTCTGGTTGAAGCTTCGTAATTTTACATTTTATAAGGTATGAACTATCGTTTCTTTGATCAGTGCCTGGTGGTAACAAGCTGAACAACTTGAATTTCGTTGTTGAAATAGAACTATGTATATATTTTTATGATAAAGTTACCCATAAACTTATGTACCTAAAAAAAAACCCCATAAACCTGAATTGTCCGAGTGATGGAAAACCTCCTTTAGTTCTACCTGTCTATTGTTCATTTGTTTATATTTTGTATTAGTGTGGAAATACTTAATTAAATAAAAGACTTATCTTAGTGCAAACGTGTACATAAAGAGGCACACTTGAATATATAAATGAACATTACATTGAAAGCATAAACATCGGTGTGTCAGATAGGGACAGCTGCATATCAAACTCTCGAAATTGGCTTTAATTTTAAGGTTGTGCAACAGAAGGGCTTGGATTGATAGTAAAATTGTGAAAATACTCAAAGAATTCTTTCTTAATTTTACTGGCTCATTCCCTTGGATTATATACACTTAAACAGCAAAGTGTTTTTTTTTTCTACATCAATGACGATGATGGCCTTGTTGGAACACAACGAATATAATTGGATTAGGATTTTTTTATGTTATTGAAATAATAAGAGTATTTTGTTAGAGAGGTTAAAGAGATAAAGATAAATAATTTGAATATAATTACAGAATTTATAATTCATCATAATTGGTCATTGTATATAAAAAACTTATATTTATTTATTTTTAACAGATCTGTGATAGGAGAAGATCTAAATCCAAGTTGATTCTTCAGTTGTTATTAAAAGATAGACATCTCCATATAAAGTGAGGAGAGCTGGCGAGGGTTCTGAACTTATCTTTAAAAAGTTGTCTTAAAACTTTAATTTTTTTTTCTTAATATAGATGTAATTTTATATTTGACCTCTCAAAATAATAAATAATTATCAATTTTATATTTACTAGCCTTTGGTTCCATGAAGGTAAGATTACTGGCTCATCTCTCATTTCGCACTTGTAAGAGTTATATTATACTTACCATATCCTAACTTTTTGTTAAACGAGATAATAACACTATAGTTTGATATGTTAGAAAATCGTCATTTCGGTTTGTTAATTTAATTAATCATTTGTTGATTTAATCTTGCCTTCCAAAACCAATTTGCTAACTTATAGTTCTTTTTTTTTTTTGATACAAAACTTATAGTTCTTTATTGTTCTCTAATTAATGACAACAAATGTTGTAAACAAGTGCATTTAGAGTTTCAATCCAAAGAGTATATAATTTGCACCTCGAATCATGATTAGAACCTTCCAAATCCACCAATAAGGATGTCACTCAATGATAAACAAGTTAAATGCCTAGCAGTACATGTTTTACTTACAATGTTAGGTATTCAAATTATGTTTGAGAACACTTTATGAGAAGAGTTAGCTTTAATACCTCAAGCAAAGTTATACCTCATTAAAAACAAAAGTATTCCAAATCCCTTATTCTTGCCTCAAGCTTTTTCTCCTTCTCATTTGAAGCCCAGTTGGCTATTAAGTATTAACTCAAACTGTAACCATGATATTCAACTTCTCAATCACCAAAGGGTTAACATGAGAAGGAGAACATAGATTCAGGGTTCTAAACTATTTTAGCTTCTAATTCCCCAAAAGTATGCCTCAAAGTTTCAAACTTTCCCATCTCATGATAATGGGTGATGTGAAGAAATAAATTTCAACAAGGAATAATCAAATTGAAGTTATAGGAGTCCAATACAGCAACGGCTGAAGAACCACCCAGAGTAAGAAATTGGTAAGAGATGACATGCCTTTTGACTCCACTAAGCTGCTGAGGATGTTGGTTTGACGCTTGGAGGATTACTGCGCGCATCCTTTGATGCAACTTGTTCTGCTTCAAGTATCTCATACTAAAATGTGAAACTTAATAACATTTTTCTTTTTCGGGGTCATGGTGAAACTTATTAATGACTTATAATATACCACCATGCTTTGCAATTCAAAAAGGATTTTCTTTTTTGTGGATCACATATGGTACAAGGAAATGATCATTAACTCCCCGTTCGGATTAATAACTTACATAAATACTCATTTAAGTAAAGATTATTTAATAACTTCTATTATTACAAGTGCAGTCTAAAATAAGCTAAATAATGTTTAAATACAGAAATATAAAAACTTTGGTAAGTGTAAAAATTATTTAAAAAAATACTTATAGACACTTAAAGTTAATTTTAAAATGTCATTAAAGTTTATTTTGTTTAAAATTATTATAAAAATAACTAACGTCTAAACTGTTTTTAACTTTTGCAAAAGTAAATTTTTATAAGCTTCAATTTCTAATTTATGAAAATAAGTCAAAAACAACTTATTGAAATTTCAAAATCTATTTTAATAAACTTATCCAAACAGAAAATTTATTCTTTATAAATGTTTATTATAGTAGATAAATCTAAAAAAACTGTTAATAAGCTCATCCAAACACAACATAAGTCTAAGAACCGGGTTACAATGGTCGTTCCGCATCAACCTGTGTACCAAGCTATAATAGTGACTGTCAGACAAGATGACCAATGCTTCCCCATATTCAACTCCTTTGTATAATGAACAGTACATAATAGGAAACCAAACATTTTATTTTATTTTTACACATCAAGTAATACTTTAAAATTAGTTCAATATCCGTGAATCACAATGAACCGCATGATTGCCTGATAGAAGTTGAATTAGTAACTATCATAATATAACATCTAACATCAATTTAAACAGGCATATAAGGACTTGAAAGACCTACACCAAAATTTTTCATCCCTAAGAAAACCAACTCCTGTCAGTTTTTCCAAGACAGAGCAACCAGCCATGGAAAAATTTATGGAGCAACTTCATTATTGAGTGATGTATGTATATCTGAAAGGTAAATAGCAGCATCAAAAAGAAAAGAAAGAAGGCTGGAGAATGGAGAATGGCACAACTAAGAAGAATATACTGAAGGTGCAAGTCACTTTTCCTCCAAGCGCCGCAGCACTGACTCAGCAAAGTTCTGTTGCCTACAAATGCATGATAACCAACAAATTAAGTAACATGACTCATCTAAGAATTAACAAATCTAACACAGAAACACAGAAGGACTCGTACATGCAAATTCTAACAGAATTAATTAAAAAATAAGCACTTTTAAAATCTCAATATAGTATTTAACCAATCCTATTTGTAATTCAGATACATGAAATATTGCTAATACAAAATTTTGAGAAAAATTAAAAGTCTCTACACATCTGACACATCTAACAAGTGCAAGTAATTGGTCCTCCAAACAAGTATGTGATGAAATGCTTCAATCATCAGCAACTAATGCTTACATGGACATAGTATGATCCACCACACTACAAAGTAGAGTCCATAACTGTATAAGAAAACAAAATAACTTAAATTCATAATCCTAGTACTAATACCTAGGTCACAAAGGCCATATGGCAGCATAGTGGACTCCAAGAAAAATCAGGAAATTGAACTTACTTTCTTTCTCTATGCTTTGGGCTAGGGCGAGAATACTTCAGATATCCATCCCAAGGAACCTTTTTAAGGCCAGCACGAAGTGAGATTATGTCTCTCACCCTGCATCATTGAAATAAAATGGAGACAATTTCAACACCTAGAGAAAGCCAAACGTATATGTTTCTTTACATGCCATCACATACTTCATACAATCTGGAACAAGATTATTTACCTCTCTGCAAACTCAATGGGTGTCTCTCCGGGCTTCAGATTTTGTGGCTCCAAGTACCAAACATCACAAACAACAGCCCAAGATGTCATTAGCTGCAACAGATGCGTAGTAAATGATTGCCTGCAAACGCATAAAATGCAGCACCTCTAATACAGCAATCAAATAGTGAACATACAGAAATAATTAACATGAGACGAGCATCTTCTTACTTTCGACTATTCCAAAAAGCATCTACAAAAATTTTATTGTACTTGATTGCAATTGGGCAAACTGTGCTGTCAAGTTCAAATGCACCCTAAAAATTAAAAATTAAAAGACTTTAATTAGAAGTTTCCCGAGTACAAGAACTAGAATAGAAGTCGAGTGGTACAAAATTAAAAAGAAAAACCTATTCCAAAGGTAAGATTTATGAGAACATAACTGCATTTTGCATTTACTGCAATTGCAAGTTATTCACAGACCTTCTTGAACATGACTGTGTAGTGATTATTCACACAAGTTCCTTCAGGAAATATCAGAAGAGGGTTATTGTCTGCTCCCTGGACATGTTCCCTCAATCTGAAATATGAAAAATTATTTAAGTAAAAAGGAATTAGATCTGATATGTACTTTCCAACATTTTCATTTATACTCACTTCCTTGCCACAATTTCTCGATCCTTTGCCTCTGTACGATTGAACCAGATACATCCTACACTCTCCAAAATGGTGCTCTGCAATAATCCTGCAAAATAGCCAATTTTTGATTAAATTAATAAATCATTTTTTGCTAAGACAAATTATGATATCCATTCAACATTACCAAGCTATAAGTTTGTTTAAATCATCCCTGATTGTTCGTGACATACCCTACTCTTCCTGAGGACTATTTAGACTGCCCAACAGCAAAGGATAGAGTGCCTAACAACAAAAGGCTTAAACCTAACTTTTTCCATTCTCAATATGTTGTGAACTATGCACATTCTCTTAGAACCTGTGTGTAATTGTACAAACACCAGCCTACCAATTAGAAAATAAAGCTTCTCATTGCTGATGAAAACATGAATTCTGTGTTTTACGTTACAAACACATATGATAGCACTATATGCTTACCAACCCATCCAGGATGCTTCTGCATAATAACAGCGAATGCAGTCATCTGTTCTAAGATAATGAAATCAATCATGGAAGTATGGTTGGCCACAAAAACCTGTTCAATAAATTAAGGGAAAGCTCAGATTAGTAATAAATAACATTTACTCTTAACTGGATATGTACAGAAGTATAATATGGCAACATCAAATAACATCAGACAAACCTGTTTTGGTCGAATGCTAGGCCTTGGCCCATGGTACTTGACAACCCCAGTCCAAGATGCAACGAAGAAACTGCACATCATCTCCACCAAACACCTCTGAAAGAAACGGCCAATTTACAACACACTTAATTTGATGAACAAAATGTCAATATGCTGGAGTTAATATCCAGCAAAGGGAGAAAAGAGAGAGTACATTAGAGAGCATATACAAATCATGCCATGACAAACAAATGGGAAAATAACCTGTCCCATGCACTCCGCTGCATACAGCAACGGTCAATCAAGTAAAATCAATACATAAAGGACAAATTTAAATTATGTCCACCAATAAATTTGCCAAAATTTGTTCTATGCAACTTTGATAATAAAAATGACACCCTGTACACTGGTGATTTTCATAATTCAACATCTACTACCTGTTCCATTAGTCTAATTAATCACTTGAATTTTAAATGCAGTCATTCGATTATCTTTTCCTTTCCCAACTAACCTGACCACTAATTGGATTTTAATATTCAGCTTCCAAGAGATAAATCCTTCAGCTTTGATGGTAAAAATAAGAGAAGAAAAAAGATAAGGCAAATGCCATATTTTCCCCACTAGGTGAGGCAAAATGAATTGAAGCCAGACAATATGCACTAAAATACTCAAATAAAGGTACACAAGAAGATACCGAATTTTGGACACAACCTGGTGCATATATACCTTCTAGTTATTATCATACAAATTATAACCCATCAATAACACTATGACAACTGAGAACCAGAATTTTATAGTGTTTTAAGATAATCTGAATCAGACAGTTCAAACCTTTGTTCCCCCCCCCCCCCTTCTTCTTTCTATGGAGTTAGTCAGTTCAAACTTTGAAGAGGTCTTTTATATTTCATGCTGGTAGAATGGTCATTAACTGCTGTTTTTCTATTGCGAATGGAAAGAGAATGAAAAATCTATGTTAAAAAAAAATTAAATGGGAAACAATGGCATGAAGCAAGAATAAGTTGAATATGCACCTCAATATTTCTCCTCAACTTATCATTTCCCTTCAATAGGAAGTGCACTGGAATGAAGGATGAAAGAAATATTATCCATCCTATTGTCAGCACTAGAACCCTGCAGTGGGCATCACATGGCCAGAAAGGATGACAATAAAGAAACTCATTAAAATGGAAAGCAGCAAAGAGAGATAAATAGGCCAAATACAAAGGGAGAATTAGATGCAGTGAAAGTTGAAGTTCACATTATATCCTAATAATTATACTTTGCTAATATACTGTCAATGTCAGTGCACACGTCCCACAAGCAAAAGCAGCATATAAAATTAGCTAGGCAGACTCTACTATAGCCAGATTTCATAGTTACTACTGCATCATGCATAACATGAATTAAGTGAACATGGCAAAGGAATAAGCTAACCTTGTAGGGAACAGAATCAAATATCGAATTAAAACTCCACAACACCACAAAGGAAATAAATAAACATTCCAGTTCCATGGTTCTGGAGGATTTGACTTGAAGCATCTCGTGAATGAGTCCTATCCAACATAAAAATTCTGAACAAGTGAGCAAACCATGAAAGCCTCTAGCCAAGGTGCAAAAAGGGGTTTTAAAGATATACCAAAAAAAGAAAATATCTCTCTAATAGAGTCCGTATATATCCTGAGATTGAGCATTTAGATATAAATTTGCTGATTTTTAGCAAAACCCTAAACAAACATGAGATTCAAACAGAAAAGTTAAGAGATAAGGAAATTTGTGGCAGCAGGAGAATGTTTAGTTTTTAAAAGATGCTGAACTAATGATATTTGACTTTAATTCTCTCTATAATAATTTCATCATAGTTTGTTCTCTGAAAGATAATTATTGATAAATCAAAACAACAAAAACAGGAAAACAGCACATAAAAGATAAGGGAAAAGGCTTACATCTACAATAGCACCTGCCGCCTCAGACAAAGTAGGAGAAATGTCGAGCAAATCATGCCTGAAAAAAGCTTTCTTACTGCCTATTCATTTTCAGTATCCGAATAACAGTACAAGCAAGACATGGAAAAAGAGAAGGCATACAGGCGAAGTTGGCCATGAGGTTCTTGTTGAATAGTGGATCCTGAAGGTAGGTAATCTTCAATGTTGGGTCGATCAAGATCCAATTCAGAACTTGAAGATTTGAGTTTCCCAGTGCCATTCATCACTGCTATTTCACTTCTGCCAGAGACTTCTGAAAGAGAGAGGTGTTGGATAAAGTAGACCTTTGATCCTGAAATTCCCACTTTTCACTTGAGTTACTGAAAAATTAACTGTTTTCCTTAAAAAATTTAGAAATTTCAGTCAGGTCTAATTCCAAATGTGACCATAAATTTTTGACATTCAGAAAAATGTTGACAATTACTATTGCACTAATTTGTCATTATATAGAAAAATAATTTCTGATGTAGAATTTTTCTTTTAAATATATTTGATATTATTATAGAAAAATTGGGAAATTACAACTAGGGGGACGATAAGATATCCTTCAATATAGAAAGGTCAAGATACAACAAGGAACATTGGAAAAAAGGAAAACAAGAATGCCGCAAGGCTACCCAGTCTCTCTACATTCAGAAATGGCAACTCCCTTGAAACAACTAGGAGCAGAACACCAAAGAGAAGCTGCAAAATTGCCATTGCCATAATACAATTGAGAGCAAACCAGCAACACAAGCACCAAGTACTGAAAATGAGTCTTGACAACCCATGGGCATATAAAGTGACTTCATTAACAATCCGGAATATGCATACCGACCAATTATTCATTGCTGACATTAACACAAAACAGTCAACACATAGGCCTAACCCAAGCAAAGAACACCTCTCAATGTCCACTCCTTTCCAAGAATCATGTTCATTATCAAATATGTTTCAAAGACAAAGGAAAATGCTTAAACCAAAGTTATTTCCTGCACCAACCAGTTGTCAACAGACCACATACGAGAGTATTTAAAATGGAAGCAAAGTAAGGTACAGCAAAGGAGAAAGAGAAAGTAAAAGTATGAGACCCCTTGTCATAACAAGGTTAAAAATCAATTTTTTTTCTCAATTATGCAGTGGGTGTAATCACTAATGTGAAGAGGAAACCGGTGTATTTCAAAGGGACTTTACTGTGGTGTTTATTTTTATCTTTTTTAATTTCTTTTTATAGAAGAAGAACTTCTACTAGAGAGAAAAGAGAAGAAGTACAGCTAAGGGGAGGATAAGAAATCCTCCAAAACAGAAAAGATTAAAAACAAAAAAGGTGAAAAAACCAAGTATGCAGCAAGGCTTCCCAATCTCTTTGCAAATCCGATATAGCAACACCCACGAAGCAGCCATGAGCAGAACACCACATAGAAGCCAAAAACGTAACTCTATCCCATATCAAATTAGCCAATAATTATAATCTCTAAAAGAGTTTCCACTGTATACAAATCCCATTTGATGACAGGAGGAGTTGCGGGAATTAACTTAGTTAGATAAAGAGAAAGGACTCCAAGAAACAAAAAAAAAAAAAAAAGAAAAGTAGTTTATTTTCCCATTTCATCAAACGGCTTCCATGAAATCAGACAAAGCAATGAGAATCCAATACATGCAACGAAATTCATCAAGTCTACAATCCAAAGCATCATGACCCACGAACTATAGCGTTCAGATCTTGTCAAGAACACACTCAATTGCCATAAAAATCATCAAGTCCTAGTAAGAAAGCCAGTCACGAGAATTATTACAGACTGTAATCAGTTAACTTACATGTAACAAACTGACAACTATCGTGGACCAAAACGAGAGGAGATGAAGGAACAGGTTGAGGAAAAAAACCTTAAATGGGAGCTGAGAGCAGCGAAACCTTGGATCTGGGGGAGGGGACGATGGAAGCAGGTGCCAAATGGGAGTAGGCTGCGGAATTTGGAGAAAGAACGAGCGAGTTACGCGATGCGAATGGGACTGTGGCGTGTGGTCTTGAGCATATGTAAATGTCAAACCAGTCTCGAACCAAATTCGTTAACGTTACGAAGAATTCAATTGAATTTCTATTGATGAGCCTAGATTGAATTCTTTTTTGTTTTTTTCAGAAGGATTTAGATTGAATTCTATCATGCTTCATCCTATATCCTTCTTCAGATACTGCTATTCTCATCTTTAAAACAATTTTCAAAATTTAGGAAAAAGTAAATAAATCTCAAAATTTTGTGAAATTTAATTAAAATTTAATTTTTTAAGATGCTTCTTTGAATTATATTTTTAATCCAAGTGTCTATTCGACGTAATCCGATTAGACACATTGATGGGACCGTCTATTCGGATATAATAGGAGTAAACATATTCATGGATCCTAACATCGCGGATCTTTAGCTTATGATGGATGTAAAGCGAGTAAACCGGTCTATTTCGATGTTAAGTTTAGCTTTTAGAAATTTTAAAATTTGGACAAAAGTCATAAAAAAAGATTCACTTAAATTATAATTTATATTTTTTTATAATTAAACCAAATATATTATATTTTACTAATAAGTATTTATTTGAGTAAACAAAATTTGAATTTTCTTAATAATCGATATTAGTGTTAAAAATTTAATTTTAAGTGAAATAAATATATTGAAAAGAAGTTTCATTTTGATGTTTGATATAGTATTTTAAAAAATTAATTTTTTATCTAATTAATGAAGAGATATTCTTAAAAAAAATAATATACTTTGCTTAACAAGAAAAAATTAAAAGAGTGAAATGAGGGTGAAGAAAAAATAAATAAAAAATAAAGGAAATTATCTCTTACTTGCATGGGTAAAGAAATCAACGAGGAGACAAAATTTTGAGCGTGAGACCAACGAAGATAGAAAATTTTGGGCGTGCTTTGGGGGTGCGACCTACCACACCTTCGCCCAAAATTTTCTTCTCTTGTGCTAAGAAAATGACAAGAAAACAACTTGGCTTGAAAATGGTATGAGACCCGCTTCTTCTACTCTCACGTTTTAATTTTCTTTCTTCCTTTATTTTCTCTTGAATTAGACACATGAGAAGAATATATATTTTTCTTTCCATTTTACCTTCATTTTTTCTTCTCTCTATTATTATCTTATTTATTTATTTATTTATTTATTTATTTCTTTTTTTTTTGCACATCCAAGCAAGAAAAAGATAAGACCTCTCATGTTAAGAAGGAATAACATAAAAAGATTATATAATGAAAAAGAAAACATAAATTTTATTATAATAAAATTCATTGTGACTTATGTAAAAATTCATAAATTACAAATAAAATAATTTTTATATTTTTTTTATAATGCTCTCATGATTTCTCATAACATGAGAGAATCTTAATTATGAAAAAATAATTTTTCTTTTCACTTGTAAAACTATTTTTACAGGTAACAATGTAACTGATAGGAGTTATAATTGTTATTTAGTAATAATTCTTTGTATAAATAGAAGTAAAAAAAAAATTGTATTCTTAATTTGTTGTGAATTAAATGTTAAGATTAGAAAAGAGATATATAAATTTAGACTATTCTTTTTAACGTGATTTATATTAATTAGTATTTTTATTAAAAAAAATTCATTAATAAAAGATGAGGTATGATTCGATCGAAGGAGAAGTTAGCAAATTCTATAGATATTAGATTGGCAAGAGTAGAGCAAATATTAAAAAATATTGCAAAAAATATGTTGGAGATTAGAGCATTCAGAAGTCAAAAACAATCTGTTTTTGGTGTTCTTGGTGTGACAGAAACCACTAATGAAACTGGACAACTCTCCCCTATCCGGATGGAAGATCTTCCTGGGATGAAAGGCGATGGAAAATCTTTGAGAAAGGATACTCACGTTCGCAATCAAGAATCTACTGACAATGTTGCTAAGAACCCAAAAATGCCAGAGTTAGTTGGGAAATTCTCCTATTTTGTGCCCAAGAAACAGATTTCAGAGGCTATTGGGTATTCTACGCATGGAAAGAGTTCAGAACTAGCAACTAAAGATTTTGTTGAAGGAGTTCAAGAGTCTGAAATTTTAGAGAAAAAAGATTTTGTTGAAGGAGTTCAAGAGTCTGAAATTTTAGAGAAAAAGGTTCTTGGTAAAAGGAATGCAACTCGTGACGAGGACGCCATGGCCGGTGGAGATACCACCATCACAGATGACGAGACCTGTAACCCAAACCTTCATTGGCCACCTCCAGAGTCACCGGATGCAAACCACCGACCAACAGTGTCGAAGACCTCCATAAACCAAAAGCAACCAGTTGGAGGGGTTGAAAACTTGGTTACCATTTTCAGCCCAAGAGTAAAATCTATGGCTGCTACTATAGGTTGGAACGAAGAAGCCCTGACCAGCTTCATCATCAAAGATACGCTAAAGAGAGACTATACGCACAAGAAATGTCATGATTTGAACTCCACGACTCTCTGGAAGAAGGGGAAAGAAGAGACGAAGCCTTTGAATCTCTCACTGAAATGTCAATCTTGTCTTCAAATCTTGAATTTTCCGGTGGAACTAGGATTCAAGATTTTTAATTTGCAATCCCTGCTACAATTGCTGCAACTCCTCCGCCGCCCCCAAAAGCACCAGATTCAAGCCATCGCTTGGTGGCTAACGACGAGCAAGATTCATATAAGGGAGCTTTGTTTTGGTCTCATTACCAAGGCTCTGCTAGCTTGTTGCATTTAAGTGAGAAAGAGAAGCTTTGGGTCATATTCATCTGCAACTTCCACAAGGTGAGTAGCACCACCCTCACCCAATTTAGTCTTGATTTCTCCTTGTTCAGATTAATTCTTGTTGGGATGGTTGGGTATTTGTCATTTCAAGTACAGTCTTTGTCTGTGAGTTGTACATTCAATTTGTTCTCCATTCATCTTGTTAGGTTGTATGTCGTATTGGGTTTAGGAGATTGGTGTTGGTGTGGCTTTACTTTTTAGTTTTGCATCAACCTTGATGACAAGGTTGTTTTTAATGGGGTACATATTGATAGGAATTATAATTGTGAGTTAGTAACAATTCCTTGTATAAATAAGAGTAGGAAGAGAATAATTGTATCAATTAGTTCATTGTGAATGAAATGTTAAGGTTAGAAAAAAAATATCTAGATTTAGGTTATTTCTTCTAATGTGATTCATATCAGTAACACTACGTAATTTAGTGATATTGTAAAAATTTTAAGCTGTAAAACAAAATTACATTTTGAAATTAATGCACAAGTAAGTTCAAACCTTAAATTAACAATAACAGCCTTTATCAAGAATTTCAAACAATGGCACATAAGATTTGCGAGGCCATAGATATTTGGACTTTCAATTGCCGGTACCAATCGCAATTTGCAAACCAAACGGTCCACACATGAAGAATCCAAGTCCTGTATCCCCATGTATCTTAGCCAATGTTGGTGCTCATTGTGCAAATTATAATTTAGTTACTGTGAAGTAGAACTTAACTACTACAATATAGAATATTAGACACATACAAATTTTAGTATCACTATTTTTTAGCAGTTGTTTGATTGGCGAAAAAAGATAAAGAAAAAAGTATCTCAGTAACAATGTAACATCATTCAAGGAAACTGCAACACTCTTGAAATATATATGGAGACAGTGGTTCTGGGCTCTCTTTTTTGTTCATTTAAGTATAGCCGAAATAAATAATCTACATTGAAAATTTTAAATTTAATAAGATTGTTATAGGAATTACTATTTTTGTTTTTCCTTAAAGCTGTTTTCTAGCAGTGGTTGACGAAGGACATGAACAAGGGAGTGAGAGGGAAGAAAACCTGAGTTTAGGGCATCAATCACTGTATATTGTATACATTATTGAAACATCTACTGCTTTGTAAATCAATAAATATAAAAAATATATCTACCACTAGAGACCATCAGCAATTTCAAAAGACCTTCTTCTCTATTGTACATTTCTCACTTTCAAGGGCGTCATCTATATTTTTTTTTTTTGGTATTTCTATCTATTTAACAAAAGGTGCCATCTATACCTTTATTTGTGTATCTTTTTGTCACCATGAAAATTTCCTTCAAAGGTATTTGCAGTTTTCTTCTTATGCATATGCTTGTTCAATGCACTCTTCTTTGGCATCATTATATTTGGACATCTCCTCCTGAGGAACTAGAAGTATCACTTGGTGGATCGATTGAAATCCAAAGCAAGGCAATTGTAATGGAAAGCAACCCTGCCCACACATAGATAATTGTGGGCACCCTTCCTCTCTTACCCATCAACCCTTTAGCAAAAGGATACATATGAGAAAGTACCCAGAAACTAAAGAACAGACCTCCCAGGAGCCTATTCCACTGTGGTATCACACTGTACACGGTCCTCAAGAACCCAATGATTACGGCCACAATATTGAGAATGATGATTGTTAGTGGCATAATGAAGAGACTCGTCCATTTCACAATGTAGAGATCAGCATAGATATCGTCTTCATCCTCCCCTGCTGACTTGGAGGTCAAAGTAAATGAGATCTCTATACCTGCTATGACCTTTAGCAGACCTTGTATGACAGCAACAAGGTGAGCACTGGTACCACCAATGACCCAAAACTGCTCGTTGCGCCACCATTCCTCAAGGGCAATTCCTGACCACTTTACTTCAAGAAGGGAGATCAGAGTGAGGCAGATGGTGATTAGCAAGAGATAGGTGAGGAAAGCCACATTCAAGCCTTGGACTATGAATTGTCCAGAGAAAAGGGACAATGCAGGAATGAAGCAGTATACGACCAGAAACAAGGAGGTGAAGGGGTAGATGCCAACGTTGAGGTACGCAACTCGCTGCAAGAACTTGAGGCGCCTGCTTGCAAAAAGGGCATTGTTTCGTGAGAAGAAAATTTCCACAGAACCAGTGGCCCATCTCAGCACCTGGTGTAGGCGATCAGTGAGGTTTATGGGTGCTGTGCCACGGAAAGCATCGCGCTTTGTGATGCAATACACAGACCTCCACCCACGGTTGTGCATCCTATAACCTGTCACCACATCCTCTGTCACTGACCCATAAATCCAACCTATCCTATCCCCCCATTCTGTCTTGTCCTCGTACCTGCATCAATGCATCAAATCGATTCCTTCGTCAACCATTTCCCAAGTTGTTGACATCACCAAAAAATGAATGTTTGATGAAATACAGAAAACAGAGACATGAGCAAGCAATTACCAACAGGAGATGACAGCAATTGCCTCTGCAACAGTTGGTGCATCCAATGGTTGGCGTGGTACAAGCAGTGCTCCTGGTGGCCGGCCATTCTTGACAGATTTGTGATCAGCAAGTGGTCGTGCTTGGAACTCAGCTACAGCTATGGAATCTGTGAACATGGTTGAGCTCCCAAACTTCTTTGGGAAACCCATATCTGAATCAGCTGTCAGGGGCTGCCTGTCATCGTCAAGACGTGACCGTGCCTGCAGTGCATCACGGTTCACCTTGGTCTTTACACGACCAAACATGCCTGTGTGCTCAATGAACCTCGGTGGTTCAAACCCATACAGTGCATACCGCCGAAACATGCAACCGGTCCCCACGTACACTGGACCTTGGAGACCATCCAGTGCTCGCATGTTTCCTGATGAGTTAACATGGTTAAATATAGATACTAACAAAACACTGGAATTAATTAATCTTAGCTAGAGAAGGAAACACTATCTACCATTTAATTTAATTTTGTTATGCTTCACATGATTAGAGTGCAATAACTGGTAAAGCCTGCATAAAATGAATAAGGCCATAGATGAAAGCTTGAATTTTACCATCAAAGAAGACTGTGTTATGATTTGCATATCGGTCAGAGGGATCGATCCCTTCGAATCTTTGTGGAAATTGTATGTAACATATGCGATCACCACCACGGTCCATCATGAAGCACATTCCCTCCTTCAAAGCAAGAGAATTGTAGATATAGTGGTCACAGTCCAAATTGAGTATGAAAGGGCCATTGGACAATATTGCCGAGGCTCGAACCATTGCGTTCATGGCTCCTGCTTTCTTGTTGTGGTCGTATCCTGGGCGCTTCTCTCTGGAGACATATGCAAACATTGGAATTCTGATGTCTACGCCTGTGAAGTCTAGTCTTTTCTCATCTGCAAAACCCATTACTGGGTCATGTTCTGGGACCTTACTCATTATCTGTAAGTAAAAAACATGGTCATTCAGGATTATCTATGACCATCTTTAAGTTAATCACGTACAAGCTTGATGGAGGTAAGAAAAGAATAAGTGGCATAGTTGAACCAAAAAGGATCTTAGCATCCTATATATAGTGGTATTGACCTATTGTCATCATATTTTTCCTTAATTTCACATTCACCAAGCATGGTTAGAAGTTATTAGGATAGAAGGTAGGATGAAATCTAAGGAGAAAGTAGATAGTACCTGCAAGATTCCAGCATGGTCACCCTTAGCGTGATCAGCAGTTGGGTTGAGCCACGTCCCAGGCCAGTGAGTCCCATCAGCCATCCATGTAGCTTTAGTGACATTTATGGGCTGATCTGGTGGCAACACTCCACCATTTTTCTCCTTAGCTATTTGCCTTTCCTTCATCTCCTCCTTGGAGTTGTACGTGGCACTCCGCTTTCGTATTGCCTCTGGAAGCCCGTTGATTCTGACCTTAAATTCATCATACTCTCTCTTGATCCATCTGCGGTCCTTGACGAAATCAGCACGTTTCTTGTTCTTTGTGGGGTCTGTTTTTAGGTTGAAGTAAGCATCAGGATTCCTAGGCTCAATATTGTGTTTTCGACAAAAAGGTACCCAAATCTGTGAGGACATAACCAAGAAATTAATTGCTAGTATATCATAATCAAGCTAAATTGAGTAAAACTTCCCTTATGTTTGATACAGCAATCCTCAATTCTAGGTGAATTAGCACAAAAAATTCAAATTTGTATGACAATAGTAGCCTTGTCACAAAAGACATTTAAATTCATATTATTTTTATGAGACAATGGTTCCCTCTCTTTTTTTTTCATTTATGATACATTATAGGAATTTTACCAGTTTGAGATGGCTTTTCTTTTAACTCTCATTATGTTCATGTCCTTTTGTTTTTATTCTTTGCATAAGTTCCTTTCCTTGTTCAGGACTGTAAACGAACCTCAGCAAATCTGACTGCTTCAGCCATTGCTTCAAATGTGAGTATGGCACCACCATCATCTGAAATGTAGCATGAGATCTTTTCAATTGGATAGTCTACACCAAGAATGGAAAGAATCGTGTTGGCAGTGACAAGAGGTGGCTCCTTCTCTGGGTCAGCAGTGGAGACAAAAACATCAATGCCAGGTAAGTCTGACCGACCAGTAGGGTTAGAAGGAGATGGTTGGTCAAACTTGTCATGTAACGCAGCAAGGTCTGTGCTTCTGTTTATGGGGTTGAGTTTGGGGAGGACGTCAAGAAGCCAAGAGAAAGAAAACCAAATTTCACAGACAACTGATATTCCCCATAACCACATTGCATCAAAGTTTGGGTTCCGAATTCGCCAAGCTATGAAGAAGGCTAGAATTACCATACGGATGACAACCAACAACCTGTTCAAAGAAAAGTAGTTTATAAATCATGCAGAAACTACAATCACAACAATTACAATGCAACGTTTGCCGGACCGCAACAACAATTGAAAACCTTACTTGCAAATCTTTTTAATTAAGAAAAATGCCTTTTAGTTCTAAATGTTCATGTAAATGAAACAATCAAAAGATTTCAAAGGTCATTTAAACATGTTTAAAATATTGTATTCTTAATTTGTAACTAGGATTGCATTATAGTGATAACTATTTCACAATGCCACTTAGCTTATGCACGTAGTTGGATGGAAAAGAGTTTAGGGCAAGGTCATAAAGCACTAGTCATGTACCCAAGATAATAAAGAAGAAGCTAAAGCACATAGAAAGATGGAAAAACAAAATGTTGGGATTTGAAATTGGTAGATGATGCCACAAAGGGCATTTAACAGAAGCAGCCAATTCTCCCAAGCCTCTTCGATTATGCAGAAAAGAAAGCAGGTTGTATTTTAGCACAAATCATATACATAAGCCTCGAATGTTATAAGAAACAAGACTCACTAAACAATCAGGCATCATTTGCTGTGAAAAATGATGCTGTGCATACCTGTAAGGGCTAAGAATACCTCCTGGAATTCTAACTTTCCTAGTTAGTGGTTTCCAAGGTTTGTCCATGAAATCTGACATGCTCATTCCACCATCTTCCCCAAAACCATTCTCATCCTGCCAAAATGCATTCCCTATTCCGTAGGTCCCTTTCGTCTCAAACAACCAACGGTTATGATCAAAATCTTGAGTGTGGCTCCTCAACAGCATGGACTTGTTATTCACTGAATTCAACACAGACACCCTTCTTTCCAGCTTGGACCCGCCACCGCCACCGCCACCGCCACCGTCGCCGTCGCCGTCATTCATTCTTTGTTGAGATTCAGAGGCAAACCTTGTGGTCCCGTACGAACCAACCGCACCATCTTGCTTGGAATCCGAGGTGTCGGGTTGGTTGTCTGGTGTGGGTGGCATCATGACAGTGTAATTGATGTAGTCATTTTGGCCTGAAAACTCACCAGATAGATCTATGTCATCGTCCCGTGACAGGCTCACGACCCTGCCGCTTGAAGTCCGTCGCGTGAACTTCACCGCTTGCGGTGGCCGGCCACCCAACGAGGTTGTCTTTGACGACGAATTTGATGAGCTTGTCATCTCTGTCAACGGTGGTTTCCTTCACATCAACTTGTTTAATTGTTGGAAACCTATTTGACAGGGTTTGATGCAATGTATACTTGTCCTTGTTATTCTGTAGCCATTGAAGGCAATTAAAGGGAGTGAGATTTTTATTTTTATTTTTCATGCAAGCATTAAGGTTGTTACATTGGTTGAGAAAACCGGAAACATGAAAGACCAATGTTGGTTTTGAAAGGTAGAGAAATTCAATGGTGAAAATGGTGTCTGTGAGATCTCTGGAATTCTAGCACAGCGGATATCAACCCCTGCATTCACGCTCGGCCTCTCTCCCTCTCGTTTTTCTCTTTCCTCCCAGTTTGGTTGTTGTGTACAAGTACTTGGTTTTTAGATACTCCAAATCTTGCACTATGACTAACGATAACGTTCACAAAAATTAGAAAACAATTTGTTGAGTAAATTGACGTAGAATATGCACAAATAATGAAGGGAAAATTATACTTGAAAAGACTAGCTTTTTGCATCAAAGGAAATCATAAAGTAGATGAAATCATATTGGAAAAAGAATAATAATAAATTTAATTTAATTATATAGAAAAAAGTCTTACTAAGATTAAAAAAGAAAATAATTAACAGACTTTGTAAGGGAAAAAGAAAACTTGTCCTGATGCCATTGTTAGAAATCTGGCACCTAGTACAGACTTTGAGGGGGCTGCACCGTTGAATTGATGGGGTTATTCACACACTTTCATTGGGATCTCTTCACCAGAACATACCAAATCAGAGAGCACTCGTGGTGAACCCGATTGGGGGTGAAATTTAATATAGAACAGCGTTTAAATCTTCAGCCATCTCACAACATTTTACTAGTAGGGTGATGAAATGCTGAGAATTTTGGATGCAGATTATCTACATCCTCTTGCCTTTCTGATCAAATTTGGATTGAAAACCGCGGAAAAGTTAATCAATGTTTGTTGCTAACTGCCCCTTGGCCTTTCTAATAAGCTGATCATTTATGATACAAAGAGGATGAGTTTCAAGAGAATCATCCCTTTGCTTTTTCTTTTCTTTCCCCTGATCTTTAAGAGAATCATTCCCATTTTCTTGCAGAGTGAAACTAAATCGCCCCAACTTGAATCAATTCCAATAATTTTTTCAGGTGACGTCTAAAGATTAGAGACTCCGTTATTTTATTTTTTTTGGTTGACCTAACCCATTTGGCCCACATACTCTTGAATTTCACTTTTTTTTTTGGTGAAAGATATCATCCGTTAATTAATAAACTGTATCAATTAAATCCAACTACATTGTCATGTGACTTACACATGACACAAAAAAATAGTGAAACAATTACAAATGAATAAAATAGAAAATATAAGGAATTAAAAACATCTTTTCAGCTCCAATAATATCGTAATAAAGGGGGAAAAAAACTAAATTTAAGTGAATAGTGTAGAAGTTGCATGTATTTGGAACCAAATATAAATCATAGAGTTTTACTTGCATTTTTGCTTAAATTAATTCAATAAGGAGAAGTGGCATTACATTATAAGATTGAAGGCAAAAATACAACATATTTTTATATGAAAATGACGCAAAAAGATTAATATCTATAGTCAATAATATTTCCTTTTTAAAAAAAAAAAGAAAATTTCACTGTAACTTGATTGTGAGATATTGATATACAAAGCACTGTAAGTTTCGCGCGGAACCGCGTGGTAGAGACACCGTGTGTATTGGCAGGGCCCACAGGATAGGGTCAATGACTCAAATCGCGGTTCCATTCAAATTTTTTTGCAACAATAGAGAAGCTCTTAAATGATCAGATTTGTGTCTTTTCCTTTTCCATTGTTTTAAATGCTGCATTAAAAATTAAATCCATAACTTCAATTCAAATTTTAATAAAAAAATCTTCACTCTCCCAAGAATTAAGTTTAGGTGGTTCCAAGGGAGATTATTAATATCAGCAGGATGGACAGTTTCTTTGTTGTTTCATTGGAACCTACAACGAAATATGCATGTAAGTGTAATAAGCCGTGTCACATGGTCAAGTTAGTAGATAAATGAAACCCTCTGGCCAACGCATACTCTTAATCTACGTTGCATTATGGTATGGATAAATTATACACATAAAACCCTCATATATATATATATATATATATTATATATATATATATATATATATATATATTGTCACCAAATTAGTTATGTGAGCAGTTTCTGTAAAGGAAGCATGCATTGCTGAAAAGTCTTAATTTATTACTTGACTAAATTGCTTATTTTGGGTAAAAAGGAAAGGTTATATGTAATAATTAAATTGATATGATCCTCACCATGCTGTCTTGATATTTTTAAATTCGTAAGAAGATTACGAGAAATTAAATTCTCCCAAATTTAGTTAAGCCTAAAAAATCTTATTTGAACCAGTTTGAGAGCGAGTGGAGACAATACAAAATCAAAGAACTCTTCATATCAAAACAATTATCATATAAAACTATTTGGGGTTAGAAAGAAAAATTTTATATAAAATTTTACAATTCAAATTGAATTTGGTTTAGTTTCATTACGCATTGCATGCTAAATTTTATAAATTGAAAATGAATTCTAGTGAACAGTTTGAATACTATGACATAACCAATTAAATTTGTAAATAGCTAGCAAGCCATCTAATGGAGGAAAACTGGTGGATTTTAATTATTGCCTAATATCAATGATAATAGCATTTCCCTTTTGTCATCAATTTTTAAGTATAAAACCCTTTTTTTTAATTTTTTGCCATCATATTTTCTTTTTTTGTCATACTTTTTTTTTTTTTCAAAAAAGAGATTATTTGGTCAACACCATGAGGAAAGATCATAACACCGAAATCAAAATGGCAGATATCTTGATCCTACATTCTAACGTGTCCCAAAACCAAAAGGGGTCTCTCTAGATGACTTATCATGTATGTTAGTCTCCTCCACGTGACTTGGTCTTTAAGTAAGAAAAAAGTGTAAAAGGGGTTAAATAGTCAGAAACAATATCGAAATTGCATTCATCAGCACTAACTACCCATAAATGTAGTATTTAATCAATGGGATAGGAAGGCCTAAAATGGTATTTTCAATGCAACAGCCTAAATATTTACATAGTAGTCATATACAGCGCGTATTCAAAGTCCAAATCTTTGAAAATGGACATTTCCTCACGGTTTTACCCATTAGCAGCGAAAGCTCCTGCATATACTTGCAACCCCATATTAACGTTGAGCTTGTACGAGGGTGTGTGGCAAGCCATGCAGATATCTCCTTGTGCCCCAAGCTATGTGTATGATGTCTCACACACGGTCGCTTTTCAAATTTCTGATGGGAAAAACATTGGCAAAATAGGAAATGGCTAATGTAAATTTCTCTCAACATTTCTATCAATCACTTGGTAACTTCCTTAACACGAATATTGAACGGTGGCTCTTGCTCCATAAATACTCCCCCAATCCATTTCACTTTGTTTCATCAAGATTCATAAACATCCCAAAAACAGCATTGTCTATAACAAGTGTTGTACATATACACGGTCCCAGTTTGAAGCATTGAAGCCTGCCTCACAATGAGTTCCCAAGGCATTACCATTAAAGACGTTCTTTGTCATACAACAAAGCCACCCCCTAAGGGCAGTAACTCCAAGCCTCCGGACCTCGGGGACTCCATTGCCAACTATTAAACAGATCTTTGGAAGGCCGAAATGATTTCATATCATTTATTTATTATGCTAAACCCAAATCAATACAAAGAGTAAGATACAATTTTTATTGTCTATATATATTACAAGATATAAAATCATTTCTTAACTTCAGTTAATAAGCTTAGACTTTTTAAGAGAATTTATCTTTCACACATTCTTATATGAAATTGTGTTTCGCCTATGTATTTTGCTCATTTCTTCTTAATTTTCATGCAGAGATTGGATGTTCGAAGTGGGACCAGTAATGGAATTTGAAGGTTTCTTGAAGGGGGTGGCAAGGCATGTACAACAGGGCGATCATATCCTGGCTAGTTTATTTATTTTGTTTATTTAATTCGTTCAATTTATTGGTTTGTATTCAGATTTGTTGTGTTTGTTTCTCCGATTATGGAGTTACTACTCACTATTTGTATTAATAATATTTTTGTTGTATGAAGCTTTGTAACATTTTAATCATGTACTTTGTTTTTCCTTGTACGATATAGTAAAATATCTCAGTAATAAAGTGCCGGTAATTTAGAATCAATATCTTGTGTCATGAATGTCTTTCAATGCTCAAAATTTTAAAGAAAAACCACAAGAGAGAGAGAGGAGAGGATTAATTGACACCAGCTTAAGACTTAGCATATTGACATAATCTAATAACTTTTTATAAAATGTAAATTTTTATTGATATAACTATTTGAATTATAAATTATCTATTATGTTCGATTCATTTATGTTCAAATTTTTTAAAAAAATTAAACATCAATAATAATGCAATCAAATATATGCATATGTTTCATGTATTTAAAAACTATATATTATGTTAATTTTAATATATATCTATGGAGTATAAAAATAATTTAACATTACACTAAAAATTTATATATAGATATGATTTACGTGATAGAACTTTTAATTTAACGATAAATTTGTAAAAAAGTCCTGCAACAAAAGTTCTTTAATTATGTAAGATTGATTTAGATTTACACTACTTAGTAATACTCGAAATATTTATACTACTTAATAATTTTTGATAAAAGAATAATTTTGATAATCTAATTCTTAAAATATTACTAGTTATTATGGATATGATCTTTCTTGCTAAATTTCACTAAATTTAAACAAGATAAGTAGCAATCAAAAGGTTGATATATTTAAGAGTAAACGTCTATTTTAGTCATCTAAAAATATTGGTGACATCAATTTAGTTATTTAAAGAAAGTTGATATCAATTTAATTCCTAAATAATAGAAAGTGACACAAAAAGATGAATAATTAATGGATCAAACTCATTGTTGTGGTCAATAATATTTTTAAAAAAAATTTCACAGGAACTTGATTGTGAGATATAGGATATAGAAGGCACTGTAGGTTTCACGCGGAACCGCGTGTATTGGCGTAGCCCATAGGAGAGGGTCAATGACTCAAATCGCGGTTCCATTCAAATTTTTTGCAACAATAGAGAAGCTCTTAAATTATCAGATTTGTGTATTTTTTCAATTTTTTTAATACTGCATTAAAAAAAATTAAATCTATAACTTCAATTCAAATTTTAATAAAAAACTTTCACTCTCCCAAGAATTAAGTTTAGGTGGTTCCAAGGGAGATTATTAATATCAGCACGATAGACAGTTTCTATGTTGTTTCATTGGAATCTACAACAAAATAAGCCGTGTGGTCAAATTAGTAGATAAATGGAACCCTCTGGCCAACGCATACTCTTAATCTATGTTTCATTATGGCATGGATATTCATACTATTAACTCAAAATCTGTGAAGGTATATATATTCAAACTAGTAATTCTATATAATTATAATTTTTTGTGTCTTTAGTTTTTTTTTTCTGAAATTAGAGAATGGTTATAAAAATAAAAATTAATACTACATATGCAGAGACTTTAAGGGTAACTCATACAGACCCTGGTACAAAGGGTATGCTTTTTTGTCACCAAATTAGTTATGTGAGCAGTTTCTGTAAAGGAAATATGCGTTGCTGAAAAGTCTTAATTATTACTTGACTAAATTGCTTATTTTGGGTAAAAAGGAAACGTTATGTATAATATTCAAATTGATCCTCACCATGCTGTCTTGTCATTTTTAAATTCGTAAGAAGATTACAAGAAATTAAATTCTCCCAAATTTGTTAAGCCTAAAAAATCTTATTTGAACTAGTCTGAGAGGGGAGACAATACAAAATCTAAGAACTCTTTATACCAAAACAATTATCATATAAAACCATTATGGGTTAAGAACAAAAGTTTCATATAAAATTTTAAAATTCAAATTGAATTTGGTTTAGTTTCATCATGCATATGCTAACTTTTATAAATTGAAAATAAATCCTAATGAACAGTTTGAATGGTATGATTTTTTTGGTACAAGTTTGAATGGTATGATATTATCAATTAAATTTGTAAATAGCTAGCAAGCCATCTAATATACAGAGGAAAACTGTTTGTAGCTTAATTATTGCCCAATATTAATGATAATAGCATTTCCCTTTGTAATCAATTTTTAAGTACAAAACCCCTTTTTGTTATTTTTTGTCATCAAATTTTCTTTTTGTCACACTTTTTTGAAGAGATATTATTTTGGTCAACACCATACGGAAGGATCATAAACACCAAAATAAAAAATGGTAGATATCTTGATCCTAGCTACATTCTAACGTGTCCCAAAACCGAAAGGGGTCTCTAGATGACTCATCATGTATGTTAGTCTCCTCCACATGACTTGGTCTGAGTAAGAAAAAAGTGTAAAAGGGGTTAAATAATCAGAAACAATATGGAAATATCATTTCAGCACTAACAACCCATGCATAGAGTATTTTCAATGCAACAGCCTAAATATTTACATAATAGTCATGGCGCGTATTCAGAGTTCAAATCTTTGACCAAGGAGTTTTCCTCACGGTTTTACCCATTAGCTGCGAAAGCTTGCATATAGTTGCAACTTGCAACCCCATATTAATGTTGAGCTTGTACGAGGGTGTGTGACAAGCCATGCAGATATCTCCTTGCGCCACAAGCTCCGTGTATGATGTCTCACACACGGTCGCTTTTCAAATTTGTAATCGGAAAAACATTGAAAAATAGGAAATGGCTAATGTAAATTCTCTCAACATTTCTATCAATCACTTGGTAACTTCCTTAACACGAATGTTGAACGGTAGCTCTTGCTCCATAAATACCCCCCCAATCCATTTCACTTTGTTTCATCAAGATTCATACACATCCCAAAAACAGCATTGTCTATAACAAGTGTTGTCCATACACACAGTCCCAGTTTGAAGCATTGAAACCTGCCGCACAATGAGTTCCCAAGGCATTACCATTAAAGACGTTCTTTGCCATACAACAAAGCCACCCCCTAAGGGCAGTAACTCCAACCCTCCAACCTCGGGCACTCCATTGCCAACTATTAAACAGATCTTTTGGAAGGGGCAGATAATTTCATACCATTTTCTATTTCACAGGTACTTATTTCCAATCATCTCAAATCCCTTTATACTAAACCCAAATCAATACAAAGAGCAAAGACAATTTTTGTTGTCTACGTTAGAGATGTTAAAATCATTACTTCAACCTCAATAGCTTAGACTCACACATTCTTACATGAAATCGTGTTCGCCTATGTATTTTAGCTCATTTCTTTTTTATTTTCATGCAGAGATTGATTTCGAAGTGGGACCAGTATTAGGAATTTGAAGGTTTCTTGAAGGGGGTGGAAGCATGTACAACAGGGCGAGCATATCCGGCTATTTTATTTATTGTTTATTTAATTCGTCAATTTGTTGGTTTGTATTTAGATTTGCTGTGTTTGGTCTCTGATTATGGAGTTACTACTCACTATTTGTATGAATAATATTTTTGTTGTATGAAGGTTTGTAACTTTTTAATCTTGTAATTTGTTTTTTCCTTGTAAATGTAGTAAAAGATCTCAATAATAAAGTGTCGTTAATTTAGAATCAATATCTTGTGTCATGAATGTCCTCAATGCAGAAAATTAATTAAAAAAAAAACACACACACACACACACACAAAGAGAGAAAGAGATAGATTAATTGACACTAGCACATATAATTCACATCATTTAATAACTTTTTAAAAATACAATTTTTTATTGACATAACTATTTGAATTATAATTATTCATTATATCGATGATTTGTATTAAATATTTTTTTTAAAATATTAAACATCAATAATAATATAATCAAATATTTCAATATTTTTACGTATTTAAAACCAGTATTACATTAATTTTAATATATATCAATGGATTATAAAAATAATTTAGCAATAGACTGGAATTTTATATATGGATATGATTTACATGATGAAAACTTTCAATTTAACCATGAATTTGTAATAAAGTCCTCCAACAAAAGTTTTTTAATTGTGTAAGATTGTTTTAGATTTACACCACTTGATAATTCAACATTAATACTTGAAATATTTACACCTCTTAATAAATTTTGATAAAAAATAATTTTTGATAATCTAATTCTTAAAATATTACTAGTTATTGTGGATATATATTATCTTTCTTGCTAAATTTCACTAAATTTATTTATTGAAGAAGCATATTATATATTAATTTTAACACAATTCGATAGACTACATACAAAATAAATGGATGAAATTATATCCACCCCACAATGAGAATCCAGCAAGATCGAATTAATCTCCAATTAAGATATCTTCGATTAGGTCACATTTAATTTATAAATTAAAAAATAATTAATCAAGGAGTTGTTATCTTGTTTTGGGAAAAAAAAACTATACTTATAAAATCGGTCATTGACTCACTAATCAAATTAGAGAATTAATCTCTAATTTTTTCTATGCTATGCTAATTAAATACACCTGTTGTTGGGCTTAAGCAAACACACAGCTGTAATTAATTTATTTTTAATATCAAGAGAAGTTTGTTTTAGGTTGTAAGAGAGTTTTCTTTCAAGTTTTTATAAAGAAAGTATAAGTAGGATTGGTTAAATTTAAGGGAGGCTAGACAGTTTATCAAGGGGCGTAGGAATCCATTTACTCTTGATTATCGAAACTTAACATCAGATAATTATAGAATAATAAGTTCGCGTTACTTGTACAAAGCTAAGAAATTTTGTAAAATTCGTTTTCAAATAATAAACCCATTCCATAAAGTAATAGATAATAAAGTGGTTTGAGTACGTTAATTTTTTTTTACGAGGTTGAGTACGTTAATTTAACTAATGGGATTCACACTTAATTTAGGCTTTGTTTGACCTTAACATAAGTCAAATCATATGAATCAATCTCCCGCAAGACATCATATAAAATTTTAAATATATATAGAAAGACGGGTTTTAGTTTACCCCAATTCTAACACGAAAAGAATTATAGCATATAACACATTAATAAATTTCCGTTCAACATTGAAACCGTTGACAGCATTCAAACATTAACTACTCTCCCATTAACACGAATCAAAGCCGCGTGAGGATACCTGCGCAAGTGATGTTCCACGAAATTGAGTGATCAATCACAAGGCACAACCCAAAGAAGGGGATAAGCCTTGATGCACGGCACGACACAGATCTATATACTGGTTTTGATCAGTCACCAAATTGTACACGTAGCTTTGAATAACTCATGTTTATCTCTTACTCTCCATGCATGGTCAATTTTATTTGGGTTTTCACAATATATATGTAGTCATGGAAAATGGAAATTCCCCTGTTGATTACTATTTAATTGCTTGGTAATTTCCTTCCTTTGAATGAGGGCATGCACGCGGTGTCTGGTTTCAATATAAATATACCCTCTCTGGGCGTTGGAAGCAGCATCCGAAGACGCAACTCTGAAACAAGTCTTTCCTTACCAAAATTTGTTTTAGTTTTTCCAACAAGCCTTCAGCGAAATGAGCTCCAACAAAATCAATATTCAAACGGTTCTTTGCCCTACTAAGCCTCCCCCACAGGGCAGTGGCTCAACTTCTAGTTCCGGGGGTAAGAAGGCACCAACTGCGACAGGGGATCTTTTCTCCCAAGAATAAATGATTTCGGAAAAGGTATTTATAATAATCATGAGGCATCTTCCAATTAGACCCTTATCATTTCCTTCTATATGTCCAAAATAAAGATCATGTCTTTGGTTATAAATACGTTTGTATGCATTTATTGGGTATCTTGCTTATTTCGTTTCGATTTTCATGCAGGTTTACGCAGAAGGGACCAACGTTGGAAGAGTAGACACTGAAGGGGAATAGAAGCATGTTGCAAGTTAATTTACCATGATATCTTTTGGTTATTTAATTTGTTTGTTTATTGTTCCTGTCTTTAGGGTCCCTGTGTGTTTGCTTCTTCCAAACGGATATTAGTTTGAGGTCCGCAGCTCGTAATCTCTGTTTATATATGTAGCAAAGTACCCTTGTGAGTCCTTTTCTTTTGCTTCGTGTTATTTGCACTCATTATATATGTTAATGATAAAAGGGTTATTGGTAAAAAAAAAAAAAGAAGAAAAAATACTACTCTAAATAAAAAAAAAAAGCCTTCCACCGGAAATAAATTGATGTGTATGGGCATACACAAAATAGAGGAGAAAGTTTGTGGATTCTTCGTGCTCTATATATCTCGAGTGGGGAGTTAAACTTAAATGGAAAACGGTACAGGCTGATAATGACAGCATGCAAAATGGTTGCCTCTTGTTAATATTACTACGCACGTTGTATTCATTGAAAGTAAAATACTAAAATACTATAAGTTGTTGTTCGATTAATTATTCGATCCCTTGTGGTTTGTGGGTCCCGACATGTCAGATGTGGTTCTCATTTTTACCAGTTTTATTTGCTTTGTTTATTTATTTTGTTTGTACTAAAATAATCTCAGATTTATTTTTAATTATTGTTTATTGATTTATTGTCAGATCAATAACATGATAAGATCATGACATGATATGATGGCCGCCTAAACACAACTAATAGAAAAAGTGTAGGCGGATATTACTTTTTCAGAATACGTGGCTTATACAGCGAAAAAAGTTTTGACGTAATTTTATAGATTTAAAACCAATTTTATTTGCTAATAAAAAGAACCTAAAATCGTGACATTTAAAAATAAAAATAAAAATTACATATAATATAAGAAATATATATTGACTTTCGATAATCAAAAAATATTCGAAATCTAAAAAATTATTATATAATGAAGGGCATGTGAAAAAGTAGTGAAAAGTACATACATAATTATTTTAACAAAAAAATTGATGATGCAAGGAGGAGGCTTTTTTATATAAATATAACAAAAAAAAATTATTTACTATTTTTCGTTTCCGTAGAAAACTTGATAAAATAAAAAATCGCTCCAATTCAAAATAATTTTAAAATTTATCAAATTTCAACACATTTTAATAAATAATATAAAAAAACTGAAAAACAGTAAACAAAAATATTTTTAGTATATTTATATAAAAAAAGCCCAAGGAGAACCAATAAGGTTGCACTGGATCTTGAATTTTCTTTCGAAATGTCATAACCAGTGGCTTTGGGACTTCATCACTTTAGCGGGCAGCATTTGTTGTTTGGCTTTTCACCAATTCACAGAAGGAACGCAATCTTAATTTGCTTCCTAATCACCGTACGCAATCATGGCTGGTTAGGAGCAAAACTGTGTTCAATAATGTAACAGTACGGTTTGCTAATATTGTAGAAAAGCGTTTTCTTGGATTTCCAATGTGTGCAGCTCAAGTGATCAAACGCCCAGTGGACCCAGAGCATGATCAAGGTTCTGTCTTTTACACTTGGTTTGGACGAAGAGCTTGGGAAAATGAAAAGAGAAAAAAATATATAAAAAGAAGAGAAAATAGATACATAAAAGAAAAGGTTGTATTTTATATTTGGGAACTGGCATTGAATTTTGTTTGTTTAAAGATATTAATATTTTTAACGAGTTATTAAATATATTTACATTCGATGTAGGGATATTTGGGAAATACCATGAAGAAATGTGAGTTTGAATGGATATTAGTTATTGATCAACTTAGAAAGCCGAGTATAAATACAATGAGTTAGTTACAGAATATTCCTGAAATATTCTCCAATATGAGTTAGCAAACTAACTCTAATTAACTGAAAAGTAATCAAAAAATTAATTGCTAATTACATTGTTACTACTCTGATCTACATCAGCTATCAAAACAGTAAAAAAACTTGCAACGAGAGATATGATGTAAAAGTATTATCATACATCAAATGTATGTATCTAAGACTCTCTCATGTTTGATGTTTATATAATATGACCAACACCTAATTAATGTTTGACACCTAATTAAAGTATCAATACCTTAAAAGAAATATGAATATCGGGATAATTCTCTTTGTTTCTATGTAACATGTGAAAAGGTTTGTATGATTTATGAGAAAAACTATTCTAGATTTGGCTTTAATATTTATTAGAGTTGTCAAGCTTGCCACAAGTTGAGAGAAAATGAGACGACGAGACAGATTGACTTACTTTTAAGACATGGAGAAGATCAGAAGCAGGGGCCAGGGCGGTGGTCTGGTCTTGCACGCTAATGGGAAAGCTAGCCATGCACACTTTCCATTGTGCACATTACAGCGTTCCATATGCAAAACATATTGTGAGATCGTGCTGGTCACGTACGCACGCATCATACATAACTATTCATGCATGCAGTTAATTTAAACTATAACCCCAATTTCTTAACGTAAACCTAACGTTCTCGTCTTCTCGAAGGTAGATATTTTTTTAAATTAATTCTTCCATTATTAAAATTAAACGAAATTGTTGCTTATATTTAACAGGGAAATTCATTCACAGTTCATTCAGAAGTGAATTGAAAGTCTTCTTGACTTAAAAATTAAGTGTGAACAAAGCATGCATTTTTATATCTTACATTGAAACAAAAATTTTTATTTTTATACTTATTTTTTACACTAAATTCTTATACTTTTTTATTAAAAAATATATTTTTTAAAATTTAAACACACTTTTCAATGCTTATTCTTTCTATTATTTTTCTCTCAATGAAAAAGGTGAATAAACTTTGGTGTAAAAATTAGGTGTAAGAATATCAAAATCCGAAGTGAAATAGAAGGCCATTACGTAAGAATGGCAAAAATGAAACTTTTCACCTAGTTTAAGTGCAAATCTAAGCAGGTCTTTGCACTGTTTAAACTGATTTTTAGTGACTTAGGTGAGTTTTTATTAATTTTTTGTCTTATTTATTTTAGTATTAACACAATCTTTTAAGTATCAACTTTAGGAATCAAACTTTGTTCACATTTATGAAATCGTGGTGTGTTAGTCACTGCGACTAACTACTTGCAAGTAGTGCGAATAAAAATAATCTAAATTCTTGATATCTAAAATAAAACTAAAAGAATATATATATATATATATATATATATATATATATATATATATATATATATAAACAAAAATTTAAGTTAAGAAAAGACTCACTTAGTCCAAAATTAAGGCATGTTGTCGAGCTTATTAAGTATTTATAGTAATATTTACAGATATCCTACAAATAGAAGAATTCAAGAATTGAATTCAAATTATAACGAAGCACAAATAAAAGGCCGATCAAGTAAGTCAACTCTCGTTAGCTTATGAAATATATATTAAACTTAAATTATTTAAACAATTAACTTGAATCTAAAAAATTAATTAATGAAGCGCATGTGAAAAGTATACGTATCATGAACAGAACAAAAAATAAGGAACATTAACAATGCTGCGTTCCATAATGTAACACTTCCTACCTACCATAGATAACATAGCAATGATCAACGTCCAGTGGACCGAGAACATGATCATGGTTATGTCTTTTATAATGATGCATAAAAGAAAAGGTTATATTGTCCTTTTATGCTTTATGAGTAAAACTATCCAACTGATGAAGATTCTGCGTTACTGTTTATATGAGAAACAGTGTGAGATAGTACTAACCCAATTCGGTGCAATGATTTAGCTTGAGCTCGAGTTATTCAGCTTAAGTAAGATTTAGTTTTAATAAAAAGTTAAGTTATGTTTTAATTTAAAAAAATAAACTTGGTATATTTTTAGATTGGCATAGAGTTATCTTTCGAGTTATCTAACTCGACCTTAAATTATAAAAGATATATATATATATATATATTATATATATATATATATATATTATTTTATATTTATTTTTGAATTTAATATAAATATTATTATATTATTATTTAAATATTAAAAATTTATATTTTAAGTTTTTTATTTTTAAATATTAAAATTTTATGATTTAATTAATTATTTATATATATAAAAATTTAAAATATATTCAAATTTTAAGTTAATCTGATCATTACGGATTCAAATATGATGGAATCTAGCTATTAAGGCATAGGATCAAGTTTATATTAAAAAAATTAACTCAATTAAAATATCAGAATAAATTTGAACTAAATCAAACCCGATTCAGTCTGGCTCATGAATACCCGTAGCTGGTCAGACACAAATTACAATATAATAACAAAGCGTATGTTCCCTATTTTCAGAGTCTTTGCCAAAAAATAAAGCTTATCTTGAAAAGTTTAAAACTGTGACCTATTCAAAGATTTCAACATATATATTTATTGTCTGACCGTACACACAAAAACGGGATGTTCCTGTTATTTAAAAGTGGAAATAGAACAGAAGGCTAAGTCGAAGTTGCAAGTTTAGAAGAACGACGCCGTTTGGTGGCGATAGCGTGGGCAAGGCGCGAATGGTAATATTCCTGCTACGTTCAGGGAAATGAAGGAACATGAGCATGCAGCTGCACGTTAATTTATTTAGCCATTCATTATCAGAAGCTTCAACCCTTTGACGGTTTCTCTCGTTCAAAATTTTGATCACATGCCTATCTGCGAACCCATAACTCTACTTGGGGCTCAAGCAAACCTCTCGCCTCACACGCTGTGTTTAATTTCGCAGTTTTTGCAACCCGAAAATCATCGGAAAATAGAAAAGAAATGTTTCTGCAGATCACCAGCAATTACTTGGAAAGTTCCATTCTGTGCATGAAGGGAACTCCATTCCATTTTTCTTTCATTATAAATACCCCACCCATATCATCATCCTTCCTCATTCCTCAAGTCCCATCTCACAAAAAGATTGTGTTTCTTCTGATATAATAAGCTTATCGATCGATCCCAATTCCCAATATCCCATCTTAAAGCAGCAGCAGCAGCATAGCAATAGCATCATGAGTTCACGTACGCCATTACATATATTTTCAAGGAAGGGATAACTTCACGTACGCCATTACCACGTATATTTCTATTGTTATTTTCTACCACAATTGAACCCTTCTATTTGACATATGAAATACCTTTAATTTTAAGGAGTTGAAAAGAAATACTTTTTGTATTTTGCTCGATCTCATACATTTTCCATTAATTATCTTGCAGGTTTATGTGAACGTACTGCTGGGTCCATAGTTGGAAGCCCATGTTAGCAAAAGGGGGAACGAGAGCATGCTTTATATATAGGGCATACCTTTAATTGTTTATTCATTTCAATTTGTTTAATTTGTTTGTTTGTATTAGTTTCTTAAATTTCTTATACATTCTTCTCGTAATGTAAAATGTTAAGTACAGATCAGCATGTAGTCTCTATTTATAATTTGGAAGCAGCTTTGATTGTGAATCACTTTGATGTACTTTGTTTTCGTTTACAATTGTAATCACGGATCAGTGATAAATTGACATTTTTTTTCTAAATCAAATTTATATTCATTTTTATTTCTATTATAGTTAGTTATGGACAGAAACAAAGGGAAACAACTCATATTCCGTAAGCTCATTCTCTTGCTCAACAATCTGTATATTCATCGTCCTGCCACAGCTGCAGGAGATTCGCATTTAAGGGGGAAATATAAAAGGAGGCTAGAATGTCAAGATAATATATTGTAAAAGAATATTATGTAATAATCTATGTACAGAACAAACTTAAACCATTAAATCTAAATCTATAAAATGGATGTAGACCAATCGAGCAAATTTTCTTGGAAATGCCAAATCTGTGCCAATTCATCAAAAGCAGACAATTTTATGTGTCTACGTGACGTTTTTATATGATGTGATCAAATGAAGGAAAACCACCGACCCGTAGGTGCTGCTGATTTTTGGGTAATGACCCGTAGGTGACGTTTTTTATATCTTCTTTCAAATGAAAATCGTGGATTTAGCTGAAAAGAAAACAAATTTTATGAATGTGAACACTCAGTAAAATATGTATGAATGTAATTTACGTTCTAAGTTGACGTTTTCTTTGCAGTGATTGTTCACTTTCTGGAATCAAGAACATAGGGTTAAGTTTGGCATGTGTTCTTATACAAAATATTGTTAGTTGTATCTGTTAAGATAGGGAAAGCTTAGGATTTCTAATTTAAACACTTTCTAGTAGAAATACTCAATGGTGAGCTCAGGTACTGCATTTATGTTATAATTAATTCCTTCATTAAAATTAAACGAAATTGTGGTTCATATTTAACTGGGAAATTCATTCACAGTTCATTCGGAAGTGAATTAAAAGTCTTCTTGACTTAAAATTAAGTGTGAACAAAGCATGCATTTTTATATATTACATTTAAATAGAAGGCCATTACGTTAGGATGTCAAAAATGAAACTTTGACCAAGTGCAAGTTTAGGCAGGTCTTTGAAGTTGCTCAAGACCTAACCCGATCTAGTGTCCGGCTTGGTTTTGAGCTAATCGAGTTAGATAAGATTTGATTTTAATGAAAAGTTAGGTCAGGTATGAATTAAAAAAATTAGGCCTGATGCATTTTCGAGTAAAGTCTAGGCCACACCTCCAACTTGGCCCAACCTGACCCGATGTTACATAATATTTATTTTTTAAAATATCATATCTTATTTATTTTTTAAATTCATGCAAACATTACAATATTATAACTGAAAAATTGAAAAAATTATTTTAAGTTTCTTATTTCTAAAAACTAAAGTTTTATGACATTATTTATTAATTAAACATATTAAATATTTATTATATTCAAATTTCATGTCAACACGATTTTATTCGGGCCACACATACAGTCGAACATAATTGGATTTGCTTGGGTCTAAGTCGGGTTTGAACCAAAAACATTGATTCGGTCAAAATATTAGATTAGGTCAAACTTAACCCAACCAAGCTTATGAGTATCCCTAGTTTTTGTACTATTTAAATGGATTTTTAGTGGTTAAAATGAGCTATTGTTAATTTTTTTCGTCTTGTTTATTTTAGTTTTAACATAATTTTTCAACTGTCGACTTGAGAATTCGAATTTTGTTCACTTTCCTAAGATCGTGTTACATTAAATACTACAACTAATCACAACTTGTGGGTGTGAATAAAAATAATTTAAACTCACAATATCTAATATAAAAATAAAAGAACATATGATATATGAAATATATATTAAACTTTTATTATTAAAACAATTAATTTAAATCTGAAAAATTAATTGATGAAGCGCATGTGACAAGTATACGTATCATGAACAGAACAAAAAATAAGGAACATTAACAATGCTGCGTTCCATAATATAACACTCCCTACCACTGATTTGTCACTTTAGAAAACACAGCAATGTGGTTTGCAATTATTAGAAAAGCTTTTTCTTGGCTTTCCAACGGGTGCAGCTCAGAGCCTCAGATGATCAACGTCCAGTGGACCCAGAACATACATGATTATGGTTATATCATTTATAATGACGCGCAAAGAAAAGGTTATATTGTCTTTGTATATATACTTTGTGAGAAAAACTACCCTACTGATAAAGTTTTTGGTGTTATATTATTTGTATGGAGAGCAGTGTGAGATAGTACTAACCACGAGTTTGAAAATTCTAAAACTCATTTGTTTCTCATTGGTTTTTGAAAAATAAAATGGAAAGACAAGGTAGTATAATAATAAAACGTAAGTTCCCTAGAGTCTTTGCAAAAAATAAAGCTTATCTTGAAATGTTGAAAACAGCTGTGATCTATTCTACAATAAAATATCAAAGATTTCCTCATATATATTTATTGTCTGACCGCACAGACAAAAACTGTATGTTCAGGTTTTCTGAGTATTTGAAAGGGTAAATGTAACAGTGCCCAAGTCGAAGTTGCATGTTTAGAAGAACGACACCGTTTCAGGGCGATGGCGCACGCAAAGCGCGGATGGTAATATTCCTACTACGTTCAGGGAAATGAAGGAACATTAGCATGCAGCTGCACTTTAATTTCTTTAGCCATTCATTTCAAAAGTTTCAACCCTTCGACAGTTTCTCTCGTTCAAATTTTCATCACATGCCTATCTGCGAACCCCTTACTTGGGGCTCAAGCAAACCTCTCACCTCACACTCTCTGTTGAATTTCGCTGTTTTTGTAAGCCCAAAATCATCAGAGAAACCAAATTAACAGAAATGTTTCTGCAATCACCATCAATTACTTGGTAAGTTCCATTCTGTGCATGAAGGGAAGTCCATCTATTTTCTTTCATTATAAATACCCCACCCATATCATCATGCTTCCTCATTCCTCAAGTCCCATCCCACAAAAAGATTGTGTTTCTTCTGATATAACAAGCTTATCGATCGATCCCAATTCCCAATATCCCATCTTAAAGCAGCAGCAGCAGCATAGCAACAGCATCATGAGTTCTCAGAAGATTAACATTAAGAACGTTCTTTGCCCTACCACTAAGCCATCCTCTCAGTCTCAGGGCGGTGGGTGGCTCTTCCAAGTCTGGGACTCAACTCTCAACTATACAGAAGATCTTTTCAAGGAAGGGATAACTTCACGTACGCCATTACCACGTAATTTCTATTGTTATATTCTACCACAAATGAACCCTTCTATTTAACAAATGAAAGACCTTTAATTTTAAGGAGTTGAAATACTTTCTGGATTTTGCTCAATCTCATCCATCTTCCATTAATTATCTTGCAGGTTTATGTGGAACGTACTGCTGGGACCATAATTGGAAGCGCAGCAAAAGGGGAACGAAAGCATACTTTATATATAGGGCATACCTTTAATTGTTTATTCATTTCAATTTGTTTTGTGTGTTTGAATTAGTTTCTTAATTTTCTTATTCATGCTGTGACGTAAAACGTTAAGTACAGATCAGCATGTAGTCTCTATTTATTTGAAAGCAACTGTAATTGTGGATCGCTTTGTTGTACTTTGTTTTCTGTTACAAAAAACTGTAATCACTGAATCAGTGATCAAGTGACCTTTTTTTCCTAATTAAATCATATTAATTTATATGCATGTTACCTTTTTTTTACAGAAATAAAAGGAAACGCTTATTTAAATTTCCGTCAGCATCGAGTCTGTCAGAACATTTCTATTTTTTCGCTTGTTGTGGATTTTTCCGGATGTTTGGCCGCTGGAAAAAAAATTCCTGCGGTTTCCCATAAGACAACTCTAATATAAAAAAAAAAAGAAAAAAATTAATTAAAGAAATTTCCGTCGGTGAAGTCGCCGGAAAAATTAAAACAAAAAATAAATATTATATTTTCGGTGGCTTGTGGCCGGAAATTTAAATTTCCGACGGCTGAATGCGAGTAGTTTGTGCTCCAAAAAGTCGCATGCAATCCAACAATTTGCAACTGCAACGAGAATGAAGACCAAAATGCTCAGCCACACGCCGGTGAGCACCGGCCAGGGCGACAACGGTTACCACCGCGAGTGCTACCAGCACCACCCGGTCGTCCTTCCTGCGGTGGAAAACCACCACCAGCTTGTCCCGGTAGAAGTAGCAGAAGAACTAGGCGATGAACACAACCAAGAAGACAATGAGGGAGACGGGGTGCCAGAGAAGGCTTAGGAAGAGGACGAGGAGAAGGATAACGGCATAGTTGACGCGGAAGTGATTGAGGATGCTCTTGATGCGGACGGTGGCTTCTTGTTCAATTTCTTCCGAATCTTATCTCGATGAATTTCGCCAGAGTTGTATTACAAATGCAAAAAATCAATTTATCATGATGAATTTTATGCCAATTGTATTACGAAAGCAAATAATCAAATTTTTGATAAGTAGTGTGGTAAATAAGTTACAAAGATGATGTTTGCAATTTAAAAATTAATATATCTCACATTCTGTCTGTCTTTCGTGTAAGCATTCATAAAATCTAAATTGTAATATTCAGCGTTGCTCTAAATGCACTTTTAATGTGATAGAAAAAAAAAGAATGAAATAAAATAAAACATACATAATTTTTAATATTAAAATATAAAAAATATCTCATTCTCGTTCTGTTTCTTTTTAACAAACATGCACTAATAATATAGCATTCATCAATCACTTATGAAGTTATTACACTAATGATCTGCTTCATGCGTCATATGTAGAAAGAATAAGTTAGCAAGGGTTTAGGTGGGTGAAAATCTTGCACTAAAACTTCTGTCGTTATTGGTACGAAATAGACTACTTGCTCTAAATTAAAATATTGACGATTTTTATTTCCAGAGAAAGATAATGATCATTGCTTAACATGAGAGGAGATACAAACCCCAGAATGCAATAGAAGGGGGCCTAGCCAAAATCACTTCCAAAAATTGGAAGGATAAAGAGTGGAGACTTGCACAATGCTAATAGTAACACCTCAATGGATTATTGGCTCAATATATTCTTGCCGCAACTTTCAAGACATGTCATACACTTCTAGGGAGACCAAGCCTTTAAATTGAAAACCAAGTCATTTCGACTTTTCCATATGTTCCGAAGGATCCATGCAGCAAGCTCCAGCATAAAATCCTTTTCTGGGGCAAGCTCCAGCATAAAAGCCTGGATGGCATTTGACAAGGGACTACCAATTCCTCATGGAATCTGCATTAACCGAAGCCAAATGCTTCAAAGGAGATAGGGCCCAGACAGCTTTTGCAAAAGGGCATGTTATGAGTAAATGAGCAGCTATTTTTTTCTGCATTAATTATTGCATAGACGGCAATGACTGCTTGAGGAAAGGAATGCCGATTTGTTGCAAATTAACTCGCGCTGCTAGGGCATTATGTAGTAGGCGCCAGATGAAGTATTTGATTTTGGGGGGGATTCTTCTGAGGTTCCAAATCGGTTTCCACATGCTGTTGTTGTCATTTCCATCATTAGCATCAACCTCATCACAAAGAGAATTGAAGGCAATATCTGTAACCTGTGTTAACATTGTATTTGGTGGATGAATGGATGTGCCACGTAAGTTGGTCATCACCATCCTTTTTTTTCAATTGTCATATCACATCTCCTAGCTAACTCGCTTGGAAAAAAAATCCCTTATCACATATGGTTTTCACATTTTAAACTCCCTTCCATGAGGGATGATACTAGTTGAGGTCGAGAAGGGTTAGTGACCAAGCCAAAAAAACTGAAAATGCGGGTTCAATAGGATGCCGTGCTCTACCAAAACTTTTCAGTGTTGTATTGCTCCCCACTGCCCACCGAGCACCTTGCTTTAGCATTTCTCTGCCTTGTAACATGCTATGCCATGCCCAAGAAGGATTATGTCCAAATCCAGCCTTTATAAAATTAGTGTAAGTAAAGTATTTTCCTTTAAATACCTTGCATTTGCACAGTAAAGAATTCTTAAGACTACTCACTACTCGCTAGCCTCCATCCCTGCTTTGCTTTCAAGTGTTTGAATCCAAGATCACCTTTGTTTTTAGGATTGCATAGTGTTTTGCATTTGGCCTAGCATATGCCTCCATGACCAGGTCTATTCTCCCACCAAAAGTGTTTGATACGGCGCTAAACTTCATAGCAAACCCCGTCAGGATGCCGAAAGCACATAGATTGGAGACAGACTGGATGAGGGTGGCCTTGCCTGCATGAGATAGGAGGTGATTTTTCCATCCACCTAGTTTCGTTCTTGAGTCTTGACTTTCCGCACAATGAATTCATAACTTTGCATTTTCCATCTGTTGGCTCTAGATGGTAGTCCCAGGTATTTATCTTGTGCTCCTAAAATATTGATTATTAATTATATATAAATGATAAAACTGTGTTGCATGGAGGCATTAATTTTTATATTATTTGTTTGACAACGGTTATCAGGACTTCTTCCTCTTCTGAACAAAAAATAAATAAAAAGAGACTTACCCAACGGAAATACATGCGTTAATGTGTTTGGGCATAGAGAGGGGACAGTTCTTCTCTAAACATGGCGATGGTAATGAAAAAAAAAATTGTGATGGTGATTAACAAGCGACAGTCAACGTTATTTATATCTGATAGCGCTGAGTTAAACTGAAATGGAAACCGATAAATACTACGTATGTTGTATTCATTGAAAGTAAAATAAAATAATATAAGTTATTGTTTGATTATTTAATATCCGACTCATGATCAAGACAGGATGTGATAGTTAAATGAAAGATAATCCATGAAGTGAGATCGATGGGCTAAACACAATTAGTAGAAAAGTGTAGGTTGATATTACCTTTTCAGAATATGTGGCTTATACCACGGAAAAGTTTTGATGTAATTTTATAAATTTAAAACCATTTTTAACAAAGAATAGTTGTGTGATTTTATACATAAAAATCTTATTACTACACTAATATTTTAAACTATTTTTTATATTTTTATATGATAAAATTTTAATCACAAAGTGAAAAAAAAAGTTGTAATTAAAAATTTATCATGTAAAAATTGTAAAAAATAATATAAAATATTATTGTGTTAATAACACTATTATTTTATGAAAGAAAATTTGGCCAATAAAAATATCCCAAAATGGTTATATTTAAAATCAAAATCAAAATTACAAAAAAGTACAGAAATAAGAACTGCAATCATTGTTTCCAAATCGTCGTCCGGCTATCATTTCAATAATGTCAACAGTACGTACGGTTTGCTAATATTGTAGAAAAGCTTTTTTCTTGGATTTCCAACGAGTGCAGCTCAGATGATCAACGTCCGGTGAACCCAGCGCATGCTCAGGGTTTCGTCTTTTTCACTTGGTTTGGATTAGGGGTGTTAATACGCATGGGTTGCGAAGGATTTGACCTGATTTGATTTCAATGCGATATTTTAATTGGATTAGTTTTTTTTTTTTTCGAAATCAATTCTAAACTTAAGTAAATTTAATTATATTTAAATTTATACATAACTTGATTAAAATTAGATTGATCTAGAATTAGAATATATTTAAAATTTTTATATGTATAATTAGTTAATTAAATTATAAAATTTTAATATTTAAAAATAAAAAACTCATAAAATAATATTTTTAATATTTAAATAGTAATATAATAATATTTATATTATTTTAAAGAATAAATATGAAAAAATTAAAAAAAATTTATGTAATTTTAAATTGAGTTGGGCTAACTTGAATGGTGACCTAGTTTTAACTAAAGAATACACGAGTCCATTTTTTTACACTCGAACTTGGCTTGATATTACATTAAAATAAAATCTTACTCAGTCTAAATAGCTCGAGTCCAGGACAGATTGTTAGGTTGAGTCATGAACACCCTTAATTTAAATGGAGAGCTTGCAAAAATGAAAAGAGAAAAAGATAACAAAGCAAGGAGAAAATAAAAGCATGAAAGAAAGTTTTTTATATTTTATATTTGAAAATTGTTATGAAATTTCGTTTTTTTAAGATATTAATATTTTTAATAAATTATCAAATATTTATTTATAGATGATTCTCAAAAATATATTTTTAAATGACAAATTTTTATTTACAATCGATGTAAGGATATTGAAAGACATTGATTATTCACATAGTTGACGTAGTATACGACGAGAGATATATGGTGTAAAATTATTTTCTTACATTGTGTACCTAAAAATATCTCATGTTTAAGTTTCATAAAGTATAATTAATAATTAATTAATATTTGATAATTAATTAAAATATTAGTATAATAAAAAACAAATATGAAGATAATTCTTTGTTTTTATGTGACATGACAAGTTCATTTTCTATAATTTATGAGAAAAGTTATGCTAGATTTGGCTTTACTATTTATTAGAAATGTCCGGTTCATCACAAGTTAGGAAAAAAAGAGATGGCCAGATGCGAGTCATGCAAGTTAAAAAAAGTTAACTTAACATACTTTAAGTGCTCGTTTAGATGTATTTCTTTTAATAAAAAACTTCTTTTTTCATGTTTTAGTAGGTTTGGATGAGTTTTTTAAGAAAAAGCTAAAACATTATTTTGTACTTTTTTTATAAGTTAAATTTTGTATTTTTAAAAAAAAATTTATAACATAAAAAACTGTTTAAATTTAAAGAAATTACTTCTTAAATATTATATTCAAAATATAAAATAACTTCTACATTTTATGAAAGATCTTTTAAAAATAGTTTATGTAAAAAAAAAAATTTTAAAAATTTTCTATCTATATGAGCCTTAAATAAGCTATTTTATGAATTAAGAAATTAAAAAATAAACACAAAATTGTAAAACTTGAATTAATAATTCTAAACTTGAATCTCAATTTTAATAAATATCAGAAAAACATGAATAAGAATATACAAAAAATTTACATTTTAATAAATTTAATTTTGAAAGTAATTTAACTGGGTCCTCTCAAATTGACTCACCACCAGTTGTGAGAAAAATAAATCTGAACATACATATTAACTTATAATTTTAGTGGGTTAAGTTATGTTAACATGAAAGGCGTGTGAGTATGTGTGTGTGCGTGTAAAATTTATTAACAGCTCTCCTGTTAATATGTGGCAAACTCTGTGAGAAATTACCAACCGATAATATAATAATTGTTAGAAATTTTAAAACTCATTTAATCAATTAGTTTCTCTGTATTTATCTGAGGAAAAAATAAAAAGAAAAGTCAAAGTACAATGTTTAGACAATACAAGTTATTATAAATGCAAGGTTACTATAAGCATGTTTGATTTATCTTTTAAAAATTTTTAAATCATAGTTTGAAAAAAAAAGCTTATATTTGAGAGTTTTAAAAGTTAATCCATATACACTATATCCTTAGAATCTTTTGCAAAATATAAAACCTCATCTTGAAAAGTTGAAAATTGTGATCTATACAACAATAAAATATGAAGTGTTTCTTCATATTTCTTTTGTCGCCGCACAAACACAAAAACTGCGCGTCCCTCAGATTTTCCGGGCATTTAAAAACACAAATAGAGCAGAGGGCAAAAGTGTCAATGAAGGGCTAAGAAGTTGCATGTTTAGAAGAACGACGCCGTTTCGAACCGATGGCGTGTGCAAAGCGCCGACGGTAATGATCCTGTTACGTTCAGGGGAAATTTAGGAACTCGAGCACGCAGCTGCACATGAATTTCTTTAGCCCTTCATTTCAAAGGTTTCAACCCTTTGACGGTTTCTCTCATTCAAATTATCACAAGCCAATGTGGGAACCCTTGACTCTACTTGGGGCTTAAGCAAACTCTCTCACCTCACACGCTGTGTTTTAGCTGTTTTTGTAAGCCCAAAATAATCGGAAATAGGAAAGAAATCAAACAGAAATGTTTCTGCAAATCACCACAAATTACTTGGTAAGTTCCATTCTGTGCATGAAGGGAACTCCATCCATTTTCTTTCATTATAAATACCCCACCGATATCATCATCCTTCCTCATTCCTCAAGTCCCATCCCACAAAAAGATGTGTTTCTTCTGATATAACAAGCTTGTCGATCGATCCCAATTCCCAATATCCCATCTTGAAGCAGCAGCAGCAGCACAGCAATAGCATCATGAGTTCTCAGAAGATTAACATTAAGAACGTTCTTTGCCCTACCACTAAGCCATCCTCTCAGTCTCAGGGCGGTAGCTCTTCCAAGTCTGGGACTCAAGCTCCCAACTATACAGCAGATCTTTTCAAGGAAGGGATAACTTCACGCCATTTCCAGGTATATTTCTAGATATCGTTATTCTCTGCCACTATTTAATAAATTAAACACCTTTTAATGAGTTGAATTACTTTTTGTATTTTGCTCATCCATTTTCATTATTTCTCTTGTAGGTTTATGTGGAACGTACTGCTGGGACCATAACTGGAAGCCCAGCAAAAGGGGGAAAACATGCTTCATATATAGGACATACCTTGAATTGTTATTCATTTCATTTGTTTTGTTTGTTTTTATTAGCCTCTTAAATTCCTTATTATTCCTGTAATGTAAAATGTCAAGCACAGATCAGCATGTAGTCTCTATAATTTGAAAGCAGCTTTGATTGTGAATCACTTTGATGTACTTTGTTTTTCTCTTACAAGTTGTAATCACAGAATCAGTTATAATCTTGCCACGCGAACAAAAATACAAAATGCACGTTCCTTAAAATTTGGAAACGTTAAAAAAGAAGAGTTCAAGATGGCAATGCCAACCGAGGACTGAGGCGATAAGCAGAACGGCGCCGTTTGATGCATTTCGTACGTGTAGCGCGCAAAACCGCGGATCCTAGCCGACGCCAGTGGCCGTATCCATTTACAAGGAAATTGGTGTAGGCCTACCATCTGCAGCCAGCAAGACAAAGTCGTTTATTTCCCAAACCCTTTCACATTTCAAAATGCATTAGAAGCTACGAAGTCATTACTCGTACAAACTCCTCTCTGCCTCTGCCTCGTTGGCAAGGCCAAGCCAACCGCGGAAATTTGCTTGCTGCATAAGCTTTCATCGCATCAACAATTACTTGGCAAGTTTCTCAACTACACGCATCTAAATCTTGGTTTCGTATATATATGTACCCCGAGGTACAACACCAAACAACATTACCCTTAACAACTTCTATTTATAGTTCATTTTCAGGCTTCTAGCCTTCTACATATACATACATTGGTTTCCTAGCTCAGTCCTCGATATATGGAGTCACAGTTCCAAATAACATTCTCTATAACAAGTTTAAGGTCGACCACATTTTGAAGCTGCTAGCTAGCAAGCACCATGAGTAGCTCTAAAACCATAACCATTCAAAAGGTTCTTTGCCCTACCATAAAGCCACCCCCTAGGAGCAATAGCTCCAACCCTCCATCCTCTGGGACTCCGTTGCCAACTATTCAGAAGATCTTTTTCGATCAGAAGAAGTTGATTTCATACCATTAGCTGCTATTTCATCACTGCTAAAGCTTACCATAAACCACCTTCATATGTATATGCTCCATGTCTACGTAATGAAGGAACGAATTAAAAGCTTCTTATGGCTAGTTGCGAGTGATGGCCTCCTTACCAACATGAAACGTTTGCAACCTCACCTCTCTACGGATGCTTGTTGCCCTCGGTGCAACCATTCTGCAGAATCAATTCTTCACGTCCTTAGGGACTGCCCTTCTCTTGGGGGATTTCTGACATTGCTTGGGGGATTGTGGGCACTAGAATGGTTTCTTTGGTACTCCCTTAGTCGACTGGTTGATGGTGAATCTCTGAAGTAGAACTTTGGTTCATGGCCATCCTTGGAGCTCTGTTTTTGCCATAGCTCTTCATTTCTTGGTTGTGGTGAATCTCAGTAGTATTTGCCTTTAAAATAACTCAATCCAAAAATATAGTACTTACATTAGAATTTGTTTAATTATGTGACTAATTTTTTTCCGTGATAATTAATCTTTAAAAGACAAATTTTAGATGAAGGAAAATTAAAAGAGACTAAACAAATATACTGCACAGAAAGAAATTAATTTAAAACACGCTACTTTATTGATAAACTTTTTAACGTAAGCACACACTTGCAAAGGAAGTAACAAGCTACTTGTGAATCTGACAATCTACTTACAAATAAACGTATAAACTGATAGAAAATACTGTGTACTAATTAGTAGTCACTGCTTGAGCTCTTAATTTGTAAACTCTAAACACTTGAGAAAAAAACACAAAATAGACAAACAAATAATGAATTCTGAACCAACGATAAAGTCTTCTGCTGTAAGTTTTCTTCCCACATTGTTTCCGCTTGTGATAGAACCTGCATGAAAATCAAAATGAGGAATGAGCTAATTGATGCATAATACAAAGAAAATGACTTCAAGGTATGTTTTGATGGAAGAGAATAAAGTGAAAATGAGATGAAGTAAAAATTTTAAGTAAACAAGGACAAGAAAATGGAGCATATACTATCATATCATGATATTTCAAAATTCTCGTATTTTATTTCTTGAATCTTTTAATTTTTTTTTAAAAGAAAAACCATTCAAATAACGGAAACGTACTATGGAGAGATAATAGAATTAGTTCATATACAAAGGTGTGAAAATACTCATAAAAAGATTAAATATTCTCTTTCCTTTCCTTTAATTTCTTCTTTTCTTTTTCCCTTCAAATATCCAAACATACTCAAATAAAAAGAAAAATTTAAAAAAAAAAATAATTGTTATCACCTGATGGTGTAGCAACCTCAATGACTGTAATGATTGAGAATTAAAAAATGTTTATGGTTTAGTCTTAGTACTAAGGACTTTCTGTTCTATTCAAAAAAAAAAAATGCTAAGAACATGATTTTAAATTATAATTGCGGTTATATTGTAATTGTAAATTTTATATAATTACAAAAAAATACAGTTGATGCAAGTGGAATTTTCATTGCATTATGGTTGGTTGCAAAGACTCCTGTCATAGTAATATTGTGGTCACAATTGTGGTTGAAAGGATTGTTGTATTGGGGTACAAGAAAATTGTATTAGGGGGATTGTTTCTAAATTGTATTACCTGGTCTGAATCATGTCTTTTCCCTTGCAGTTGTTGCCATTTCATTTCCCTTTAACACGAGGAGCAAGGCCGGATTGAGCAGTGAATGTCTGCTTTTTCTTGGTATCCTTAGAGCTCGAACCATTTTTGGCTGCAGGTGGAGATGGTTGTTCCTTATAGCCCAGACTTTGCCCAATGTATTGGGGTTTTGAACTCATTGCTGCAGAGCTATACAAATATTGGGATTGAAGATTGAACAATGTGTCAAACAATATTGTTTTTGATGTGCCTTGGAAACATATGGACATGGCCATAGTCTGCCTGTATTTATATAAACCTAGAGATGCAGGTTGCATGTAATACTAGGGACATACCATGTAATTCAAGTTAACTTGAGCCACATGTACCCTGCAATTCAAGGTAACTTGAGCTTCTTGTACAACTGTATGTCATACCCACACGAAACAGAGAGCAATTGAGGTCAGAATCCCCTGAAATGGAGTCTCAGCGATTCAAATTCATGTGAAATTGCAAATGTGTCCCTCCGTTTGATCATGTATACTATTATTTTCGTGGTAAACTGCTTGTATGTACGTAGGAAATGCTCTATTCTGTTGAACAGAAAACAGAAAACAGAGTAATTCATTTCTCTAATTAATGCAGATTAAACCAAATTCGAATGAATTGTTGTAAATTTTAACCCTCATTCATCCCTTTGCTAAAAAAATTTTATATTAAAAAGTTTGTCATTTGAAATGCTTAAAAAATTTGGAAAATAAATAAAGAATGGAGAGGGTTCGAAGGGCTAAGAAAACTGTCATGAATTTGAATGCTTTATGGGATGTGTTTGATTTTTCCTTGAAATGTATTGCCAATTTCACTGGACACGTGCATTACTTAGAAAGATTTTTGGATGTTTTGCTACAAGTTCTTATGTCAACCTATGAAAAAATTACCCTATTTATTGTTTAAAATGTGGAGCGTGAATGAGTAATGACTACGTTTGAGATCAGTTAATATCTTTTATTTTATCTTTTACCCTTCTTTTTTATAATTACATACAAAGATTTAAATTTTTGACTTGCTGCAAACTATTTAAACCTTGCATCCTAACTCACTTCTAATAATTTATATTATCTATTACTGTATTTGGAGTGAATACAAAAAAGAGGCAAAATAAATGGAAAATAAATACTCTTTGTGTGGAAAGATAAGCAAAATGGTCAAAATATTAAAATTCTGAAGCAAAATTCACTTTCGTATCAGCAGTTTTATCTGGCTCTTATTTATGGTGCAAGTCTTTCATCTAAAAAGGAATGTAGCTCTCAGTTCTTCTAATATTAAAACACAAAAAACGGTGTATAATTTTAAGGCAAAATGGTAAAAATATATATATATATATTTCAAATTTTTCTGATGTCTCCCCTTCTTAAATTTTTTTTTAATAGATTATATCATGATATTGAGTTTGAAAAGTAATCTTGACTTTCTTTTTTTATTCCTATGATTATAAAGAGAACGGCTCCTTAATTTGTTTCTTTTCACTTTCAGTCTTTTCGTTTTTTCCTGGGCTATTATTGCTTAACAATTAGTCAAAGTCAACAATGATTATGGATTTTTTCAATTTTACTAATATAAAGGTTTAAACTTATAATTAATCTGTTGCAAATTATCCATTCCTTCTTACTAACAGTTAATTACTAGTGACTTAAATGGTATATCATTCTAATGCAAATAGAAAATAAAAAACGAGGGTAAATTTCAGTTGACTTTCTTATGATATGGGATGATGATATTTCTATGTCATTACGTAATTTTGACTCTAGTTGTTTGGTACCCTCATCGTGTACGTCTTCTAGATTTTCGTATGATTTTCCGGGAAAGTGGAAAGGCATTTGCTGTCTCCGTTTGGAAGGGTCAGTTTTGTATTGCTTTGGTACGAATTAAAAGATGGATTCTCTGATCCTTCACTTGTAAGGAAGCCAGATTAAATTGCTGCTGTATTTTCCATAATAGGAATGAGAAATCGTTCTGTTAAAGATTTCGGTTTTCTTCTGGTTTGCCGTTTTGACCATGGCATTGCTGCTGTATTTTCCACGTGCAAAGTATGCTCATGATCTTCTGTTCTCCATTTACAAGTTCTCCTATATGGCAGATTGTAAGCCAATCTATTCAAATATGACAATTGCTTTGTTGATAGATTAAAAATGGGGTATGATGTATTTAATTATGAATTTGAGAGTGACCAAATGCAATCTCCTGACTGCATGTTTAATTACTGTATCTGCAACTATGGTTTCTGTAGTTCTGTATCAGTTGCCATGTGATCCGTGGTTGTCTCTGCTAGGAGCAGAGGAGATTGAATCTGTGTTGATATTCTAGTAATGGGACTAATGGAGGGTAAATAATTAATTAAAAATAGAACTTTTTCTTTTTTTTTTGTTCTTAAATAAAACCTTTTTTTTTGGTTCTCAAATGTAATTTACTAAATTTAGGCCGAGGAAAGTCTATGAGTTGACTTCTTATTAGTTTGCACTGAACGTAAATGAAACTGAAGAGTGTGGTTCAGGCAAGTGAACGAATGGTACAATTGTTGTCTTGACGCAGTCGCACCCCGTGTTTAATCCCCTACCCCTTTCCCTCGAATATCTCCTTTCTCCGACAAAAAAAAAAAAAAAACTGATGAGTTTTCACTTTTTACTAAAAACTCTGGGAATGTAGAGAACCAAAAATATAAAGGGGAAATGTCCCCACCATCCAACCCGGAAGAGAAAGCAAGAGAAATAGAAAGTAACAGTACGTAAGTAAAGAGATTTAAAAAAAAACTATACAAAAATATGAGTAAAAACTATAAAATATCGAAGCAAAAAATATATAAAGATAGGCCCGTTCATTTTTTAGGTGTAGTGATCGTCAAATGCATAAGGAAGAAATCTAGATCTAGCTCCCAGATGTAAATCATAGACTTAGTCGAATAAAAACTAAATTTACCAAAGATTATGGTGTTACAATTAACACAAAATAAAATCCTAGAATCAGATAAACCTGATAAACAGTATTGAGAGGGAAAACTAAGAGACTTAAAAGAATATAAGCTGACTCAGACATTAACAAGCCTAGTTCGAATATTGGTACCTTTATCCTTTGTGTTGACTTATTGAGAAGGTTTATTGCATGTTTTGTTTAGTTTTCAGGATCTTCAAAGTTTAAACCATCGATAGTTTGATAAAAAAAAAATTATAAAAAAGAAATCTTTGCCCAAATTATAATTAGAATTTCAAAAGTTGAATCAAATATATTATTGATAACTGCACACATTATTGTAAAAAGTAATGTGTTTGCATCATACGGCAAAAGTAACAATTAAATTCATTTCTCTCAATTTAATTTATGAACCAAAAAAAATTTAAAAATTGAATTTTAGAAAGTACTTATTTTATTCGAAAGAAAATAATTTAATTTAAAAAAAATTCAAATTTAATTTTAGTTGAACTCTTTCTGAGAATTAGTTGCAAACTAACATCCCGTTTACGGACAATTTTACAATCAATTCTTGAAGAGTTTTGCTATCTGGATTTGGTGCTAATGGAAAGTAACCACTAAAGAGACAATTAAAAGAGTAAATTTCAAAACATTCATAAATTTGTTACTTATGCGTTTGTATTTTATCAAAAAATATTTGTAACTTTTAATTTAATCAATAATTTTCAACAAGTGTACTCTACTTTCTAAATTACACATTCCACTTTAAATAACCTGAATATGTTATTTGTTTTATTTAGATAGAATATGTTTCTATCTGAATTTAGCATGATCTTTAATAATAAAAAAAAAGTACTTAGCATGATCTTGTTATGGGTAAGAACTTATACGAAGGACTTAATTTATGTGTTTGCTCATATACTAAATTCAGATAGAATCATTCTACCTAAATAATACAAATAACAAAGAAAGGTCACATTTAAAGTGGAATACGCAATTGAAAAAGCAAAGTACACTTGTTAATAATCAGGGGTGACCATTGGATTTATTAACCTATAATTCATCTAATTTATCCATATCTAAATTTAATTAAATACATTCAATTATAAAAATAAGTTTAATGGGTTAAATTAGTTTTAATTAAAAGACAGTTAATAGACCAACCTTTATATTTATTGGACATTTATAAAATTTGGAGAATAAAATATATGTGGAGATAAGAGAAGTTTAAATATATTTAGTTAAGGAAAAAGCAAATGTAGATAATGAAATATATTTAGATAAAAGATAGTCTACATACATATATTTTAAAAACTCTTAGTTAATTTATGAGAGAGAGAATAATTTTTTTTTTATCAAAAATATAATTTTTACATAAATGGGCTCGATATCCATCCATCCAATCCATTAAAATAAATTAATGAAATCATTTATGGATAAATTTAATAAATTTAATAATTTTTTAATAGATCCAAATTATTGACATTGTGATTCAATTAATCCATGACAATTTTAAAGGGAAACAAAACTATTTTAAATATAGTGACAGTGGAAGTTGAAAATTTCTTGTCAGTTGGCAATTAATCTATACTATATCGGAAGGGAATTAAATATTTTAGTATCCAATTTTTTATTTTTTTTAAATGTCATTGTTATACAATTTTTTGAAAATTAAAATAAGAATAAAAATATAAACTAAAATTATAAAGAAATTTATGAAAACTATTTTGAAAATTTAAACATGTTTAAAGGTTATAGGAGGTAATTTTTATTTTCATTCAAATAATTAATTTATAAATCACCTAATTAATAACTAATTAATGTAAAAGTTAATTATATTAGTACTAAAAAATAACTATATAAATTTAAATAAAAAAATACAAATTGATAGACATTTTAATGTCTCTATTTGATAGTATTATATAATATGACATAGCAATTAAATTCATTAATTCTTGACTCATTCAATTTATTCATATTTAAATTTAATATAATCCATTCAATTATTATAATGATAAATTTAATATATTTAGATGGATTAAATTAATTTTAGTTAATAATAATTAATGGATCAACGAAAATATTTATTGGATCCAATATATATATATATATATATATATGGTTTGAAAAATATAAAACCTCATAGTTGAAGACATATATTTGGACTGGCTTACTTTGGATCATTTTTTTTGGATTGGAACGGGTCAGATTAAGTTTGGATCAGTATTTAAGTAGTTCAATCCAACTTTACGTGGACTACAAGCTAACCAAGCTAGTCCACTTGCTCAAATATAATTTTCTTTTGTAATGGATTCTATTATTACTTTTTTTTAGTACTTTAGAAAATGGTTGACACTAATTCTATAATTTTTTATTTATTTAAATAATTTTATTATTATATAACATAAACATTGTAAATATTAAATAATATAAAGTCATAAAATAATAATTAAATATTAATAAAATTATAAAATAATTATCATATTTTTATGTCTATAATTAATTATATTATCATTAAAATAATTAAATTATAGTATTAATTAGCATAAAAAAAGCATCACCTTCACGATACAAACAAAAACCATCTTCGCACCATCAGACTATGCGGCCCGACCCAATCAACTTACTTTAAGTTACTCTAAAATTAAGCCCAGGCCAGACCTAATCAAAATCAAACAATATGTGTATTTTGTCAACTTAGCCAACCCATTTGACCAAATGGTTGCTTCATGTTAATTTGTGCATTTATAGATTAGAAAAATCAATGATGGAATTCAATCTCCTATTTAATGCTTTGTCTATAAAATCAATGTAAGAAAAATATATTTTAAAAAAATAATCATATATTTTTATAATCCATCCCCTTAATTATTCTCTTAATTACTTAAGATATCAAATATATTTTTTATTTAATACTTATTTTATTAAATATTAAAAAAATTATTAAAAAAATATAACAAAACTCATTTTAAAAAACAAAACATCAAAGACTGTAAAAGACAAGGCATTAAATGATAGATTCGATCACTAATTTGTCTGACTAGTTAACAAAAGCCTAAGTTTATTTAATTGGTGTTGCGCCACGACATATCAGATCTGGTTCCCAATTTAATAGGCTTTGTTTATGAGTATGCTTTTTAATGAAGCGCGCGTGAAAAGTATAGGTATCGTAACTAAAACCAACAGGTTGTTGGACCTTTGAATTTGCTCAGCGACAATTGTTCTCGCCTTAATTGTACGTGATGCATGTCAATGTGCATAAGATTGAACCATAACTCTAGCTAATTAAAACAATATGTTTGTTCTCATTTTAACCAAATCTGAACTTCCATGAATCTAATTTACATTCATTAAAAAATAAATAAAGTCAACTCAATACACTCTGTTGGCCCAATTTAATAAATCGCATTTGGGCTTAACTTTTGAGTTAACAAGTCTTGGGCTTTTTTGTTTTTGTTTTGTCACAACTGTTAGCTATTGTAATTTGAAATTCAAATAAGGTTTTAATTGGGTTAGGCCGAAAGCTCAATCTTTTATCTATTTTATTTTAATCACTTAATCTATTTATTTACTTTTAAAAAGTTTTATTTTTAATTCATTATTTATCCTCCATTAATCCGTTACTAAAATATTAATATTTGAATTAATTTATTTTATAATTAAAATAATTTATAATTAAAATTTTATTAAAAAAGTTTTAAAAAAAATAATTTTTTTTAAAATTAATATATTATTAAATATGCGCTCAACCTCCTTATCCTAGTAGAGACAACCATGGATCACACAGCATTTCAGAAACAGTAATCAAACATGTAGTTAGGAGATTACATTTGGTCACTCTCAAATGCATAATTTAATACATCATACGTCATTTCTAATTTAGGAACAAAGCATCGCTTCCTCCCCAAATTTTAAGTGAGGCCAGAAATTGTATTGAAGTAAAACTTTTCTAACGTTAAGTTCGAGAAAGATATGATTGCCTTAAGCATCTGCTGCAAGTATTTCCCTTGGAATGCTTAAGTTGAGCATATAAATGAGAGACTAAAAAATATAACTATTATCTCTCAATTTTTAAAGATAGGAGTAAAATAGGGCAATATAAGCATAACAAGTTACTGACGCTGGAAACTTCTATCAAATAGTAATTACTTAAGTATCTATTTCGAAAAAAGATAAATGAGACAAACTTCAACCTCACATAGATGAAATTTATCATCTATCACATACCTCGAAAGCTGAGATCTTATTAAATAGAACTCGACACCTTATTACAAGAATAAGTCACTGACTTAGAGATAGTGTTTGATACTATTATAATGCCAGTCCACCAAACTGATGAGACTCATCATAAACTACCATCTTGGCTGATAACTAACAAACTCTTAAATATAAGGGAGATAATATAATAATAAAGGTAAATTCCAAAACTTACAAACCATGGGGATAAACCCATTCTAAAGGATAAATTCCCACTAAAGGTTTATCATCAGCCATGAAGTCTTTTAAAAGGATTTAAATTCCTCACTTATAAATACAGAGAAAAACATACATTTCTTTATATATTTATAAATTAATATCACTTCTAAATTGAGTATCAAAGTACTTTTTGATGGTATACTTAGGTAGCAGATCTTCGTATACCAAATACATTGGGCAAAGTCTTGGCTTTGAGGAAGAATTACCGGCGGACAAAAATAGTTCGATCTCTAACAAGGATACCAAGAAAAAGCAGATGTCCACTATTCAATCTGGCCTTTCCTTTAGTAAAAGAAAATGAAAATGGCAACAACTGCAAAGAAAAAGAAATGAACCATATATAACTTTAATGAAATCCCTCAGGTTGTTATTTCTTTAGTTTTTAGTTTTTTTTTTTTCATTTGGATATGTTTGGATATTTGAGGAGAAGAAAATCAAAACTTCGAAAGAAAAAAAAAGAAACAGACTCGAAATGGAACCAATGCTAGGAAGAAAACTTTAAAAGTCGTTTTCTTTGTATTCCGCTTTAGCTCATTCATCATTTTGATTTTCTTGCAGGTTCATTCACAAGCGGAGTCAATGTTAGAAGAAAACTTATTTTCGTAATCTGTGCTTATGTTGAAAGGGTTATTTTAAAATTAAAATCTTCCTGTCTGTGTACTATTAGCCTTTTTCTTTTTTATGTGAGTATATTAGCCTCTTAAAGTACTTAATTTGTTTGTGAGAAGCAAATTCCAGACCATCAACCTTAGTATTGATTCAGGTTATGAAATTATGAAACCTTTAATTTTCCCATGCGCTTCATTAAATAATTGTTGTGGTACCTATAATACCGCCGTATATACCCGCTAAACAAAAGAATCCAAATTGACGTAACCACAAAAAAAAAAAAGTAGAATCCAAATTGATTGTGACAATAATGTAGTTTTGGAAAAAAATTTAAATTACTTTAAGAATACTACATTCAAATGTTAAAATTTAAGTTAGATTTTATTATATAATATTTTATATTTAATTCAATTATTTAAATAATTATGTTATTTACTTATTACAATCTTAATAGCCTGAGTGTAATAATCTTAAAATATATAAAAACTTTTCGTAGTTTTGATGCCATATTGTCGAGCCGCGCCTGTTCTCTTGGTGCTGTGCGGACGATGATGTCTCTCTGAACATTTCCACCGTTGATTTATTCAATCAGATGATGTACCAAGAAAACATACGTAGTCTTTGTCAGTTGCCATTTAACTCAGGGCTATCAGATATATAGAACGTTGACTGTGGCTTGGTAATCACCATCACCATTTTTTTTTTCCATTACCATCACCATGTTTAGAGAAGAAGAAACTCACAGACTATCCCTCTTCGTAAGCCCAAACACATTAATGCATGTATTTCCGGTGGAAAAGTCTTTTTTCTTTATTCAGAAAAGGAAGAAGTCTGGACAACCGTTATCGAATATTACTCATTAAAAATTTGATTTCTTGCTTTTTAAATTGCAAACCCCATCTTTGTAACTTATTTCCCACACTATTTATTGAATATTTGATTTTTTGGTTTCGTAATATATATACAATTCGCATAAAATTCATCATGATAAATTCATTTTTTGCTTTTGTAACAAATTTCTTGCAAAATTCATCGTGATAGATAACATTACTCATATTATTAATAATATTGCCATTTTAGTTAAAGCGAAAATTAATGAATATATAGGAATGATTATGCTTGGAAAAAGATAAGATGGCCAATGATTTTGTTTCGACACTGTGTAAGATGCTATGTATTAAACTAATTTTCCCTGCCACTTTACTGCTCAATTATATTTTTGCATGATTGCAAAGAACAGAGAGCTAAAGAAAAGGACTGACAAAGGTACTTGCTACATAAATCGAGATTACGAGCTATGCACCTCTAATAATCTCCGTTATTGGATGAAGCAAACACACAAGCACCCTAAAGACAGGAGGAACAAACAACAAACAAACTAAATAACCATAAAATATTTTGGTAGACTAGCTTACAACATGCTTCTAATCTATTCCCCTCCAGTATCTACGCTTCCAACCTTGCTCCCATCTACGTAAACCTACATGAAAATCGAAACGAAATAAGCAAGATACCTAATTAATGGTAATGTCCTAGGAACTCATGGTGCGGCTGGCTTAAATGCTTCAAACGGGGAGATAACACTTGTTGTAGACAATGCTGTTTTTGGGATGTGTATGAATCTTGATAAAACATAGTGAAATGGATTGGGGGGGTATTTATGGAGCCATTCAACATTCGTGTCAAAGAAGTTACCAAGTGATTGATAGAAATGTTGAGAGAAATTTACGTCATTAATTATTTTGCCATTTCCCACGTTCCAATGGTTTGGCACACACCTTCGTACAAGCTCGACAATATGCAGGGGACTTCAAGTATATAAAAGCTTTCAAAGTTAATGGGTGAAACCGTGAGGAAAACTCCTTGTGTCAGAGATTTAGACCTTGAATACGCGCTATGACTATATTATGTAATTCAGGCTATTGCATTGTAAATTCCATGTTAGGCCTTCCTATCCCATTGATCAAATACTATATGAATGGGTTGTTAGTACTGAAATGATATTTCCATATTGTGACTTTATATGTTAGAAAATATGACGATGGAATCCGATCTCCTATATAATGCTTTGTCTATAAAATGAATATAAAATTCTTTTTTAGAAAAAAAAACATTAAAGAGTGTAAAAGACAAGGGATTAAACTATAGATTCCACCCCCAACTTGTCTGACTCGTTAACAAAATTCTAAGTTTATTTAATTGGTGTCGTATGGTTCCTAGGGTGCACGATATCCCATGATATGTTATAGGAGCTGAAAGTTTGTCGTCCGTTAATGATCTTCGACAGCGGCTACGTTGTTTGTTTAATCCATTAAGTAACCAAATGCGGAGGGCAAGTCTGCTTATCTTATCTGCGTGGAAGAAGATATCTATTAAGTTGGTCAATCCTTCGTTGTCGAATTTGTCTGCTTTGCAAATTGTATTTAGTTCGTTCTTCGGAGAAATGCATCCCGGCGCATGCTTTGCAGCATCTTAGTTTCATACAGGGAGAACTTAAGTACTGTGTCTGCTCAGTTGACGCAGACAAATAGAAACTTACTTGCAGTCGGCATTCCGTCAAATGGCAGTTACTTACTACATTCAACAAATAACCAAACCGTCAAAGAATCACTGCATAACATATTGGAAGTGTAAGCTCACATCAGACAAGAAGAAAACCTGGGGCCTATATAAAATATGGAGGTTGCTCCCTATCCCTTGAGTTGACTTTTGGGAAGAGCAATGGACGCCTCTTGACATGGTATCAGAGCCCTGGTGTAGTTACCTGTTTCGATGACCCCATGCCCCGTTGAGTAGTTTGAGCCTCCGGTGGCGCTCGGAAGTTTGTGCTCGAGAGGGGTGTGCCTGACCTCCGATGTGAGGGGGAGTATTGGAAGTGTAAGCTCACATCGGACAGGAAGAAGACCTGGGGCCTATATAAAATATGGAGGTTGCTCCCTATCCCTTGAGTCGACTTTTGAAAAGAGCAATGGGCACCTCTTGACATAACTAGGTAAAAAATAGATGGATTAGGTAGATTTTGAATTTAATCATTAATAGATAGATAAAGAGACTAATAATCTATTTTAGATTCATTAAAAAATTATTAAAATGATCTAATTTATTTATAATTTATTTTTATAAATAATATTTAATCCATTCATTAATTTATTTTCATAGATTAATATATAATCTGTCTGTCTTCAACTAAGCGTATGTAGACTCATTTTATTTTTAAACAACTCTGAGGCTTTCAGTTAAAGGAACCGTGTTTTGGTTGGAGCTACCTTGAGCTTTTGGGTTTTTGTTAGTTTAGTTACATCCAATTCGGGCTGGGGTTGTTTCAGAGACTTTATATTGATGAACTACTGACCGAAAAGAATCAATGTGGGTCTTTATTGCATTTGTTTGGGTGACGGAAAATATTTGGAAATGCTTTTAAAAAATGTCATAACCCACACTAAAATGGAAAATTTTTTAAATATAAAGGAGATAACACAAAAGGAAAAAAATGAAAAAAAGAAGGTAAAAGATATCAGCAGACAAAAATAAAGAAATAGATGCCCATTAGAAATTGAAAATAAATCCTAATGAACAGTTTGAATGGTATGTTTTTTTTGGTACAAGTTTGAATGGTATGATATTATCAATTAAATTTGTAAATAGCTAGCAAGCCATCTAATATACAGAGGAAAACTGTTGTAGCTTAATTATTGCCCAATATTAATGATAATAGCATTTCCCCTTTGTAATCAATTTTTAAGTACAACAACCCCTTTTTGTTAATTTTTTGTCATCAAATTTTCTTTTTGGTCACACTTTTTGTGAAGAGATATTATTTGGTCAACACCATACGGAAGGATCATAACACCAAAATAAAAAAATGGTAGATATCTTGATCCTAGCTACATTCTAACGTGTCCCAAAACCGAAAGGGGTCTCTAGATGACTCATCATGTATGTTAGTCTCCTCCACATGACTTGGTCTGAGTAAGAAAAAAGTGTAAAAGGGGTTAAATAATCAGAAACAATATGGAAATATCATTTCAGCACTAACAACCCATGCATAGAGTATTTTCAATGCAACAGCCTAAATATTTACATAATAGTCATGGCGCGTATTCAGAGTTCAAATCTTTGACCAAGGAGTTTTCCTCACGGTTTTACCCATTAGCTGCGAAAGCTTGCATATAGTTGCAACTTGCAACCCCATATTAATGTGTTGAGCTTGTACGAGGGTGTGTGACAAGCCGTGCAGATATGTCCTTGCGCCACAAGCTCCGTGTATGATGTCTCCACACGGTCGCTTTTCAAATTTGTAATCGGAAAAACATTGAAAAATAGGAAATGGCTAATGTAAATTCTCTCTCAACATTTCTATCAATCACTTGGTAACTTCCTTAACACGAATGTTGAACGGTAGCTCTTGCTCCATAAATACCCCCCCAAGTCCATTTCACTTTGTTTCATCAAGATTCATACACATCCCAAAAACAGCATTGTCTATAACAAGTGTTCTCCATACACACAGTCCCAGTTTGAAGCATTGAAACCTGCCGCACAATGAGTTCCCAAGGCATTACCATTAAAGACTTTCTTTGCCATACAACAAAGCCACCCCCTAAGGGCAGTAACTCCAAACCTCCAACCTCGGGGACTCCATTGCCAACTATTAAACAGATCTTTGGAAGGGGCAGATAATTTCATACCATTTTCTATTTCACAGGTACTTATTTCCAATCATCTCAAATCCCTTTATACTAAACCCAAATCAATACAAAGAGCAAAGACAATTTTTGTTGTCTAGAGATATAAAATCATTACTCAACCTCAATAGCTTAGACTCACACATTCTTATATGAAATTGTGTTCGCCTATGTATTTTAGCTCATTTCTTTTTAATTTTCATGTAGAGATTGATGTCGAAGTGGGACCAGTACTAGAATTTGAAGGTTTCTTGAAGGGGGTGCAAGCATGTACAACAGGGCGAGCATATCCGGCTATTTTATTTATTGTTTATTTAATTCGTCAATTTGTTGGTTTGTATTTAGATTTGTTGTGTTTGTTTCTCTGATTATGGAGTTCACTACTCACTATTTGTATGAATAATATTTTTGTTGTATGAAGGTTTGTAACATTTTAATCTTGTAATTTGTTTTTCCTTGTAAATATAGTAAAAGATCTCAATAATAAAGTGTCGTTAATTTAGAATCAATATCTTGTGCCATGAACTTCCTCAATGCAAAAAATTAATTCAAAAAAAAAAAAAAACACACACACACACACACAAAGAGAAAAAGAGATAGATTAATTGCTACTAACACATATATTCACGTCATTTAATAATTTTTTATAAAATATCAATTTTTATTGACATAATTGTTGAATTATAATTATTTATTATATCGATGATTTGTATTAAATATTTTTTTTAAAAAATTAAACATCAATAATAATATAATCAAATATTTCATATTTTTATGTATTTAAAAACCATGTATTACATTGATTTTAATATATATCAATGAAATATAAAAATAATTTAAAGCAATAGACTGGAATTTTATATATGGATATGATTCACATGATAAAAACTTTTCAATTTAACCATGAATTTGCAATAAAGTCCTCCAACAAAAGTTTTTTAATTGTGTAAGATTGTTTTAGATTTACACCACTTGAGAATTCAACATTAATACTTGAAATATTTACACCTCTTAATAAATTTTGATAAAAAAATAATTTTTGATAATCTAATTCTTAAAATATTACTAGTTATTATGGATATATATTATCTTTCTTGCTAAATTTTCACTAAATTTATTTATTGAAGAAGCATATTCATATATTAATTTTAACACAATTCGATAGACTACGTACAAAATAAATGGATGAAATTATATCCACCCCACAATGAGAATCCAGCAAGATCGAATTAATCTCCAATTAAGATATCTTCGATTAGGTCACATTTAATTTATAAATTAAAAAATAATTAATCAAGGAGTTGTTATCTTGTTTTGGGAAAAAAAAACTATACTTATAAAATCGGTCATTGACTCACTAATCAAATTAGAGAATTAATCTCTAATTTTTTTTTGTGCTATGCTAATTAAATACACCTGGTGTTGGGGCTTAAGCAAACACACAGCTGTAATTAATTTATTTTTAATATCAAGAGAAGTTTGTTTTAGGTTGTAAGAGAGTTTTCTTTCAAGTTTTTGTAAAGGAAGAATAAGTAGGATTGGTTAAATTTAAGGGAGGCTAGACAGTTTATCAAGGGGAGTAGGAATCCATTTACTCTTGATTATCGAAACTTAACATGAGATAATTATAGAATAATAAGTTCGTGTTACTTGTACAAAGCTAAGAAATTTTGTAAAATTCATTTTCAAATAATAAACCCATTCCATAAAGTAGTAGATAATAAAGTGGTTTGAGTACGTTAATTTTTTTGACAAGGTGGAGTACGTTAATTTGACTAATGGGATTCACACTTAATTTAAGCTTTGTTTGACCTTAAAATCGTATGAATCATATGAATCTCTCGCAAGACATCATATAAAATTTTAAATATATATAGAAAGACGGTTTTTAGTTTACCCCAATTCTACACGAAAAGAATTATAGCACATAACACATTAATAAATTTCCGTTCAACATTGAAACCGTTGACAGCATTCAAACATTAACTACTCTCCCATTAACACGAATCAAAGCCGCGTGAGGATACCTGCGCAAGTGATGTTCCACGAAATTGAGTGATCAATCACAAGGCACAACCCAAAGAAGGGGATAAGCCTTGATGCACGGCACGACACAGATCTATATACTGGTTTTGATCAGTCACCAAATTGTACACGTAGCTTTGAATAACTCATGTTTATCTCTTACTCTCCATGCATGGTCAATTTTATTTGGGTTTTCACAATATATATGTAGTCAGAAAATGGAAATTCCCCTGTTGATTACTATCAAATTGCTTCGTAATTTCCTTCCTTTGAATGAGGGCATGCACGCGGTGTCTGGTTTCAATATAAATATACCCTCTCTGGGCGTTGGAAGCAGCATCCGAAGACGCAACTCTGAAACAAGTCTTTCCTTACCAAAATTTGTTTTAGTTTTTCCAACAAGCCTTCAGCGAAATGAGCTCCAACAAAAATCAACATTCAAACGGTTCTTTGCCCTACTAAGCCTCCCCCACAGGGCAGTGGCTCAACTTCTAGTTCCGGGGGTAAGAAGGCACCAACTGCGAAGGGGATCTTTTCTCCCAAGAATAAATGATTTCGGAAAAGGTATTTATAATAATCATGAGGCATCTTCCAATTAGACCCTTATCATTTCCTTCTGTATGTCCAAAATAAGGATCATGTCTTTGGTTATAAATACTTTTGTATGCATTTATTGGGTATCTTGCTTATTTCGTTTCGATCTTCATGCAGGTTTACGCAGAAGGGACCAACGTTGGAAGAGTAGACACTGAAGGGGAATAGAAGCATGTTGCAAGTTAATTTACCATGATATCTTTTGGTTATTTAATTTGTTTGTTTATTGTTCCTGTCTTTAGGGTCCCTGTATGTTTGCTTCTTCCAAACGGATATTATTTGAGGTCCGCAGCTTGTAATCTCTGTTTATATATGTAGCAAGTACCCTTGTGAGTCCTTTTCTTTTGCTTCGTGTTCTTTGCAATCGTTCAAAAATAACGTTGAGTTGTAAAGTGGCCTGGAGAACTAGTTTAATACGAAACATCTTAGACAGTGTCGAAACAAAATCATTGGCTATCTTATCTTTATCCAAGCATTGTTCCTATACATTCATTGATTGTCATATGTTAATGATAAAGGGTTATTGGTAAAAAAAAAAAAGAAAAAATACTACTCTGAATTGGAAAAAAAGACTTCCACCGGAAATAAATTGATATGTATGGGCATACACAAATAGAGGGGAAAGTTTGTGAATTCTTAATGTACTATGTATCTCGAGTGGTGAGTTAAAACTAAAATGGAAAACGATACAGGGTGATAATGACAGCATGCCAATGGTTGCCTTTTGTTAATATTACAACGTACGTTGTATTCATTCAAAGTAAAATACTAAAATACACTAAGTTGTTGGTCGATTAATTATTCGATACCTTGTGGTTTGTGGGTCCCGACATGTCAGATGTGGTTCTCATATTTACCAGTTTTATTTGCTTTGTTTATTTATTTTGTTTGTACTAAAATAATCTCAGATTTATTTTTAATTATTGTTTATTGATTTATTGTCAGATCATAACATGATAAGATCATGACATGATATGATAGTCACAAAAAGAGTACGAAACAGAACAAACAAAGTGACATCGATGGCCGCCTAAACACAACTAATAGAAAAAGTGTAGGCGGATATTACTTTTTCAGAATACGTGGCTTACACAGCGAAAAAAGTTTTGACGTAATTTTATAGATTTAAAACCAATTTTATTTGCGAATAAAAAGAACCTAAAATCGTGACATTTAAAATAAAAATAAAAATTACATATAATATAAGAAATATATATTGACTTTCGATAATCAAAAAAATTCGAAATCTAAAAAATTATTATATAATGAAGGGCATGTGAAAAGTAGTGAAAAGTACATGCATAATTATTTTAACAAAAAAATAGATGATGCAAGGAGAAGGCTTTTTTATATAAATATAACAAAAAAAATTTTATTTACTATTTTTCGTTTCCGTAGCAAACTTGATAAAATCAAAAGTCGCTCCAATTCAAAATAATTTTTAAATTTATCAAATTTCAACACATTTTAATAAATAATATAAAAAAACTGAAAAACAGTAAACAAAAATATTTTTAGTATGTTTATATTAATAAAAGCCCAAGGAGAACCAATAAGGTTGCACTGGATCTTGAATTTGCTTCGAAATGTCATAACCAGTGGCTTTGGGACTTCATCACACTGCAGCATTTGTAGTTTGGCTTTTCACCAATTCACAGAAGAAGGAACGCAATCTTAATTTGCTTCCTAATCACCGTACGCAATCATGGCTGGTTAGGAACAAAACTGTGTTCAATAATGTAACAGTACGGTTTGCTAATATTGTAGAAAAGCTTTTTCTTGGATTACTAATGTGTTCAGCTCAAGTGATCAACGCCCAGTGGACCCAGAGCATGATCAAGGTTCTGTCTTTTACACTTGGTATGGACGAAGAGCTTGGGAAAATGAAAAGAGAAAAAAATATATAAAAAGAAGAGAAAATAGATACATAAAAGAAAAGGTTGAAAATAGATACATAAAATAGATACATCGTCTTGAAAAGTTGAAAATTGTGATCTATACAACAATAAAATATCAAAGATTTCTTCATATTTCTCGTCTTGCCGCACAAACACAAAAACTGTATGTTCCTTAGATTTATGGAGCATTTAAAAACACAAATATAGCGGAGGGCAAAAGTGGCAATCAAGGGCTAAGAAGTTGCATGGTTTGAAGAACGATGCCGTTTCGCATCGATAGGGTGTGCAAAGCGCGGATGGTAATATTCCTGTCACGTTCAGGGTGATGAAGCAACACGAGCATGCAGCTGCACATTAATTTCTTTAGCCATTCAATTCAAAAGCTTCAACCCTTTGACGGTTTCTCTCATTCAAATCGCAACCCTATCTGCGAACCTTTACTCTAGCTACTTGGTGCTGAAGCAACGTCTCACCTCACGCGTGTTTTTGCTGTTTTTGTAACGCGAAAATTATCGGAACATAGGAAAGAAATCAAACAGAAATGTTTCTGCAAATCACCGTCAATTACTTGCAAAGCTACATCAAAAAATTTGTTAATGTTTGGGGGGCAATGTTTAGAAAAAAAAAACAAAAAAAAAATTTTACAGGTAAAATCCTAAGATTTAAAAAAAAATTAGGGGGGCTAATGTATAAGAGGTGCCGACCCTAATTACTTGGTCAGTTCCATTCTACCCATGAAGGAAACTCCTTCGGTTTTATTCCATTATAAATACCTACCCATATCATCGTGCTTCCTCATTCCTCAAGTCCCATCCCAGAAAAAGATTGTGTTTCTTCTGATATAACAACAAGCTTGTCAATCGGTTCCAATATATCCCATCTTCAAGTTGCTATATAGCATCATGAGTTCTTAAAACATAAACATTAAGGACGTTCTTTTCCCTACCATTAGGCCATCATTCAACTTATTTATGAAAAATGGGGTACCAATGATTGAACTCTTGACTATTTGGTCATAAAAGTTTTGATATAATATCATGAATCAACTATCTCAAAAGTTTAAGTTATTTTGTGAAAATATGAAAGTATATGAATAATTTTATATATTTAATATGATCCCTTATGCAAGAGCTCTTTGAGCTTAAAGTGTGGACAATATACAAGTTCATTTTATCTTGTACTAAATTCAATTGAATTGTGAAGAATAAATGTGGTAAGGATCGAATTTTTGACCACTTAATTATAAAGACTCTAATATTATGTAAAAGGCTTAAAGAAAGGTGTTTCTGTTTCTGTATATTGATATTCAAATGGTGTTACACAATATATATATACACACACACACATGTACAAATGGTAGAAGAAACATATCTAATCTAATCTAATTACAACCAACAAAATCATAGTATAGGATAACTTGTTTATCGAGACAACAATCAAGACATTTGACAACGACAATACTCCTACACGTCCCTCAAGATGGCGCAGGTTAAAGCTAAACCAATCTTGGACAGCAGTGATGAATGCCTCGGTCTAGACAGTGGTTTCGTTAACAGGTCTGCTAGTTGATGGCTTAAGGGAATATGTGATACACGAAATGCTTTGGTAGCCACCAAGTCATGTACAAACATGGTGATCTAGGGCAAGTGTTTCATACATACGAGTGAAATATGAGATTGGCACACAGATAGGTTACCCCAATATAATATTGTCAGACTGAATTGTCGGTAGTCTTAGTGAGTTGATCCCAAGTTCATGTAGAAGTTGAAGCCACAAAATCTCAATAGTGCTGGAAGCTATAGCGTGATATTCTGCTTCAGCGAGGGATCTTGCCACCATTTTCTACTTTTGGCTAGCCCAGGAAATAGCATTTGGACCTAGATAAACAATGTAAGTGGAAATTGACTTTCTATCCTTGGAATCTCGCCCAATCAGCATCACAAAATGTTGTCAAGGCAGACTTGGGTCTTTGATCAATTAAAGGCTGTGGGTCTGCCTTGAGAATATCTTAGAACCGCTCTAGAGCTTGCATATCGATGTTATTGGTGCTTGCAATACTGAGAGAGTTTGTTCACTGGAAAAGCAATGTCAGGATGTGTTATGGCAAGATATTGAAGGGAGCCCAACCAGTTGACAATAGATGGCAGAGGCAGAGGCCTTTGTATGCTCACACCATTTATTATTATATGCCTTCGCGGCTTTTAATGTTTTTATGCTCAAAATGTAGATGGGTTTGAGTCGAAGAATGGGTTGACTCAGTTTGCAACACCTTTTTCCTAGAAAACATAGATGACCATGCGTCGGTTACTATCCGCGGTTTGCACACCACACGCCACGCATATGAAATATGTCAAACGGCGCCGTTCAACTAAAAGCCTTTTACTTGTCTGGCAAGAATCAATATAACGAAATTATGAGCTTCTATAAGAGTCATTTCTATGGGAGTAAATAGTAAATTAAATTTTCATGAAAGGCACAACAGTTTTATTTATTTTTAAATATAAGAACCGAACACACACACACACAGATATATATAATATATATATATATATAATATATATATATATATATATATATATTATATATATATATATATATATATATATATATATATATATCTTACAATAATTAAAAAGAGTATAAGTGCTTAATTTTTGTGATTAATTTTGAAATTAAAATTTTTTTTTCAGTTGTTGTAAATTTTAATAGAACTAGTTATAAACTTATGCATTGTGCAAATTGAATATCTTCAATCCCTCAAACAAGATATATACAGTGTGCACAAATAGTCGCAATACAAACACCTTTCCGTGATACAAATGTCACCGTGTCTGTATGAAAAGAGTAAAATAGGTAAAGAACAATAAACAAATTATTGGTATATGGGGGGGTTTTGTACGTACAAATCTATAAAATTGGTTTCGAATATGCTAATCAATATAGAGAAAGAAATGTATGTTGTAGCTATAACAAAATTTATTTGTAAATATGAAACAGAAGAAGAAGGGTGTAGCTTTTTTTTTTAACTAAAATAGTATTATAGGGTCAAGAGAATTAATTCTTCCTGACCCATGATTGAACTAAAATAATTAAAATAAGGAGCACACTTTCTTAACGACGGAATCAACATCATTTTCTTTTTTTTTTTATCATGAATCCAACACTCTTACATATAGCTATTAAAAGACACTAAATTGAAAGTTAACAAAATTTAAAAAGTTTAATTTTGATCTACTGTTAATGTAAATTTTTTACATTATCATTCAATCACATTATTAACTATTTAATTTTTCAGGTTAATTTATATTTAAATTTTTTAATATTTGACAACTATGTTTAGATGATAGTGTAAAACTTTTTATACTATATATTTTAGTATGATTGAAACATATATAGACACCTATATATATATAAATGTGTAGCTTCTTTCTTTGCAAACTGCATATCCGTCTACAGACAAATTAGAAACGAATTACTGAAACTGATTTTCAAACGCACAAAATAGAGGATTGACCCTCTATAATCACTAATTTGATTCTTTGACGCAGAGAAACTAGTTGCACTCAATTGGCATTGCATCAAATGAGTTAATTTAAGGATTTATTTTGATTACTTTTAATATATTGCATTATCATCTAATTATATGTTTATTTGACTTTTTAGTAATTATTATTTTAGTCAATTTTTTAATGATTTGATAACACATAATTAGACAATAGTATAAATTTTTATATTGACATAGATCAAAATTAAATAGTTAATTTAATATATTAAACAAATTACCAAACCCTTGAAGATCACTATATAATATTAACTACAACTGGCAAGAAACTTTCAACTTTCACTATTACTGTACTTGCATCAAGATTCTCTCTTATTAGTGAAATAAAAAGAGAATATCCTGTTAAAAAAATACAATAAATTTTAAATATAACTAATGAATTTATAATGAACATTATGGTGAGTCTTAATATAAAAATTTGTGTTATATCTTTTTAACAAGATAATCCTGTTATTGGAGAGAGTCCAAAACATATTTTAAAATACTTCAATTTCCATTAGAATGAAGATTAATGTTGCTTACAATGGGATTATATTGAATTGATGCAGATTTTAGGTGGATCACTTTTGCGGGAAAAAAAAAAAGGAAAGTGCACTACTTCTTTTAAGAAAAATTATTATAAAATTAAGATTTAATTATGATATATTTGAATATAAACTTTTTTATATTATTATTTAATAATGTGATGTTACAACGTTAACAAATTATTACTATAATAATTATTTAATTTCCTTTAATAATAAGATAATAAATAATTAGATGATCCGTTTTTATTAATGATAAAAATAATTTTTGGATCACTAAAATATTTATTTCTTAACAAATTTCTTTGAAAATTTTGAACATTACAAAATATTAATTTATAATCTAATTAAAAAAAATTTGACAACCGTAAAACAGCTGCGCTATTTGTTGCTTTATTGGAGAATGGAGAAGATCAGAAGCAGGGGCCAGGCGGTGGTCTGGTCTTGCACACTAATGGGAAAGCTAGCTATGGACACGTGCATTGTACACATTACAGCGTTCCGTATGCAAAACATATTGTGAGATCGTGCTGGTCACGTACGCACGCATCATACATAACTATTCATGCTTGCAATTAATTTACACTAAAACCGCAATTTCTTGGCGTAAACCTAACGTTCTCGTCTTCTCGAGGGTGGATTTTTTTTTAATTAATTTCTTTCATTATTACAATTAAACGAAATTATTGCTTATATTTAACAGAAAAATTCATTCACAGTTCATTCGAAAATGAATTGAAAGTCTTTTTTACTTAAAAATTAAGTGTGAACAAAATATGCATTTTTATATATTACAACGTTGCGGTGGGCACGTTTCTGGAGAGCATTTTTCAAAAGAAAATATAATCCTCCTTCCTCCCAACGCAATTGGGAGAAATCTCAAACAAACAGTGCCTAATCCATTAAGAAACCGCCATTTGACGAAATGCGGAGTGGAAAGCGGCTTGTCTACGTCAATCTCAAACAAACGATCATTGTTATGAAATTAAATTAATTCAGAATTGTTAGTTATGTAAAATTCTTTCTGAATACAAAAAAAGTCAATTCCATATATTTGAAAGTGTTTGTAATTATAAAATATAATTATAAAAAAATATTTATATTTACAATTTTATTCTTCTTTTATTTATGTTCAATTAACTATCAGATCTGGTTCCCAATTTAATTGGCTTTGTTTATGAGTATGTTTTTTATTGAAGCTTGCGTGAAAAGTATAGGTATCGTAACCAAAACCAACAGGTTGTTTGGACCTTTGAATTTGTGCAGTGACAGTTGTTCTCGCCTTAAAGTGGGCACATTTCTCCCGACGCAATTGGGAGAAATCTCAAACAAACAGTGCCTAATCGGCTTTTGACGATTAAGAAACCGCCATTTGACGAAATGCGGAGTGGAAGTCGGCTTGTCTGCGTCAATCCTTCTCTCTTGTCGAATTTTCTGCTTTGTTGATTGTAAACACATTTCGTTTTACAATAATACGTGCGTTCCACGATCATTGTTATGAAATTAAATTGATTCAGAAATGGTAGTTAAGTAAAATTCTTTTTAAATTAAAAAAAAGTCAACTTCATATATATGAAAGTGTTTGTAATTATAAAATATAATTATAAAAAAATATTTATATTTATAATTTTATTTTTTTTATTTATAATTAATTAATTATTAATGATTTATCAAAAAAGAAAAAATCGGATATCAAAATAAAAATTTTCTTTTATAATAATATAGATGCTATAAACTTGTATAAATAATTATATATAATTAAAAAAATTATATATAAATATTAATATTAAAATTATATATAAATATTGTATAAATAATCAGATTAATATAAATATTAATCTGCTTTCTGCATACGTAACGTAAACCGTTTCTAGAAGATACCACGTTGCCAGCACACTTTTTCCTAGATAACCGGATCCTCGTAGTACATGCACCGTCCCCCTACAGGTTTATAAATACAGGGATACTTTGGCCATGTACATATCTTTCAAAGGCTTATCAAAAGCACGATTGTCTATAACACATTGTTCAATCTCAATATTTGTATTGCTCTGTCGGAATGGGTTCCAAACACATAGGGCAAAGTCTGGGCTACAAGAATGAACCAGACAAAAATGGTTCGAGCCCGAAGAAAATGAGTTCCCAACTCCATAACATAGGGCAAAATCTGGGCTACAAGAATGAACCACCACCAGGCAAAAATGGTTCGAGCTCGAAGAAGGATACCAAGAAGAAGCAAACATTCACCAGTCAATCTGGCGTTTCCTATGGTAAAGGGAAGTGAAAATGGCAGAACCTGGGAAGGAAAAGAAATGACTCAAACTAACCAGGTAAGAGAAGTTCTAGACAAATCCCCTCAAACCACTTTCTTCTACTCCACACATTGTCTGTTTAGATATATACAACAGGAAGTCGATATTAGGATTGAACCATAACTTCATTTGATTAAATCCTCACTTATCACAATCACTTAGGTTGTTATTTCATTTGATCGAAGGGGAACCAATGTTGCAAGAAAACTTTAAAAGTCGTTTTCTTTGTATTCCGCATTAGCTCATTTCATCATTTTGATTTTCTTGCAGGTTCATTCACAAGCGGAGTCAACGTGGGAAGAAAACTTGTTTCCTACTTAATCTGTGCTTATATTAAAAAGGTTTATTTTAAAAAATAAAAATATTTCAGTGCTGTATATCATTAGCCTTTTTTTTTTGTGTGAGTTAGTGGTATTTCTCTAACAAAAGTAGCCTAATTTGTGCGAAGCAAATTCAAGATCATGTGCAACCTTAGTATTGATTCTGGTTATAATGATATCAATAATTTTCACATGTCATTAAGTAATTGTTGTGGTACCTATAATACCGCCATACCAGCTAAACAAAAGAAGCAAAATTCATTGCGACAATAACGTCGTTTTGTTGCCATTAATGCCATATGTCGCCAAGTCGTAACTTTTCCCTCGTTGTGCACGGAGGATGGTGCCTCTCTGAACATCTCTCTCGTGATTTTTATTCTTCTGCCAAGAATTGACAAATTTTTTCTATTATTTAGATATTCTTAAATTTTTATATTTAGTTTAAAACAAAAGGTGACAAAAATAAATTTATTTGATAAAAAAGAAAGTCAAAACTACAACGGACAGTGATGTCAGTATAATGTTAGATTGTCAGTCAACATTTCACAAAAAAAAAAAAGATTGTCAGTGAACACTTAGCAAATTTCGAATTGAAGAGGATCCTAGGCATATTGACAACCTTGGGAGAAGTTAAAAAAATGGAATATAGTAGGTGTATTTGTCGCCGTTTAATGATCCTTGACAATATTGCTACGTTATTTGTTTAGTCCACTACGTAACTGCCATTTGACAATATGCCAGTTGCATTCTTGTCGAATTTGTCTGCTCTGCAAATCAGTTTCGGAAAGATTCTAACTTAGTCCGGACTTCGGACACGTGCATCCTAGGATTTTATTGTGTTAATTGTAACACGATAATCTTTGGTAAATTTAGTTTTTATTCCGCTAGGTCTATGATTTACATGTGACAGCTAAATATAAATTTCTTCCTTGTGCATTGAACGATCGCTACACTTAAAAAATGAGTGGGCTTAATTCTTTATATATTTTTTGCTTAGATATTTTATACTGTCCTTTATTTACAATTTAGTCATTGATTTAAATTAAGTGTACAATTTAATTTTTAAATTACGTAAACTTGTTTCACATTATTCCTATTATCAATTTTAAAGACTAACGTCAAAATAAATTTAAATAATTTAAGAATTAAATCATATTTAAATAAACTAAAAATTAATTACAAGTAAGTTACATTTTCAAGTCTCAATATACCATGTTACTAGTAATTATATATAGTTTTGTTTCTTTTAAAATCTATTTACGTACATACTAGTAACATCTATTTCTCTTGCTTCCTCATCCGGGTTTGAGGGTGGGGACATTTCCCCTTTACATTTTTTGTTTTCTATTCATCAATGATTTCAAGACAAACTTTGTTGTCATTTTTTTTTGTCAGGGGAGTGGAGATTTGGGAAAAGCGAGAGAGGAGGAGTGATTCGAACCCTGGTGCCGTTTCTTAAAACAATATGTTTGTTGTCATTTTAACCAAATATGAACCTCCACCAATCTAATTTACATTCAGTAAAAAATAAATAGGAGTCAACTCATACACTCTCTAGGCCCAGTTTAATAAATCACATTTGGGCTTAAATTTTGAGTTAACAAGTTTTTGGCTTCTTTTGATTTTGTCGTCACAAATGTTAGGCTGATGTAATTTGATATCCAAGCAAAGTCTTAATTGGGCTAGACCAAAAGGCCAATCTTCTTATCTATTTTGTTTTGACCACCTAATCTATTTATTTATTTTTAAAAAGCTTTATTTTTAATTCATTATTTATCCTCCATTAATCCATTACTAGAATATTAATATTTTGATTAGTTTGTTTTATAATTAAAATAATTTATAATTAAAATTTTATTAAAAAACTTTTAAAAAAATAATTTTTTTTCTAAAATTAATATATTATTAAACATGCATTCAATCTCCTTCTCCTAGCGGAGGCAACCATGGATCACACAGCACTGCAGAAACAATAATCAAACATGTAGTTAGGAGATGACATTTGATCACTCTCAAATGCATAATTTAGTACTTCATACGCCATTTCTAATCTAGGAACAAAGCAATGCCTCCCCCCAAATTTTAAGTGAGGCTAGAGATTGCATTGAAGTAAAACTTTTCTAGCGTTACCTCTCTGTAATAAGAAATGTAAGTTCCAGAAAGATAGCATTGCATTAAGCATCTGCTGCAAGTATTTCCCTTGATTATTTAAGTTGAGTATATAAATGAGAGACTAAAAAATATAACTATTATCTCTCACTTATTAAAGATAGGGGCAAAATAGGACAATATAAGTATATCAATCAGCTGACGCAAGAAATTTCTATCAAATAATAATTACTTAAGTATCTAACTCGAAAAAAGATAAAAGAAGCAAACTCTAACCCCACAGAGATGAAATTTATCACCTACTAAATGAAACTTGATACCTTATCACAAGAATAAGTCACCAACTTAGGGACAGTGTTTGATACTATTATAATGCGAATCCACTAAGTTGATGAAACTCATCCTAAACTACCATATTGGCTGGTAACTAACAAACTCCTAAATATGAGGGAGATCATATAATGATAAAGGTAAATTTTAAAAACTTATAAGTCATAGGAATAAACCCATTTTAAAGGATAAATTCCTACTAAAGACTTATTATCAGCCATGAAGTCTTCTAAAAGGATTCAAATTCCTTAATTATAAATACAAGGAAAAACATACTTTCCTCTATATAATTGCAAATTAATATCACTTCTAAATTGAATATCAAAGTGTCTATTGCTGGTATACCTAGATAGTAGATCTTCATATACCCAATACATTGGGCAAAGTCTAGGCTTTGAGGAAGAACTACCAGCAGACAAAAATAGTTCGATCTCTAACAAGGATGCCAAGGAAAAGCAAACGTTCACTATTCAATCTGGCCTTTCCTTTGGTAAAGGGAAATGAAAATGGCAACAACTGTGAAGGAAAAGAAATGAACCATATATAACTTTAATGAAATCCTCACTTATCAAAACTACTCAGGTTGTTATTTCTGTAGTTTATTTTTTTTTTCATTTGGATATGTTTGGATATTTGAGAAGACGAAATCAAAACTTCAAAAGAAAAAAAAGAAACAGACTCGAAGTGGAACCAATGTAGGAAGAAAACTGTAAAAGTCGTTTTCTTTGTATTCCGCTTTAGCTCATTCATCATTTTGATTTTCTTGCAGGTTCTTTCACAAGCGGAGTCAATGTTAGAAGAAAACTTATTTCCTCAATCTGTGCTTTTGTTAAAAGGTTTATTTTAAAATTAAAGTCTTTCTGTGCTGTGTCCTATTAGCCTTTTTCTTTTTTTATGTGAGTATATTAGCCTCTTAAAGTACTTAATTTGTGAGAAGCAAATTCCAGACCATCAACTTTTAGTATTGATTCAGGTTATGAACTTATGAAACCTATAATTTTCCCATGATCTTCATTAAATAATTGTTGTGGTACCTATAATACCGCCATATATACCCGCTAAACAAAAGAATCCAAATTGATGTAACCACAAGCATCATGAGTTTTCAAAACATAAACATTAAGGATGTTCTTTTCCCTACCATTAGGCCATCATTCAACTTATTTATGAAAAATAAGGTACCAATGATTGAACTCTTGATCATTTGGTCATAGAAGTTTTGATATAATATCATGAATCAAATATTCTAAAAGTTTAAGTTATTATGTAAACATGTGAAAGCATATGAATAATTTTATATATCTAATACGTCCTCTCACGCAAGAGTTCTTTGGGCTTGAAGAGTAAACAATACACAAATTCATCTTATTCTGTGTTAAATTCAATTAAATTGTGAATAATAAAGGCGGTAAGGATTAAATTCTTGACTATTTAGTTATAGATGCTCTAATATTATGTGAAAGGCTTAAAGAAAGGTGTTTCTGTATATTGATATTCAAATGGTGTTACACAATATATATACACACACATGTACAAATGGTAGAAGAAGAAACATATCTAATCTAATCTAATTACAGCCAACAAAATCACAGTATAGGATAACTTGTTATAGAGACAACAATCAAGACATTTGTCTACGTCAATACTCCTAGACATCCCCTCAAGATGGCGGAGGTTAAAGCTACACCAATCTTGGACAGCAGTGATGAATGCCTCGGTCTAGACAGTGGTTTCGTTAACAGGTCTGCTAGTTGATGGCTTAAGGGAATATGTGATACACGAAATGCTTTGGCAGCCACCAAGTCATGTACAAAATGGTGATCTAGGCAAGGTGTTTCATACATGCGAGTGAAATATGAGATTGGCACACAGATAGGTTACCCCAATATAATATTGTCAGACTGAATTGTCGGTAGTCTTAGTGAGTTGATCCCAAGTTCCTGTAGAAGTTGAAGCCACAAAATCTCAATAGTGCTGGAAGCTATAGTGTGATATTCTGCTTCAGCGAGGGATCTTGCCACCATTTTCTACTTTTGGCTAGCCCAGGAAATAGCATTTGGACCTAGATAAACAATGTAAGTGGAAATTGACTTTCTATCCTTCGGAAATCTCTGCCCAATCAGAATCACAAAATGTTGTCAAGTGCAGACTTAGGTCTTTGATCAATTAAAGGCTGTGGTCTATGGTTGCTTTGAGATATCTTAGAACCCGCTCTAGAGCTTGCATGTCGATGTTAGTTGGTGCTTGCATGTACTGAGAGAGTTTGTTCACTGGAAAAGCAATGCCAGGACGTGTTATGGCAAGATATTCAAGGGAGCCCAACCAGTTGACAATAGATGGTGGAGTCACATGTGGAAATATCTGAAGAGGAGGCCAAAGAGCACGAACTAGACATTGGGGCTGTGAATTGGCTTTGCATCTTGCATACGGGCTTTCTCCATGAGATCTGTAATATAGTGGTGCTGACTTAGAAACATACCCTTAGATGTGGGTGAAAGCATGTAGTAGGCTTTGATATATACTATGTTATGAACCAACTCTCATAAAAGATTAAACTATTATATGAAAGCAAATAAAATAATTTTATATCTCTACCAAGCTAATGGTATGAAATCAACTTCTCCTGATTGAAAAGATCTTTTGAATAGTTAGTTGGCAATGGAGTCCCAGAGGAAGGAGGGTTGGAGGTATTGCTCCGAAGGGGTGGCTTTGTGGTAGGGCAAAGTACCTTTTGAATGGTTATGGATTTAGTACTACTCATGGTGCTTGCTAGCTAGCCAGCAGCTTCAAAATGCGATCGACCTTCAACTTGTTACAGAGAGAATGTATATATAGAAGCTTGAAAATGAACTATAAATTGAAGTCGTGGTAGGCAATGTGGTTTGGGGTTGTACCTCGGGGTACATATTTGTTGATACATAGAAGTAGCAAGAAGTGGATTGTTTTGTTTAGGAACTTACCAAGCAATTGTTGATATGAATATATGAGGTAATTAGCTAGCTTGTGCAGCAAGCATATTTCCGCGGTTGGCACTGTTGGCTTGGCCTCGCCAACGTGGCAGAGGCAGAGGCAGAGGCCTTCGTATGCTCACACCGTTTATTATTATATGCCTTCGCTGCTTTTAAGTGTTTTTATGTTCAAAGTGTAGATGGGTTTGAGTCGAAGAATGGGTTTACTCTTTTCAAAAAAAGTGTGTCTTACAATAATTAAAAAGAGTGTAAGTGCTTAATTTTTGTGATTAATTTTGAAATTACAACTTTCTCCTTTTTTTCAGTTGTAGTAAATTTTAATAGAACTAGTTATAAACTTATGCATTGTGCAAATTGAATATCTTGAATCCCTCAAACAAGATATATACAGTGTGCACAAATAGTCACACTACAAACACCTTTACGTGACACAAATGTCACCGCGTGTGTATGAAAAGAGTAAAATGGGTAAAGAACAATAAAAAAATTATTGGTATATGGAGGGTTTTATATGCACAAATCTATAAAATTGGTTTCGAATATGCTAATCCATGCAGAGAAAGATATAAATGTTGTAGCTATTAACAAAATTTATTTGTAAAAAAATGTATTTGTAAATATGAAATAGAAGAAGAAGGGTGTAGTTTTTTTTTTTTTTTAACAAAAAGAGTATTATTGGGTCAAGAGAATTAATTCTTCCTAGCCCACAGTTGAACTTAAATAATTAAAGTAAGGAGCACACTTTCTTAACCACTGAATCACATCATTTTTTTTATATCATGAATTCAACACTATTACATATAGCTATTAAAAGACACTAAATTGAAAGTTAACAAAGTTATAAAAGATTTAATTTTGATTCATTGTTAACGTAAAAAAAATTTATATTATTATTCAATTACATGTTATTAACTATTTAATTTTTTAGATAATTATTATATTAGTCAAATTTTTTTTAATAATTTGACAACTTATGTTTAGATGATAGTGTAAAACTTTTTATACTATATATATTAGTATGATTGAAACATATATAGACACCTATGTATATAAATGTGTAGTTTCTTTCTTTGCAAACTGACATATCCCGTCTACAGACAAATTAGCAACGAATTACTGAAACTGATTTTCAAACAGACAAAATAGAGGATTGACCCACCTGTATAATCACTAATTTGCTTTCTTTGACGCAGACAAACTAAATTGCACTCAATCGGCATTGCATCAAATAAGTTAATTTAAGGATTTAATTTTGATATACTTTTAGTGTATTGCATTATCATATACTTATATTGTCATATTTGACTTTTTAAGTAATTATTATTTTAGTCAAATTTTTTAATAATTTAATAACACATAATTAGATAATAGTATAAAACTTTTTATACTGATAATAAATTAAAATTAAACTCCTAATTTAATATATTAACAAATAACTAAACCCTCAAAGAATCGCTATATAATATTAACTACCAACTGGCAAGAAACTTTCAACTTTCACTATTATTGTACTAGCATCAAGATTCTCTCACATTAGTAAAATAAAAAGAGAATATCCTATTAAAAAAAAGATACAATAACTTTTAAATATCACAAATAAATTTTATAAAAAGCATTATGGTAAGTCTTAATATAATAAAATTTATATTTATATCTTTTTAACAACATAATTCTACTACAGGAAAGAGTTCAAATCATATTTAAAATACTTCAATTTCTATTAGAATGAAGACTAATGTTGCTTAGAATGGGATTATATTGAATTGAGTAGATTTTAGGTAGATCACTTTTGCGGGAAAAAAAAAAAGGGGGAAAGTGCTCCACTTCTTTTAAGAAAAATTACTATAAAATTAAGATTTAATTATGATATATTTGAATATAAACTTTTTCATATTATTATTTAATAATGTGATGTTACAACGTTAACAAATTATTATTATAATAATTATTTAATTTTCTTTTAATAATAAGATAGTAAATAATTAGACGATCCTGTTTTTATTAATGATAAAAATAATTTTTGGATCACTAAAATATTTATTTCTTAACAAATTTCTTTGAAAAGTTTGAAAAGTACAAAATATTAATTTATAATCTAATTTAAAAAAAGTTTGACAACTGTAAACAGCTACGCTATATTTTGTTGCTTTATTGGAGACATGGAGAAGATCAGAAGCAGGGGCCAGGGACGGTGGTCTGGTCTTGCACGCTAATGGGAAAGCTAGCTATGCACACGTTCCATTGTACACATTACAGCGTTCCATATGCAAAACATATTTTGAGATCGTGCGGGTCACGTACGCACGCATCATACATAACTATTCATGCATGCAATTAATTTAAAGTAAAACCCCAATTTCTTAACGTAAACCTAACGTTCTCGTCTTCTCGGAGGTAGATATTCTTTTTAATTAATTTCTTCCATTATTAAAATTAAACGAAATTGTTGCCCATATTTAACAGGGAAATTCATTCACAGTTTATTCGGAAGTGAATTGAAAGTCTTCTCGACTTAAAAATTAAGTGTGAACAAAGCATGCATTTTTATATCTTACATTGAAACAAAATTTCTTATTTTTATACTTATTTTTTACACTAAATTCTTATACTTTTTTATTTAAAAATATATTTTTTAAAATTCAAACACACTTTTCAATGCTTATTCTTTCTCTTATTTTTCTCTCAATGAAAAAGGTGTATAAACTTTAGTGTAAAAATTAAGTGTAAGAATATCAAAATCCGAAATGAAATAGAAGGCCATTATGTAAGAACGGCAAAAATGAAACTTTTCACCAAGTTTAAGTGCAAATCTGAGCAGGTCTTTGCACTGTTTAAACTGATTTTTAGTGACTTAGGTGAGTTTTTTTATTAATTTTTTGTCTTATTTATTTTAATATTAACACAATCTTTTAAGTATCGACTTTAGAAATTGAACTTTGTTCACATTTCTGGGATCGAGGTGCGCTAGTCACTGTGACTAACTACTTGCAAGTGTGAATAAAAATAATCTAAACTCTTGATATCTAAAATAAAAATAAAAGAAGATATATATATATATATATATATATATATATATATATAAAACAAAAATTTAAATTAAGGAAAAACTCTCTTAATTTAGAATTAAGGCATGTTCTCGAGCTTATTAAATACTTATAGTGATACTTACAGATAATTTATAAATAAGAGAACTCAAGAATTGAATTCAATTTATAACGAAGTATAAATGGAAGGTCAATCAAGTAAGTTCAATTTTTGTTAGCTTATGAAATATATATTAAACTTAAATTATTAAAACAATTAACTTAAATCTAAAAAATTAATTAATGAAGCGCATGTGCAAAGTATACGTATCATGAACAGAACAAAAAATAAGGAACCTTAACAATGCTGCGTTCCATAATGTAACACTTCCTACGTACCATAGATAACATAGCAATGGTCAACGTCCAGTGGACCGAGAATATGATCATGGTTATGTCTTTTATGATGATGCATCGAAGAAAAGGTTATATTGTCTTTTTATGCTTTATGAGTAAAAATAGTAAAATACCCAACTGATGAAGATTCTGCGTTACTGTTCATGTGGGAAACAGTGTGAGATAGTAGTAACCCAATTCGGTGCAATGATTTGGCTTGAGCTCGAGTTATTCAGTTCAGTAAAATTTGATTTTAATAAAAAGTTAAGTTGAGTTTCAATTTAAAAAAATAAACTTGGTATATTTTTAGATTTATACAAAGTTAATTTTTGAATTGTTCTAACTCAACTTTAGATTATAAATATAAAAATATATATATATATATATATATATATATATATATATATATTAAATATTATTTTATATTTATTTTTAAAATTAATATAAATATTATTATATTATTATTTAAATATTAAAAAATTATTTTTTAAATTTTTTATTTTAAAATATTAAAATATTATAATTTAATTAACTATTTATATAAGTAAAAATTTAAAATATATTTAAGTTTTAGGACTAATCCGATCTTGAATTGATCTTAATTGAATCACGCATAAATTTAAATATGATCAAATTTAACTATTAAAATTTAAGATTAAATTTAAACTAAAAATATTAACTCAATTAAAATATCAAATTGAATTTGAAATAAATCAAATCCGATTCAATCACAATATAATAACCAAGTGTATGTTCCCTATTTTCAGAGTCTTTGCAAAAAAATAAAGCTTATTTGAAAAGTTGAAAACTGTGACCTATTCAAAGATTTCCTCATATATATTTATTGCCTGACCGTACACACAAGACGGAATGTCCCTGTTACTTAAAAGCGCAAATAGAACAGAGGGCTAAGTCGAAGTTGCAAGTTTAGAAGAACGACGCCGTTTGGTGGCGATAGCGTGGGCAAGGCGCGGATGGTAATATTCCTGCTACGTTCTGGGAAATGAAGGAACATGAGCATGCAGCTGCACGTTAATTTATTTAGCCATTCATTTCAGAAGCTTCAACCCTTTGACGGTTTCTCTCGTTCAAAATTTTGATCACATGCCTATCTGCGAACCCATAACTCTACTTGGGGCTCAAGCAAACCTCTTACCTTACACGCTGTGTTTAATTTCGTAGTTTTTGTAACCCGAAAATCATCGGAAAATAGAAAAGAAATGTTTCTGCAGATCACCATCAATTACTTGGAAAGCTCCATTCTGTGCATGAAGGGAACTCCATTCATTTTTTCTTTCATTATAAAATACCCCACCCATATCATCATCCTTCCTCATTCCTCAAGTCCCATCTCACATAAAGATTGTGTTTCTTCTGATATAACAAGCTTATCGATCGATCCCAATTCCCAATATCTCATCTTAAAGCAGCAGCAGCAGCATAGCAACAGCATCATGATCATGAGTTCTCAGAAGATTAACATTAAGAACGTTCTTTGCCCTACCACAGTAAGCCATCCTCTCAGTCTCAGGGCGGTGGCTCTTCCAAGTCTGGGACTCAACTCCCAACTATACAGCAGATCTTTTCAAGGAAGGCGATAACTTCACGTACGCCATTACCACGTATATTTCTATTGTTATTTTCTACCACAATTGAACCCTTCTATTTGACATATGAAATACCTTTAATTTTAAGGAGTTGAAAAGAAATACTTTTTGTATTTTGCTCGATCTCATCCATTTTCCATTAATTATCTTGCAGGTTTATGTGGAACGTACTGCTGGGTCCATAGTTGGAAGCCCATGTTAGCAAAAGGGGGAACGAGAGCATGCTTTATATATAGGGCATACCTTTAATTGTTTATTCATTTCAATTTGTTTAATTTGTTTGTTTGTATTAGTTTCTTAAATTTCTTATATATTCTTCTCGTAATGTAAAATGTTAAGTACAGATCAGCATGTAGTCTCTATTTATAATTTGGAAGCAGCTTTGATTGTGAATCACTTTGATGTACTTTGTTTTCGTTTACATTTGTAATCACGGATCAGTTATAAATTGACAATTTTTTTTTAAATCAAAATATTTATTTTTGTTTCTATTATAGTTAGTTATGCACAGAAACAAAGGGAAACAACTCATATTCCGTAAGCTCATTCTCTTGCTCAACAATTTGTATATTCATCGTCCTGCCACAGCTGCAGGAGATTCGCATTTAAGGGTGAAAATTAAGGTTTTGAAAATCGAATCAGTCAATGAATCGGTCGAGGTACTGATTTATGATTCAATGGTTCAACCGTAGTCGAACTGGAATATAATTAAATATATATTTATATTTATATATAAATATAAATATATTTATATGTATACTAATAAAATAATTGAATGCCAGATAGAAGAAGATAAGTTTCTGTCTAGTTTCTTTTTTTTTCAAGTCTCAAAATTGCAACCAAAACAATTATTGAGTCTCAATTGTGAAGAATTATTACCACATTCCCCAGCTTTCCCAAATCACATCCCAAAAAGAAAAAAAAAGCACCGCCAATAAGTTTCCATTGAGCTATGCTAGTCCAATTATCAATTCATCCTACAACCAAGAACCAATTCAAATCAACAGGAAAGGCACTTCAGTGAATGTAGATTCCAAACTTGAAATAAAAACAGGAACATCCAAGTAAGATCAGCAAGATAAAAGATTCTAAAGCAACCTGTACTACTCTAGAAGGTATCAGGAGAATATTTTCAACAGGTTCACCGCGCGAGCAATCAATCCATTCCGTGTCAACATTCTCCCATAGTCTATCCTGAAATTCAATTATAATTATTGTTAAAAAAATAATTTTTCTCACAAATTTTAGCGTATAATCAAATTTATTTCACAGCTATGAGTTAAAAACAACATTGCTAGCTGTCAAATTGGTGGAACTTTATTACTACTATAAATTCCGTTCAAAACCCCCAAATTTTGCAAGCAAAGCAACCTAACAAAAATAACACGGAAAGCTTGGATGCGGACCGAAGTGTACTAATTCAGTCCTAAATCCTAATACAATGCAGTGCTCAATCAGCTTGTTGCATTTTCTTAGCAGCCAAACAGGGGTTTGAAAAAAGAGGAGGTATGATGGATACGAACCCAGAAGAAATTGACGACATGAGTGTTGATTAAGTAGGTAAAAGGTGTGAGGAAGTCGATGATGGCGTTGATCCATGCGAGGGTCTCGGTAGTGGTCTTGCATGAATTCATGCACTCTGCAACAGCCATCAATGCTAGTGCTGGTTTCTCCTTAGCGACAAACAAAGGCGGCCACTAAGCCGAGCGTTGTGCTTTTTTTTTTTTTAAATTCAGAACAAAACGACGTCTTTTTGCTTACAGAAGTTTAAAAAAAAGAAGATGAAAGCCAAAAACCGTACGGACCGGTGCAAGTTTGACTGGTTCACCGATTTTCGACCCCACCAATTCTGAGAGGTCACCCGAACTGGTGAGAGGACCGATTCCCAGTTCGACCTATTGAACCGGCCAGTCCAATTCGATTTTCAAAACTTTGGTAAAAATTATAAAAGGAGGCTAGAATGTCAAGATAATATATTGTAAAAGAATATTATGTAATAATCTATGTACAGAACAAATTTAAACCATTAAATCTAAATCTATAAAATGGACGTAGATCAATCGAGCAAAATTTTCTTGGAAATGCCAAATCTGTGCCAATTCATCAAAAGCAGACAGTTTTATGTGTCTAAGTGACGTTTTTATATGATGTGATCAAATGAAGGAAAACCACCGACCCGTAGGTGCTGCTGATTTTTGCGTAATGACCCGTAGGTGACGTTTTTATATCTTCTTTCAAATGAAAATCGTAGATTTAGTTGAAAAAAGAAACAAATTTTATGAATGTGAACACTCAGTAAAATATGTATGAATGTAATTTACATTCTAAGTTAACGTTTTCTTTGCAGTGATTGTTCACTTTCTGGAATCAAGAACATAGGGTTAAGTTTGGCATGTGTTCTTATACAAAATATTATTAGTTGTATCTGTTAAGCTAGGGAAAGCTTAGGATTTGTAATTTAAACACTTTCTACTAGAAAATACTCAATGGTGAGCTCAGGTACAGCATTTATGTTATAATTAATGCCTTCATTAAAATTAAACGAAATTATGGTTCATATTTAACTGGGAAATTCATTCACAGTTCATTCAGAAGTGAATTAAAAGTCTCCTTGACTTAAAATTAAGTGTGAACAAAGTATGCATTTTTATATATATTACATTTAAATAGAAGGCCATTACGTTAGGATGACAAAAAAATGAAACTTTGACCAAGTGCAAGTTTAGGCAGATCTTTGAGGTTGCTCAAGACCCAACCCGATCCAGTGTCCGGCTTGGTTTTTGAGCTATAATCGAATTGGATAAAACTTGATGATTTTAATGAAAAGTTAAGTCAACTAATGAATTAAAAAAATTGAGCCCGATGCATTTTCTAGCAAAGTCTAGGCCACCCCTTCAAGTTGGCTTAACCTGACCCGATGTTATATAATATTTATTTTTAAAATATCATCTCCTATTTATTTTTTAGATTCATGCAAACATTACAATATTATAACTAAAAAATTGAAAAAATTATTTTATGTTTCTTATATCTAAAGATTAAAATTTTATGACTTTATTTATTAATTAAACATGTTAAAATATTTATTATATTCAAATTTCGAGTCAATCTGATCCTATTTAGGCCACACATAGAGTCGAGCATAATTTTGGGTCGGCTTAGGTCTAAGGTCGGAGTTTGAACCAACAAAATTGATTCAGTCAAAATATTAGGTTAGGTCAAACCTAACCCAACCCTGCCTATTAAGTATCCCTAGTCTTTGCACTATTTAAATGGATTTTTAGGGGTTAAAATGAGTTATTGTTAATTTTTTTTGGTCTTGTTTTATTTTAGTGTTAACATAATTTTTCAACTGTCGACTCTAGAATTTCAAATTTTGTTCACTTTCTTGATTCACTTTCCTGAGATTGCGGTACATTAAATACTACAACTAATTATAACTTGCGGGTGTGAATAAAAATAATTTAAACTCACGGATATCTAAAATAAAAATAAAAGAACATATGACATATAAAATATATATTAAACTTATATTATTAAAAAATAATTAATTTAAATCTAAAAAATTAATTAATGAAGTGCATGTGACAAGTATACGTATCATGAACAGAACAAAAAATAAGGAACATTAACAATGCTGCGTTCCATAATATAACACTCCCTACCACTGATTTGTCACTTTAGATAACACAGCAATGTGGTTTGCAATTATTAGAAAAGCTTTTTCTTGGCTTTCCAACGGGTGCAGCTCAGAGCCTCAAATGATCAACGTCCAGTGGACCCAGAACATACATGATTATGGTTATATATCATTTATAATGATGCATCAAAGAAAAGGTTATATTGTCTTTTTATATATACTTTATGAGAAAAACTACCCTACTGATAAAGTTTTTGGTGTTATATTATTTATATGGAAAGCAGTGTGAGATAGTACTAACCACGAGTTTGTGATGAAAAATCAACATGGAAAGACAAAGTAGTATAATAACAAAACGTAAGTTCCCTAGAGTCTTTGCAAAAAATAAAGCTTATCTTGAAATGTTGAAAACAGCTGTGATCTATTCTACAATAAAATATCAAAGATTTCCTCATATATATTTATTGTCTGACCGCACAGACAAAAACCTGTATGTTCAGGTTTTCTGAGTATTTGAAAGCGTAAATATAACAGAGGACCAAGTCGAAGTTGCATGTTTAGAAGAACGACGCCGTTTCAGGGCGATGGCGCACGCAAAGCACGGATGGTAATATTCCTACTACGTTCAGGGAAATGAAGGAACATTAGCATGCAGCTGCACTTTAATTTCTTTAGCCATTCATTTCAAAAGTTTCAACCCTTCGACAGTTTCTCTCGTTCAAATTTTTATCACATGCCTATCTGCGAACCCTTTACTTGGGGCTCAAGCAAACCTCTCACCTCACACGCTGTGTTGAATTTCGCTGTTTTTGAAAGCCCAAAATCATCAGAGAAATCAAATTAACAGAAATGTTTCTGCAAATCACCATCAATTACTTGGTAAGTTCCATTCTGTTCATGAAGGGAACTCCACGTCCGGCAATCATGTTCAATAATGTCAACAGTACGTACGGTTTGCTAATATGTAGAAAAGCTTTTTTCTTGGATTTCCAACGAGTGCAGCTCAGGTGAGCAACGTCCGGTGGACCCAGCGCGTGATCAGCTTTTTACACTTGGTTTGGTAATACTCATGGGTTGCGGACGATTTGACCTGATTTGATTTCAATGGGATATTTTTATAGGAATAATTTTTTTTTAAACTTGATTTTAAATTTGAGTAGATTTGATTATGTTTAAATTTGTACGTGACTTAATTAAAATTGGATTCATCTAGAGTTTGAATATATTTTAAATTTTTATATGTATAATTAGTCAATTAAATTATGAAATTTTAATATTTAAAAATAAAAATTTATAAAATAATATTTTTAATATTTAAGAAGTAATATAATAATATTTATATTAATTTTAAGAATAAATATGAAAAAATTAAAAAAAAATTATGTAATCTCGGATTGAATTGGGTTAACTCGAAGGGATGCCTTGGTTCTCACTCAAAAATACACGAGACATGAGTCCATTTTTTATACTTGAACCTAGCTTGGTATTACATTGAAATCAAGTTTTACTTAGTCTGAATAGCTCGAGTCTAGGCCATATCATCAAATTGAATCATGAACACCCCTAATTTAAATGAGGAACTAGTAGAAATGAAAAGAAAAAAAGATAACAAAGTGAGGAGAAAATAAATGCATGAAAGAAAGTTTTTTATATTTTATAATTTGAAAATTGTTATGGAATTTTTTTTTTTAAGATATTAATATTTTTATTAAATTTTCAAATATTTATTTATAGATGATTCTCAAAAATATATTTTTAAATGATAAATTTTTATTTACATATCGATGTAAGGATATTAGGAAAATAATGATGATTCATATAGTTGACGTGGCATGCAATGAGAGATATGTGGTGTAAAATTATTTTCTTACATTGTGTACCTAAAAATATCTCATGTTTAAGGTTCATAAAGTATAATTAATAATTAATTAATATTTAAAAATTAATTAAAAGTATTAGTATAGTAAAAAATGAATATGAAGAAGATAATTCTTTGTTTTTACGCGACATGACAAGGTCATTTTCTATAATTTATGAGAAAAGTTATGCTAGATTTGGCTTTACTATTTATTAGAAATGTCAAGGTCATCACAAGTTAGGAAAAAATGAGATGGACAGATGCAACTCATACAAGTTAAAAAAAGTCAACTTGACACATTTTAAATGTTCGTTTAGAGGTACTTCTTTTGATAAAAAAAAAAATCCTTTTTTCATGTTTTGGTATGTTTGGATGAGTTTTTTTTTAAAAAAGTTAAAACATTATTTTGTACTTTTTTTATAAGTTAGATTTTTGTATTTTTTTAAAAAAATTATAACATAAAAAACTGTTTAAATTTAAAGAAATTACTTCTTAAATATTACATTCAAAATATAAAATAACTTCTACATTTTATGAAAGATCTTTTAAAAATAGTTTATGTAAAAAAAATTTTTATAAAAAATTATCTATATGAGCCTTAAATAAGCTATTTAATGAATTGAGTTAAGAAATTAAAAAATAAATACAAAATTTAAAACTTGAATTAATAATTCTACACTTGAATATCAATTTGTAATACATATCATAAAAACATGAATAAGAATCCACACAAAAAATTACCTTTTAATAAATTTAATTTTTAAAGTGATTTAACCGGGTCCTCTCAAATTGACTCACCACAAGTTGTGAAAAAAACAAATCTGAACATATATATTAACTTACAATTTTAGTGGGTTAAGTCATGTTAACATGAAAGGCATGTGTGTGTGTCTATATATAGATATATGTATAATTCATTTTAACAGCTCTGTTATTAATATGTGGGAAACTGTGTGAGATATTACCAACCAAGAATATAATAATTGTTAGAAATTTTAAAACTTATTTAATTAATTAGTTTCTCTGTATTTATCTGAGAAAAAAAATAAAATGGAAAGTCAAAGTACAATGTTTAGACGATAAAAGTTATTATAGACGCAAGGTTACTATAAGTATGTTTGATTTGCCTTTTAAAAAATTTTTAAATCATAGTTTGAACAAAAAAGCTTATATTTGAGAGTTTTAAAAGCTGAATCCAAATGCACTATATCCTTAGAATCTTTTGCAAAATATAAAACCTCATCTTGAAAAGTTGAAAATTGTGATCTATACAACAATAAAATATGAAATGTTTCTTCATATTTCTTGTGTCGCCGCACAAACAAAAAAACTGCACGTTCCTCAGATTTTCCGGGCATTTAAAAACACAAATACAGCAGAGGGCAAAAGTGTCAATGAAGGGCAAAGAAGTTGCATGTTTAGAAGAACGACGCCGTTTCGAACCTATGGCGCGTGCAAAGCGCGGACGGCAATGATCCTGTTACGTTCAGGGGAAATGGAGGAACTTGAGCATGCAGCTGCACATGAATTTCTTTAGCCATTCATTTCAAAGGTTTCAACCCTTGACGGTTTCTTTCATTCAAATTATCACAAGCCAATGTGAGAACCCTTAACTCTGCTTGGGGCTTAAGCCAAACTCTCATCTCACACGCTGTGTTTTAGCTGTTTTTGTAACCCCAAAATAATAGGAAATAGGAAAGAAATCAAACAGAAATGTTTCTGCAAATCACCACAAATTACTTGGTAAGTTCCATTCTGTGCATGAAGGGAACTCCATCCATTTTCTTTCATTATAAATACCCCACCGATATCATCATCCTTCCTCATTCCTCAAGTCCCATCCCACAAAAAGATTGTGTTTCTTCTGACATAACAAGCTTGTCGATCGATTCCAATTCCCAATATCCCATTTTGAAGCAGAAGAAGCAGCAGCAGCAGCATAGCAATAGCATCATGAGTTCTCAGAAGATTAACATTAAGAACGTTCTTTGCCCTACCACTAAGCCATCCTCTCAGTCTCAGGGCGGTGGCTCTTCCAAGTCTGGGACTCAACTCCCAACTATACAGAAGATCTTTTCAAGGAAGGGATAACTTCACGCCATTTCCAGGTATATTTCTAGATATCGTTATTCTCTGCCACTATTTAATAAATTAAACACCTTTTAATGAGTTGAATTACTTTTTGTATTTTGCTCATCCATGTTCATTATTTCTCTTGTAGGTTTATGCGGAACGTACTGCTGGGACCATAACTGGAAGCCCAGCAAAAAGGGGAAAACATGCTTCATATATAGGACATACCTTGAATTGTTATTCATTTCATTTGTTTTGTTTGTTTTTATTAGCCTCTTAAATTCCTTATTCTTCCTGTAATGTAAAATGTCAAGTACAGATCAGCATGTTGTCCTCTATAATTTGGAAGCAGCTTTGATTGTGAATCACTTTGATGTACTTTGTTTTCTCTTACAAGTTGTAATCACAGAATCAGTTATAAATTGACATTTTTTTTTTCTAAATCAAATTTATATTCATTTTTTTTCTATTTGTTAATTATGCACAGAAACAAAGGGAAACAACTCATATTCCGTAAGCTCATTCTCTCGCTCAACAATCTGTTCATTCATGTTCTTATACAAAATATTGGTAGTTGTATCTGCTAAGCTAGGGAAAGCTTTGTAATTTAAACACTTTCTAGTAGAAGATACTCAATGGTGAGCTTAGGTACAGGATTTATGTTATAATTTGTAACTGAAACCAATATAAATATTGATTTGCGCTCTTCCTTCCCTTATCTAAAGTTTACTCAATGCAATCCTTCCATTATTTTACTTGTTTTTGTTTGACACGTTTCCCCTCCTATTTGAATATCTTTGGATAAAATTACTTTCAAAGCTTGTACTAATTTTGAAAAAACAAGATTTTTTAAAAGTTTATTGAAACAACCAATCCATCTCCTCTTATTTGCTTGGTACTTATAAGTCTATTAGGCATTACTTGCAAGCTCAGACAATGGAGTTGATTTTTTGAGTAGATATGATCCTAAAATTGAATACACTATCTATTCCCATATTGTAGGTGCCTAAGTGCCTCTAAAAGCAGTTCAAAATTTTCATACATTTTCCTCTATCTTGCCACGCGAACAAAAATACAAAAATGCACGTTCCCTAAATTTTGGAAACGTTAAAAAAGAAGAGTTCAAGATGGCAACGCCAACCGAGGACTGAGGCAATAAGCAGAACGGCGCCGTTTGATGCATTTCGTACGTGAAGCGCGCAAAACCGCGGATCCTAGCCGACGCCAGCGGCCGTATCCATTTACAAGGAAATTGGTGTAGGCCTACCATCTGCAGCCAGCAAGACAAAGTCGTTTATTTCCCAAACCCTTTCACATTTCAAAATGCATTAGAAGCTACGAAGGTCATACTCGTACAAACTCCTCTCTGCCTCTGCCTCGTTGTTGCAAGGCCAAGCCAACCGCGGAAATATGCTTGCTGCATAAGCTTTCATCACATCAACAATTACTTGGCAAGTTTCTCAACTACACGCATCTAAATCTTGGTTTCGTATATATATGTACCCCGAGGTACAACACCAAACAACATTACCCTTAACAACTTCTATTTATAGTTCATTTTCAGGCTTCTAGCCTTCTACATATACATACATTGGTTTCCTAGCTCAGTGCTCGATATATTGAGTCACAGTTCCAAATAACCATTCTCTATAACAAGTTTAAGGTCGACCACATTTTGAAGCTGCTAGCTAGCAAGCACCATGAGTAGCTCTAAAACCATAACCATTCAAAAGGTTCTTTGCCCTACCACAAAGCCACCCCCAAGGAGCAATAGCTCCAACCCTCCATCCTCTGGGACTCCGATGCCAACTATTCAGAAGATCTTTTCGATCAGGAGAAGTTGATTTCATCCCATTAGCTGCTATTTCATCACTGCTAAAGCTTACCATAAACCACCTTCATATGTATATGCTCCATGTCTACGTAATGAAGGAACGAATTAAAAGCTTCTTATGGCTAGTTGCGAGTGATGGCCTCCTTACCAACATGAAAGCGTTTGCAACATCACCTCTCTACGGATGCTTGTTGCCCTCGGTGCGCAACCATTCTGCAGAATCAATTCTTCGCGTCCTTAGGGACTGCCCATCTCTTGGGGGATTTCTGACATTGCTTCGGGGGATTGTGGGCACTAGAATGGTTTCTTTGGTACTCCCTTAGTCGACTGGTTGATGGTGAATCTCAGAAGTAGAACTTTGGTTCATGGCCATCCTTGGAGATCTGTTTTTTGCCATAGCTCTTCATTTCCTTTGGTTGATGGTGAATCTCAGTAGTATTTGCTCTTTAAAATACCTCAATCCAAAAATATAGTACTTACATTAGAATTTGTTTAATTATGTGACTACTTTTTTTTACCCATGATAATTAATCTTTAGAAGACAAATTTTAGATGAAGGAAAATTAAAAGAGACCAAACAAATATACTGCACAGAAAGAAATTAATTTAAAACACGCTACTTTATTGATATAACTTTTTAATGTAAGCACACACTTGCAAAGGAAGTGACAAGTTACTTGTGAATCTGACAATCTACTTACAAATAAACGTATAAACTTATAGAGAATACTGTGTACTAATTAGTTGACACTGCTTGAGCTCTTAATTTGTAAACTCTGAACACTTGAGAAAATAATACAAAATAGACAAGCAAATAATGAATCCTGAACCAACGATAAAGTCTTCTGCTTGTAAGTTTTCTTCCTACATTATTTCCGCTTGTGATAGAACCTGCATGAAAATCAATATGATGAATGAGCTAATTAATGCATAATACAAAGAAAATGACTTTAAGGTATGTTTTGATGGAAGAGAATAAAGTGAAAATGAGATGAAGCGAAAATTTTTAAGTAAACAAGGACAAGAAAATGGAGCATATACTATCATATTCATGATATTTCAAAATTCTCGTTATTTTATTTTCTATGAATCTTTTAAAAAAAATTTTTATAATTTGAAAGAAGTTTAAACATTCAAATAACGAAAATGTACATTGTTGGGAGAGAATAGACAGAATTTAGTTTCATATGCACAAAAGGATCTGAAAATACTCACACAAAGATCAAAATATTCTCTTTCTTTTTCCTTTAATTTCTTCTTTTCTTTTTTCCTTCAAATATCCAAACATACTCAAATAAAAAGAAAATTTAAAAATAAAGAAATAATTGTTATCACCTGCTGGTGTAGCAACCTCAGTAATTATAATGATTGAGATTTAAAAAATGTTTATGGTTCAGTCTTAGTACTAAAGACTTTCTATTTTATCTAAAAAGGGAAAAGAATTGCTAAGAGCATGATTTTAAATTATAGTTGCGGTTATATTGTGATTGTAAATTTTATATAATTACAAAAAAAAATAGCAAGTGGAATTGCCATTGCATTATGGTTGGGTGCGAAGACTCTGCAATTGCGGTTACAATTGTGGTTGGAAGGATTGTTGTATTGGGGTACAAGAAAATTGTATTAGGGGAATTGTTTCTAAATTGTATTACCTGGTATGAATCATGTCTTTTCCCTTGCAGTTGTTGCCATTTCATTTCCCTTTAGCACGAGGGGCAAGGCCGGATTGAGTAGTGAATGTCTGCTTTTTCTTGGTATCCTTAGAGCTCGAACCATTTTTTTGGCTGGTTGTTCCTTATAGCCCAGACTTTGCCCAATGTATTGGGGTTTTGAACTCATTGCTGCAGAGCAATACAAATATTGGTGATTGAAGATTGAAGTGTCAGACAATATTGTTTTTGATGTGCCTTGGAAACATATGGACATGGTCATAGTATGCCTGTATTTATATAAACGTAGAGATGCAGGTTGCATGTAATAATAGGAACATACCATGTAATTCAAGGTAACTTGAGCCACATGTACCATGCAATTCAAGGTAACTTGAGCTTACTTGTACAACTGTATGTCATACCCACGCGAAACAGAGAGCAATTGAGGTCAGAATCCCTGAAATGAGTCTCAGCGATTCAAATTCATGTGAAATTGTAAATGTGTCCCACCGTTTGATCATATATACTATCATTTTCGTGGTAAACTGCTTGTATGTGCGTAGGAAATGCTCTGTTCTTGTTGAACAGAAAACAGAAAACAGAGTAATTCATTTCTCTAATTATGCAGATTAAAGCAAATTCGAATGACTTGTTGTAAAGTTTTACCCCGATTTATCCCTTTGCTAAAAAATTTTTTATATTAAAAAGTTTGTCATTTGAAAATGTTTGAAAAATTTGGAAAATAAATAAAGAATGGAGAGGGTTTGAAGGGCGAAGAAAACTGTCATGAATTTGAATGCTTTATGGGATGTGCTATGCGTTTGATGTTTCCTTGAAATGTACTGCCAATTTCCCTGGAAACGTACATTATTTAGAAAGATTTTTGGATGTTTTGCTACAAGTTCTTATGTACTCTATTTATTGTTTAAAATATCGAGCGTGAATGAGTAATGACTACGTTTGAGATTAGTTAATATCTTTTATTTTATCTTTTGCCCTTCTTTTTTATAAATGGAAAATAAATACACCTTGTGTGGAAAGATAAGCAAAATGGTCAAAATATTAGAATTATGAAGCAAAATTCACTTTCGTATCAGCAGTTTTATCTGAATATTATTTATGGTGCAAGTCTCACGTCTAAAAAGGAACGTAGCTCTCAGTTCTTAAAATATTAAAACACAAAAAAACGGTGCATAATTTTAAGGCAAAATGGTTTAAAAAAAAATTCACATTTTTCTGTTGTCTCCCCTTCTTAAATTATTTTTTTTATAGATTATATCATGATATTGAGTTTGAAAAGTAATCTTGACTTTCTTTTTTTATTCCTATGATTATAGAGAGAACGACCTCTTAATTTGTTTCTTTTCACTTTCAATCTTTCCGTTTTTTCCTAAGCTGTTGTTGCTTAACAATTAGTCAAAGTCAACAATGATTATGGGTTTTTTCAATTTTACTAATATAAAAGTTCAAACTTATAATTAATGTGCTGCAAATTATCCATTCTTTGTCACTAACAGTTAATTACTAGTGACTTAAATGGTATATCATTCCAAGGCAAATAGAAAATTAAAAACAAGGGTAAATTTCAGTTGACTTTCTTATGATATGGGATGATGATATTTCTATGTCATTACGTAATTTTGACTTTAGTTGTTTGGTACCCTCATCTTGTACGTCTTCTAGATTTTCCGTATGATTTTCCGGGAAAGTGGAAAGGCATTTGCTGTCTCCTTTGGAAGGGTCAGTTTTGTATTGCTTTGGTACGAATTGAAAGATGGATTCTCTGATCCTTCACTTATAAGGAAGCCAGATTAAATTGCTGCTGTATTTTCCATAATAGGAATAAGAAATCGTTCTGTTAAAGATTTCGGTTTTCTTCGGGTTTGCCGTTTTGACCATGGCATTGCTGCTGTATTTTCCATGTGCAAAGTATGCTCATGATCTTCTGTACAAGTCCTATATGGCAGATTGCAAGCCAATCTATTCTGATTGTTCGCTCCAAAATCCAAACTCTCTCAGTCACGGTTCCTTACTTGCGGAACCCACTGCATTTCATCAACTCGTAGGCTTGCTGGTGTTCTCCTATATTTGACTGTGATCGTACTGCTATTGATCTTTATTTGCTTATTTGGACTCTGTTGCAATATGAGAACGGCTTACGTCTACATGGCATGCAAATATGACAACGGCTTTGCGTTGTTGATAGATTAAAAATGGTGTATGATGTATTTAATTATGAATTTGAGAGTGACCAAATGCAATCTACAACTATGATTTCTGTAGTTCTGTATCTGTTGCCATGTGATCCGTGTTGTCTCTGCTAGGAGCAGAGGAGATTGAATCTGTGTTGATATTCTGGTAATGGGACTAATGGAGGGTAAATAATTAATTAAAAATAGAACTTTTTCTTTTTTCTTTGTTCTTAAATAAAACCTTTTTTTTTTGTTTTCTAAATAAAACTTTTTCAAAGTATATCTAAATGGTTTGGGGATCCAAGAAAATAGTTAAAAGATTGAGTTTCGGCCTAGCCCAATTAAGACCTGACTTGGATCTTAAATTATTTTAGCCCAAGACTTGTTGGCTCAAAAGTTAAACCCAAATGTAATTTACTAATTTAGGCCGAGGAAGTCTATGAGTTGACTTCTTATTGGTTTGCACTGAATGTAAATGAAACTGAAGAGTGTGGTTCAGGCAAGTGAACGTGTGTTTGCTTCATCCAATAATGGAGATTATTAGAGGTGCATAGCTCGTAATCTCGATTTATGTAGCAAGTACCTTTGTGAGTCCTTTTCTTTAGCTCTCTGTTCTTTGCAATCATGCAAAATATAGTTGAGTAGTAAAGTGGCAGGGAAAATTAGTTTAATACATAGCATCTTACACAGTGTCCGAAACAAAATCATTGGCCATCTTTAATCTTTTCCAAGCATAATCATCCTATATATTCATTAATTTCGTTTAACTAAAATGGCAATATTATTAATAATACGAGTAATGTTATCTATCATGATGAAGTTTGCAAGAAATTTATTACAAATGCAAAAAATCAATTTATCATGATGCTTTTATGCGAATTGTATATATAGTACGAAAGCAAAAAATCAAATTTTTTAATGAAGTAATATGCCATAACGGTTGTCAAGATTTTCCTTTTCTGAAAAAGAAAAAAAGACTTTTCCACCAGAAATACATGCATTAATGTGTTTGGGCTTACGGAGGGGACAGTATGTGAATTCTTCTTCTCTAAACATGGTGATAGTAATGGAAAAAAAAAATGGTTGATGGTGATTACAAGCTACAGTCAACGTTCTATATATCTGATAGCCTTGAGTTAATGGAAACTGACAAAGACTACGTATGTTTTCTTGGTACATAATCTAATTGAATAAATCAGCGTGAAGAATGTTCAGAAGAGACATCATCGTCCTACAGCACAAGAGAATAGGGCGACTCGGCTTATAGGCATCAAATCCCAGAGAAGTCTTACGTATTTTAAGATATTACATTGGCCTATTAAAATTATAATAAGTAGATAATATAACTATTAAAATAATTAATAAATATAAAATATTATATAATAAAATTTAACTTAAATTTTAACCTTTGAAGTGTAAGCATTCTTAAAAAGCAATTTTTTCCAAAACTACCTTATTGTCGGCAATCAATTTGCATTCTTTTTTTCTTTCTTGTGGTTACATCAATTTGGATTCTTTGTTTTAGCGGGTATATATGGCGGTATTATAGGTACCATAACAAATATTTAACGAAGCGCATGGGAAAATTTTAAGGTTTCATAAGTCATAACCTGATCAATACTTGGTGATGATCTGGAATTTGGTTCTCACAAATTAAGTGCTTTAAGAGGCTAATATACTCACATAAAAAGAAAAAGGCTAATAATACACACAGCACGAAAAGATTTTTAATTTTAAAATAACACTTTCAACATAAGCAAGATTACGGAAATAAGTTTTCTTCTAACATTGACTCCGCTTGTGAATGAACCTGCAAGAAAATCAAAAATGATGAAATGAGCTAAAGCGGAATAAAAGAAAAACGACTTATTAAAGTTTTCTTCCTACATTGGTCCACTTCGAGCTCCGTTTCTTTTTTTTTTTTTTCGAAGTTTTGATTTAATTCTTTCTCAATATCCAAACATATCCAAATGAAAAAAAAAAACTAAAAACAAAAGAAATAACAACTGAGTATTTTTGATAAGTGAGGATTTCATAAAGTTATATATGGTTTCACATTCTTTTCTTCCAGTTGTTGCCATTTCATTTCCCTTTACCAAGGAAGGCCAGATTGAAAGGGAGCATGTCTACTTTTTCTTGGTATCCTTGTTAGAGATCGAACATTTTTGTCTACTGGTATTCTTCCTAAAGCCCAGACTTTGCCAATGTATTGGGTATAGAGATCTATACCTAGATATACAGCAAAAGGTACTTCGCATACTACAATTTAGAAGTGAATATTTAATTTGTAAATATATAAAAAAAAATAATGTTTTTTTCATTATATTTATATGGGGAATTGGAATCTTTTAACAAGACTTCATGGTAATGATGTGGGAATTATCCTTTAGAAAGGTTTATTCCCCATGGTTTGTTAAGTTTTATGAATTTTACCTTAATAATTTATAATATTCCTTCTATAATTTAAGAGTTTGTTAGTTAACCAGCCAAGATGATAATTTAGAATGAGTCTCAATTAGCTTGGTCTGGACTTGCATTTATAAAAATACCAAATATTATTCCTAAGTTGGTGCTTATTCTTGTGATAAGGGTTATTGAGTTTCTTATTTAATAACGATCTCAGCTTTCGGATGTATGTAGTAAGTGATAAATTCATTTATGTGGGGTTGTAGTTTGTCTCTTTTATCTTTTTTTGAAAGTACGATATCTTAAGTAATTATATCGATATGAAAGTTTCTCGCATCAGCTGTTGATAATGCTATATTGTCCTATTTTGCCCTTTATCTTTAAAAAGTGAGAGATAATAGTTATATTTTTTAGTCTCTAGTTTATATGCTCAACTTAAGTAATCAAGGAAAATCAAGCAAATGCTTAATGCAATGCTATTGTTTCTCACTTTCGTTTTCTTATTGCAGAGAGATAATGCTAGAAAAGTTTATAGCTTAAATGCAATTCTTTGGCCTCACTTAAAATTTAAGGGTGAGACATTGCTTTGTTCTAGAATTAGAATAGCGTATGATGTATTAAATTATGCAATTAAAAGTGACAAAATGCAATCCTCCTAATTACACTGATTGATTACTGTTTCTGCAGTGCTGTGTGATCTATGGTTGTCTCTACTAAGAATGGAGATTGAGCGCATGTTTGATAAATAATATTAATTTTATGAAAAATATTTTTAGAATTTTTTTAATAAAATTTTAAATTATAATTATTTTAATTAAAAAATAAACTAATTTAAATATTAATATTTAGTAATAGACTTAATGGAGGATAATAATGAATTAAAATAAACTTTTTAAAGTAAATAAATAGATTAAGGTGATCAAAACAAAATAGATAAGAAGAATTGAGACTTTTGGTCTAGTTCAATTAAGAACCTTATTGGATCTCCAAATTACATCAGCCTAACACTTGTGACGACCAAAAAAAAGAAAAAGCCTAAAACTTGTTAACTTAAAAGTTAAGCCCAATGAGATTTATTAAATTGGAAACCAAGAGAGTGTATGAATTGAATTCCTAATTTATTTTTTTTACTAAACGTAAAATTAGACTGATAGAGGTTCAGAATTTGTTAAATGAACAACAAACATATTGTTTTAAGAAACGGCACCAAGGGTTCGAAGCACTCCTCCTCTCTCACCTTTCCCCAAATCTCCACTCCCCTGACAAACAAAAACATCAACAAAAGTTTGTCTTTGAAATCATTGATGAATAGAAAACAAAAAATATAAAGGGGGAAATGTCCCCACTATCCAACGCGGATGGGGAAGCAAGAGAAATAGAGATTACTAGTATGTAGTTTAAGAGCTTTATAAAAAACTATATAAAATTACGAAGTTAAATGGTATATTGAGACTTGAAATGTAACTTACTTGTAATAATTTTTATTTTATTTAAATATGATTTAATCTTTTAAATAATTTAAATTTATTTTCATGTTGGTCTTTAAAATTGATAATAGGATAATAATGTGAAACAATTTACATAATTTTAAAAATTAATTGTACACTTAATTTTAAATCCAATGACTAAATTGTAAATAAAGGACAATATAAAATATCTAAGCAAAAATATGTAAAGATTAAGCCCATCATTTTTTAAGTGCGGCGTCGTCCAATGCACCAAGGAAGAAAATTTATATTTAGCTGTCACATGTAAATCATAGACTAGTGGAATAAAAACTAAAATTTAACCAAAGATATCGTGTTATCAATTAACACAAAAATCCTACGATGCACGTGTCCGAAGTCCGAACTAAGTTTATAATCTTCCGAACTGATTTGCAGAGTCAGCAAATTCGAACAAGAAAGCGACTGGCATATTGCCAAATGGCAGTTACTTAGTGACCTAAAAAAACAAAAAAAATAAAAACGTAGCAATATTGTCAAGGATCATTAAACGGCGACAAATACACCTACTATATTCATTTTTTTAACTTCTCCCAAGGTTGTCAATATGCCTAGAGATTCCGCTTCAATTCGAAATTTGCTAAGTGTTCACTGACAACCATTTTTTTTTTTTTGTGAAATGTTGACATGAACAATCTAACATTATACTGACATCACTGTCCGTTTGTAGTTTTGACTTTCTTTTTTATCAATAAATCTATTTTTTGTCACTTTTTGTTTTAAACTTAATATACAAAATTAAGAATATCTATTCAGTGGTGATTCTTTTATACATTGTAATCTCGACACTCGAGACAAGAGGAGGTGTTTTATTTATATAAATATTTTGGACATTTTAAATAGAGATAATACTTAATTGTAAAGTAATAAGCTTATTTTTGTATTTTAAAAAAGTTTTTTTATTAACCGGTGATAAAGCCCTAAATGAGAATAGTATTTATTTATTGAAAATAAATAATTTAAAATTTTTATTAAAAAAAAAGAAAATCTAAGATAGAGATCAATAAATAACTTTTTAAATTAAAAATAAGCTTACAAATTACAATCTATAAACTTAAGGCGGTGGTCCTTTCGGTCTTGCACGGTTGCACGTGCCGACCGGTGACTGAGATCGGGCAGCAACCGATCATGTGAGAAGCTATGCACGCTTTTGCCAGTATCCAGTTTACGGCTGTGAATTCCAATTTAAGAAAGTACCATGTTGGAGAATTAAATAAGGCCAAACAAATATACTTGCGCTGGCTGAAAGATTTTAATTTGAAAACACGCTGCTTTATTAATAAACCTTTTTAACATAAGCACCAATTCCGGAAGTAAGTTTTCTACCAACGTTGGCTCAGCTTGTGAAGGAACCTGCAAGAAAATGAATGAGAAAATGCGGAATCCACGGGGAAACGATTTTTAGTTTTCTTCCAACTTTGGTTCCACTTCAATTCTTTTTTTTTTTTTAGCAACCCCAGTGATTGTGATAAGCAGGGATTTAATTAGATAAAGTTATGGTTCAATCTTATGCACATTGACATGCATCATACTTAAAGGAAAACTAACAAGGTAAATCACGAGAGAAAAGGTACGACTTGGCGATATATGGCATTAATGGCAGCAAAACGACGTTATTGTCGCAATGAATTTTGCTTCTTTTGTTTAGCGGGTATGGCGGTATTATAGGAGCCACAACAATTATTTAATGAAGCGCATGTGAAAATTATTGATATCGTCATAACCAGAGTCAATACTAAGGTTGCACATGATCTTGAATTTGCTTCGCACCAAATTAGGTACTTTTGTTGGAGAATTAAAAGAGGGCTAACTACTTTACTCACATAAAAAAGAAAAAGGCTACTGATAATACACAGCACTGAAAGATTTTATTTTTAAAATAAACCTTTTAAATAAGCAGAGATTAAGTAAGGAAACAAGTTTTCTTCCCACGTTGACTCCGCTGTGAATGAACCTGCAAGAAAATCAAAATGATGAAATGAGCTAATGCGGAATACGAAGAGAAAACGACTTTTAAAGTTTTCTTGCAACATTGGTTCCCACTTCGATCAAATGAAATAACAACCTGAAGTGATTGTGATAAGTGAGGATTTAATCAAATGAAGTTATGGTTCAATCCTAATATCGACTTCCTGTTGTATATATCTAAACAGACAATGTGTGGAGTAGAAGAAAGTGGTTTGAGGGATTGTCTAGAACTTCTCTTACCTGGTTAGTTTGAGTCATTTCTTTTCCTTCGCCAGGTTGCTGCCATTTTCACTTCCCTTTACCATAGGAAACGGCCAGATTGAACTGGTGAATGTTTGCTTTCTTCTTGGTATCCTTCTTCGAGCTCGAACCATTTTTGTCCTGGTGGTGGTTCATTCTTGTAGCCCAGATTTTGCCCTATGTTATGGAGTTGGGAACTCATTTTCTTCGGGCTCGAACCATTTTTGTCTGGTTCATTCTTGTAGCCCAGACTTTGCCCTATGTGTTTGGAACCCATTCCGACAGAGCAATACAAATATTGAGATTGAACAATGTGTTATAGACAATCGTGTTTTTTGATAAGCCTTTGAAAGATATGTACATGGCCAAAGTATCCCTGTATTTATAAACCTGTTAGGGGGACGGTGCATGTATTACGAGGAGCGCGGTTATCTAGCAGGATAAAAGTATGCTGGCAACGTGGTATCTTTCTAGAAACGGGTTACGTTACGTATGCAGAAAGCAGAGAAAATAGAAGTAAAAAAAAAAAACAACAAGAGGGGGAAATAAAAGAAAAGGAGTATAGGGGGAAGAGTGATGAATAATGGATCCAATCATATTTCAGTTCGATGGGTTATGGGCATTGAATTAGAAATTGTGCCAAACATTTTGAGTCGAATTGGTCAATTTTGAGCTCAATGAATATTTGTTGACCCAAAAAAAAACACTCAATGAATATTTGGATGTTCGATGACCCCAAAAAAAAAACATATTTGCATGTTCTCTTTCCATTTATCAATTTTTATCTTTTTATTACTCTATTTATATTTCGTTATTATTTTATTATATTTTAGAAGAGAGCAAATATACCAAATAAAATACAGTGTTAAGAATAAACATATAAATGAATCTATTAAAATTTAATTTTTTAATTTTTCATCAATAATTATGACCTGAACTTTATGTGAATTTTAGAATATCCAAATCCAATTTTTTAAACCAGTTTTATACATACATATCTATATATATATATATATATATATATATATATATATATATATATATATAATTAAGCTCATTCATTTTTTAAGTGTAGTGATAGTCCAATGCACAAGGAAGAAATCTAGATTTAGAGTTATCATAGAATCAAAAGAATGGAATAAATAAAATAATAATTTTTAATTCATAATTTGATATCTTTTGAATTGTTGGGTACATTAAATTGATAAAAAATAAAATTAAAATTAATATAAATAACATAAATACCTTTTATGTAAAAGTTTGAATGCTTTTTTAAGTGAAATTTCAAATACTAATTATGTTTCACTAAATCATTATAATTTTTTATTTTTATGAAATTTTGAATATAATTGCAAGAATATAACAAGAAATTTTAATATTAATATTTATATTTAATTTTTTTAATTATATATGATTATTTATATAAATTTATAGTATCTATACTATTATTAAGGAAATTTTCTATTTTGATACCCGATTTTTTCTTTTTTAATAAATTAAGGAAATTTATAGTACTTAAGCTCTCCCTGTAAGATACTAGATGCTGCAAAGCATGCGCCGGGATGCATATGTCCGAAGAACGAACTAAATGCAATTTGCAAAGAAGACAAATTTGACAACGAAGGATTGACCAACTTAATAGATATCTTCTTCCACGCAGGTAAGATAAGCCGACTTGCCCTCCGCATTCGGTTACTTAATGGATTAAACAAACAACGTAGCCGCTGTCGAAGATCATTAACGGACGACAAACTTTCAGCTTCTATAACATATCATGGGATATCGTGCACCCTAGGAACCATACAACACCAATTAAATAAACTTAGGATTTTGTTAAACGAGTCAGACAAGTTGGTGGTGGAATCTATAGTTTAATGTCTTGTCTTTTACACTCTTTAATGTTTTGTTTTCTAAAAAAAATAACTTTTTATATTTATTTTATAGACAAAGCATTATATAGGAGATCGGATTCCATCGTCATATTTTCTAACATATAAAGTCACAATATGGAATTATCATTTCAGTGCTAACAACCCATTCATATAGTATTTGATCAATGGGATAGGAAGGCCTAACATGGAATTTACAATGCAATAGCCTGAATTACATAATGTAGTCATAGCGCGTATTCAAGGTCTAAATCTCTGACAAAGGAGTTTTCCTCACGGTTTCACCCATTAACTTTGAAAGCTTTTATATACTCGAAGTCCCCTGCATATCGTGCACCCTACGAACCATACCACACCAATTAAAAAAACTTAGGATTTTGTTAACGAGTCAGACAAGTTGGTGGTGGAATCTATAGTTTAATGCCTTGTCTCTTACACTCTTTAATGTTTTTGTTTTTAAAATTTTTTTATATTTATTTTATAGACAAAGCATTATTTTATTATATTTTAGAAGAGAGTAAATATACCAAATAAAATACAGTGTTAAGACTAATATATAAATATATAAATGAATCTATTAATATTTAATTTTTTAATTTTTCATCAATAATTATAACTTGAACTTTCTGTGATTTTAGAATATCCAAATCCAATTTTTTAAACCCAATTTTATACATAGTCCAATGCACAAGGAAGAAATCTAGATTTAGAGTTATCATAGAATCATAATAGAATGAAATAAAATAAAATAATAATTCTTAATTCATAATTTGATATCTTTTGAATTTGTTGGGTACACTAAATTGATATAAAATAAATTAAAATTAATATAAATAACATAAATACCTTTTATGTAAAAGTTTGAATGCTTTTTCAAGTGAAATTTCAAATATTAATTATGTTTAAATAAATCATTATAATTTTTTATTTTTATGAAATTTTGCATATAATTGTAAGAATATAACAAGAAATTTTAATATTACTATTTATATATAATTTTTTTAATTATATGTGATTATTTATACAAATTTATAGTATTTATACTATTATTAAGGAAATTTCTATTTTGATACCCGATTATTTATTTTTTAATAAATTATTAATAATTAATTGAATATAAATAAAAAGAATAAAATTATAAATATAAATATTTTTTTATAATTACATTTTATAATTACAAATATTTTTAAATATATAAAATTATTTTTTTAATTTAAATTTTTTTTTACCTAACCATTATTTCTAAACCAATTTAATTTTATAACAATGCTTATGGAATGCACATATTATTGTAAAACGAAATGTGTTTACAATCAACAAAGCAGACGAATTCGACAAGAACGAAGGATTGACGCGACAAACCGACTTCCACTCCGCATTTCGTCAAATGGCGGTTTCTTAATGGATTAAACAAATAACGCAGTCACACTGTGAAACACCATTAACCGGTGACAAACTTTCTGCTTCCACACTTACTATATTTCGTCAAATAGCGGTTTCTTAATGGATTAAACAAATAACGCAGTCGCACTGTCAAACATTATTCACCAGCGACAAACTTTCTGCTTCTACACTTACATACTCCATTGTCCCAAGGTTGTCAATATGCTGAGGGTGCTCTTCAATTCAACATTTGCTTAGAAGTGTTGACTGACAATAATCTGACATTGTACTAACATCTCAGTCGGTTGTAGTTTTTGCTTTTTCTTTTATCAAATAAATCTATTTTCACCTTTAAAAATAGTTTTTATTTCATTGAAAATAAATAACTTAAATTTTTCTTTTGCGGTAAAAAAAAAAAAAAGAAGAATCTAAGATGGGGTTCAATACAAACAAAAAAAATGGAGTTCAATAACTTGTTAAATGAAAAATAACCTTACAAATTACAAACCATATACTTCAGATGGTGGTCCTTCCGGTCTTGCACGGTTGCACCCACCGATCATGTGAAAAGCTTTGCGCGCTTTTCCAGTATCCACTTTACGGCTGTGAGTTCGAAATTAAGAAAGTACTTTGTTGGAGAATTAAATACGGCCAAACAAATAAAATATACTACTGCGCAGAAAATTTTTAATTAATTTGAAAACACACTGCTTTAAAAATAAAGCTTTCAGTTCGATGGGTAATGGGCTTTGAATTAGAATTTGGGCCTAACATTTTGAGTCGAATTGGTCAACTTTGAACTCAATGAATATTTATTGATCAAAAAAAAAAAAACTCAATGAATATTTGGACGTTCGATAAAAAAAAATATTTGCATTTTTTTTTATTTATAAATTTTTATCTTTTTATTGTACCATTTATATTTCGTTATTATTTTATTATATTTTAGAAGAGAGTAAATATATCAAATAAAATACAGTGTTAAGAATTAATATATAAATGAATCTATGAAAATTTAATCTTTTAATTTTTCATCAATAATTATAATTTAAACTTTATATGAATTTTTGAATATCCAATTCCAATTTTTTAAACCCAGTTATATATATATATATATATATATATATATATATATATATATATATAGAAAGAATTAAGCTCTTTTATTTTTTAAGTGTAGTAATAGTCCAATATACAAGAAAGAAATCTAAATCTAGAGCTACCATGAAATTGAAATAAAATAAAATAAAATAAAATAATTATTTTTAATTCATAATTTGATATTTTTTGAATTGTTGGGTACATAAAATTGATGTAAAATAGAATCAAAATTAATATAAACAACATAAATATCTCTTATATAAAAAAGTTTGAATTTTTTTTAGTGAGATATCAAATACTAATTAGGCTTTAATAAATCATTATAATTTTTTATTTTTATGAAATTTTGAATATAATTGTAAGAATATAGCAAGAAATATTAATATTAATATTTATATATAATTTTTTAATTATATATTATTATTTATACAACTTTATAGTATCTATACTATTATAAAGAAAATTTTCCATTTTGATATCTGATTTTTTCTTTCCTAATAAATCATTAATAATTAATTGAACATAAATAAAAAAGGGATAAAATTATTAATATAAAATTTTGTTATAATTATATTTTACAATTACAAACACTTTCTAATATATGGAGTTAACTTTTTTTTTAAAATTTAAAAAGAATTTTATCTAACCACCACTCCTGAGCCAATTTAGTTTCATAACAATGTTTGTGGAATGCACATATTATTGTAAAACAAAATGTGTTTAAAATCAAGTCATATGGCAAAACTAACAATCAAATTCATTTCTCTCAATTTAAATTATGAATTGAAAAAAATTTAAAACTTTAATTTTAGAAGGCGCTTATTTTATTGGAAAGGCAACAATTTAATTTTAAAAAAAACTAAGTTCAAATTAATTTTTAATTGAGTCCTTTCTAAGAATTAGTTGCAAACTAACATCCCCTACACAAACAATTTTACAACCAATTCTTGAAGGGTTTTGTCATCTGAATTTGTAGTACACTGTAGAAAATAAAGTGCTAAACCACTCATGAAATAATTAAAGGAACAGATTGTAAAAAACTCATAAATTTGTTTTTGTTCATTTGTATTGTATTGTATCAAAAATATAAATTATTAATTTCTAATTTAATCAATAATTTTCAACAAGTGTACTCTACTTTCTAATTACACATTCCCCTTGAAATGACTTTCATTTGTTATTTGTATTATTTAAATGGAGTGTTTCTATCTGAATTCAAGTCCCCGTGTAAGTTGTGATGCCCAAAATCACTGAATCAGATCTTGCAGAGCGAAGTACGAAGTAAATAGAGTTTTCCCGGAACTGATTTGCAAAGCAGACAAATTCGACAAGAACGAGGATTGACGCAGACAAACCAACTTCCACTCCGTATTTTGTTAAATGGCAGTTTCTTAATAGATTAAGACACTGTTTGTTTGAGATTCCTCCCAATGCAAATAGGCTTAGGAGGAAGGAGGATTATATTTCCTTTTGCAAAAATGTTTTCGGAGAGCGTGCCTTACGGTGGGAAAATTGCATCCAAACATTATTGACCGGCGACAAACTTTCTACTTCTACACTTACTTACTCCATTGTCCCAAGGTTGTCAATATGCTTAGGGTGCTCTTCAATTCAACATTTGCTTAGAAGTGTTGACTGACAATAATCTGACATTGTACTAACATCTCAGTCGGTTGTAGTTTTGTTTTTTCTTTTATAAAATAAATCTATTTTCACCTTTAAAAATAGTTTTTATTTCATTAAAAATAAATAACTTAAATTTTTCTTTTGTGGTAAAAAAAAAAAAGAGAGAATCTGAGATGGGTTTCAATACAAATAAACAAAAAATTGGGCTCAATAACTTGTTAACTTAAAAAAAACCTTACAGATTACAATCTATATACTTAAGTTGGTGGTCCTTCCGGTCTTGCACGGTTGCACCCACCGATCATGTGAAGAGCTTTGCGTGCTTTTCCAATATCCACTTTACGGCTGTGAGTTCCAAACAAATAAGGCGAAAAAAATATACTACTGCGCAGAAAAATTTTAATTAATTTGAAAACACGCTGCTTTAAAAATAAAGCTTTTAACATAAGCACAGATTACGGAAGAAAGTTTTCTACTACCAACGTTGGTTCTGCTTGTGAACGAACCTGCAAAAAAATGAATGAGCTAATGCGTAATCCACGAAAACGATTTTAAGTTTTCTTCCAACATTGGTTCCACTTCAATTCTTTTTTTTTTTTTTTAATTTCTTCTCCTCCAAGTATCCGAACATATACAACTGAAAAAAAAAAACTAAAGAAACACTGTAATTGTTACACCTGCCCGTTTAGCAACCCTAGTGATTGTGATAAGTGAGGATTTAATTAGATAAGGTTATGATTCAATCTTATGCACGTTGACATGCATCATATACACTTAAGGCGAGAACAACTGTCGCTGAGCAAATTCAAAGGTCCAAACAACCTCTTGGTTTTGGTTACGACACCTATACTTTTCACGCAAGCTTCATTAAAAAAACATACTCATAAACAAAGCCTATTAAATTGGGAACCAGATCTGACATGTCGTGGCGCAACACCAATTAAATAAACTTAGGCTTTTGTTAACTAGTTAGACAAATTAGTGATGCCTTGTCTTTTACAGTCTTTGATGTTTTGTTTTTTAAAATGAGTTTTGTTATATTTTCTTTAAAAAAATTTTAATAATTTTTTTAATATTTAATAAAATTAGTATTAAATAAAAAATATATTTAATATATTAAGTAATTAAAAAGATTATTAAGATGATGGATTATAAAAATATATAATTATTCTTTTAAAATATATTTTTCTTGTATTAATTTTATAGACAAAGCATTAAATAGGAGATCGATTCCATCATTGATTTTTCTAACCTATAAATGCACAAATTAACATAATGCAACCATTTGGTCAAATGGGTTGGCTAAGTTGACAAAATACCATGTTGTTTGATTTTGATTAGGTTCGGTCTGGGCTTGATTTTAGAGTAGCTTAAGGTAAGCTGATTGGGTTGGGCCGGCTTAGTTCGATGGCCTGAAGATGGTTTTTGTTTTTGCTATAAGGGTGATTTTTTTTTATGCCAATTAATACTCTAATTTAATTATTTCAATGATAGTATGATTAATTATAGACATAAAAATATGATGACTATTTTATACTACTACTAATTCTTAATTATTACTTTATGACTCTATATTATTTAGTATTTATAATGCTTATGTTGTATAATAATAAAATTATTTAAAAAATACGTAAAAAAATTGTAGAATTAGTGTCAACCATTTTCTAAAGTACTATAAAAAAGTAATAATAGAATCCATTACAAAAGAAAATTATATTTGAGCCAGTGAATCGACTTGGTTAGCTTGCAATCCACATAAAGTTGGATTGAACTAGTTAAATGCTGATCCAAACTTAATTTGACCCGTTCCAATCCAAAAGAAGAATGATCCAAATGAGCCAGCCCGAATATAATGGACTGGACTAGCCTGCATTTATGTCTTTAGCTTTGAGGCTTTAAGTTAAAGGAGCAGTGTTATGGTTCGAGCTAGCTTGACCTTTTGGGATTTTGTTAGTTTAGTTATATCGAACTCGAGCTGAGCTTATTTCATAACCTTTGTATTAATGAACTACTAATCGAAAAGTATCGATGTGGGTCTTTAGTGCCTTTGTTTGGGTGACGGAAAATATTTGGAAATGCCTTTAAAAAATGTTGTAACCCAATATGGTAACTAAAATGGAAAATTTTTTAAATATAAAGGAGATAATACAAAAGGAAACAAAATGAAAACAAGAAGGTAAAAGATATCAAAAAAAAAAAGAAACAAATAGATGCCCATTAGAGAATGATAGTTATAATTTTTTTATACTAATAATGTATTTTGTTTTCATAATCTTCTTTACAATTTTTTTTATATACTAAAAAATACTTCTTAAGCTAATGATCCAATGTTAAAATGAGTTAAAATGTAGTTAGTTAATTTGATCAAAATGGGATAGAGTATAAACTTTAAATGAAATTGAATTTTACATCGTGTTTAAAAACTATATGAGTGTTATTTATCTTATAATTGTATGCTCATGGTCGGTTGTTTCCTATCCTCATCTTGTACGTCTTCTAGATTTTCTGAATGACTTTGTGGGAAAGCAGAAAGGCATTTGCTGTCTCTTTGAAGGGTCAGTATGAATTCTCTAACTTGTAAGGAAATAGATTAAATTGCTGCAGTATTTTTCCATATAAGACTGATAAGAGAGATGTTATTTCTCACGAAAAAGTTTTTAACAAAGTTATTTACAAAAATCAAGAGATACTAAAAATGATAAATAAAAAAAAAGAAACAAATAAAGGATCCACTGTCTACAAATATAACCCATTTGTTTCATCTTTTGTAACACAAAAAAAATTTGTGAATTTTAGCTTTTCTCTTGCCATAATATAGGAAGCCAAATTAACTTTCCATACACTAAGTATGCTCATGATCTTCTCAACAAGGCCAATATGACATATTGTTAGCTCCAGACTCTCAGTCACGGTTCCTTAATTGCGGACCCCATTGCATTTCACCAATTTGTAGTTTGAGTATCATGGACAAAAAACACATTTTATAAAAAGTCGTTGAATTGTGTAAGCATGTTAAGTCTCGTACATACTTCCTCGTATATATGTATTTCTTAATACTTCATAATACTTAATGACTCACTCCATTACCACTCATTACTCACGGGCCCAATCTTGTTTTGTTTTGGAACCCAAGAACTTGGTCTTCATCTGCTTATTTGGACTCTTACTCGACTGGATGTTCACATCAGATCATAGTCGTATATTTTTCAACATTAACTATTTAATCTCATAACTATATGGCACTACAGTTGCCTTTGGTGATAAGTTTATAGCCCAAGACATATCTAGTTCTAAAACATAGAGGGCCGACAGAAGCACCAGGCAGTGTGATACAAACCCAACGGTAACTTCCCCAGTATCTCGCCCACGTAAGCCACCAACGTATCTCTTTGACTACGTGCATGGAGTCCACAACAAGAGTGGTCTCGATTTTGTTTTACGTAGCATGCATGATGTCCCGTTTTTTGCTTTTTGGTATTGCATATTTCAGCATGTATTAGTTGATTTGTTTTCGTGTGTCAGTTAACCTATTTCCGTTAATGAGGTCTTCATTTATCGGATCCATTACTTGCATGTAATTCCTATTTAAAAGGTTAACTATTTCAATAAAAATCATCGAAAATTGCCCAAACTCTCTCTTCTCCTCTCTGTACTACCTCTTTAAAGCTTACCTTTTTTGCTGAAAAGGGACTCTACTATTTTGGTGCTTTCATTGCCCCAACTCCACTCCCCACCTTCTTCCCATCACCATGGCTGAAGGCGCTCTCTTTCAAAACCTAGAAGAAACATAGGAAACCTAAGCCACCCAAATCAATAAACTCTTTGAAAACTCCAAACCAAGCACTATCCAAAATAACTAAACTTACTGACACTTTCGCCTCCACTTCCAAACAGCTTACCGACCTCACCCAACAATCCAACCAAACTGCCTAACGTCTCAACGACGTCCAGACCACCCTCACCACATTGACGGGTTGCCTTGACTAGCTGCTACTTTTCATGCCTACTACCTCAAACACACAGCCACCACCACCACCACCTCCTCAAGCTAGACTTTCCCTGTTTCGATGGCACACACCCCATCCGGTTGGCTTTTCAAAGCCCACCAATTTTTCGACTTCCACCATACACCCCAAGCTCAACGCATTCAGATAGCCTCATTCCACATGGATGGCACCACTTTAGAATGGTTCCAATGGATGCACCACAACCAGCCTTTTGCTACCTGGGATACCTTCACAACTGCCCTTGAGGCCCGTTTTGGAGATTCTCCGTATACCGATCATATGGGCTCTCTTGCTAAACTTCAATATACTTCGACCATCGCCACCTACATTTTCACTTATGAGACACTCGGCAACTGCACCTCCAACCTTCCCCCTGAATTCCTTCTACGCAACTTCATTTCAGGACTCAAACCACTAATCCGACGTGAGGTTCAAACTCTCAAACCCACCACCCTCATCGAAGCCCAAGCCCTTGCCAAACTCTAGGAGGACAACCTTTCTGATCTCCTTTACCGATCCCCGCCAGCCACACAGCCTCGTACCACACCACTATAACTACCAAACCTCCTACCTGGCATTCGCCACCTTTCACCCGAAGAAATGAAGTCTCGCCGAGAACAAGGCCTGTGCTTCAACTGTGATGAGAGATTTTCCCATGGCCACCGCTGCAAAAATCCTTCAACTCTACTCATTCTGCACGATATCAACGATGATAGCCCCGACCCTCATCTAGAAATACCTTCTCCACCGAAATACCTGACATTTCATGCTTTCGCCGGCCAAGATTCACCTCGCACCCTTTGACTTGAGGGCAGTATCAAGGGCACTTCTGTGCAGGTCCTAGTGGATGGTGGGTCGACTCATAATTTTATCCAGGAGCGCATGGCACAATACCTCCACCTCCCACCTGCCCATTAACAATACACATTTGTTCCACGTCACTGTTGGAAATGGCGACACTTTACAGTGCTCTGGCCTATGCTTACATGTTCCTGTCAAATAAGTTGGCCGCACCTTCAACATCGACTTATTTGTTTTACCTTTGTGTGGCGCAGATGTCGTACTCGGTGCACAGTGGTTACGACAATTGAGCCCTGTCACTTTTGACTACAGACACCTTACCCTCTCCTTCACACTGAACTCCGAACCTGTTACCCTCCATGGCTACACCCTCCTAGCCCTACTCCAACTATGCTCCCCTAACCGTCCGCCGCTAACTTGACACATCCTCCATTGCCACCTTCTACCACCTAGCCATCTCTTCAACCCCTATTCATCAAATCGAATTCGTTCCCGATGTCCAACAACTCCTAGCCCCGTTCTCACACCTCTTGGAACCACCACGCGGCCTACCCCCATGCAGACCTCAGGATCATCGCATCTTGCTCTTCCCCAACGCCAAAGCCATCAACGTCAAACCTTATCGCTACCCATATTTCCAAAAGCAGGAACTTGAACGATAGGTTCACGCTATGCTCGATGACAGACTCATTTATCCTAGACTTAGTCTGTTCAGCTCTCCGATCCTCCTCGTATGTAAAAAGGATGGAACATGGTGCTTTTGCATTGACTTCCTAGCTTTGAACGCCATCATAGTTCGTGACCGCATTCCCATTCCAACCATTGATAAACTATTTGACGAACTTCATGACTCTAAGTTTTTTAGCAAGCTTGACCTTCGGTCGAGTTTTCATTAGATACGAATGCATCCCGATTTCATCCCGGCCACTACTTTTTGGACTCACGAAGGCCATTATGAGTTCAAAGTTATGCCCTTCGGTCTTTGCAATGCCCCATCTACTTTCCAGGCATCAATGCACTCCGTGTTTGCCCTTTACCTGCACCGCTTTGTGCTCGTCCTCTTCGACGACATCCTTATTTATAGTTCCACTTGGCAAACACACCTACTGCACCTCAGAGACATCCTCACTATGCTACACCAGCATTAGTTGAACATCAAGCTATCCAAGTGCTCTTTTGGGCAAACTTCCATACAATACCTCAGACATATTGTTTCCTCTGAAGGCATTTCAGTCGACCCATCCAAAATCGCAGCCATCACTGCCTGGCCCCAACCTTGGAACATCACCCAGCTGCGTGCCTTCTTGGGTTTGGCTGGCTACTACCGGTGTTTTATACAAAGGTATGCTACTCTGGCTGCCCCACTTACTTCCTTGCTGTGTAAAAATGCCTTTCAGTGGACATCACTCCAGGATGCCGCATTTTCTACACTTAAACAAGCTTTGTCCATTGCATCGGTCCTTCATTTACCTAACTTCACAGCCGCTTTTTGTATCAAGACCGATGCTTGGGGTGACGCGATGGGTGCTATCCTCACACAAAATGGACATCCTATCGCTTACTACAGTAAGTTGTTCACTCCAAGGATTCGAGCCACATCTACATATGTCCGGGAGCTTTGCGTCATTACGGAGGCCATCCATAAGTGGTGCCACTACCTTCTCGATAGCAAATTTTTAATCAAGACAGATCAATATAGCTTGCAGCATCTTCTCAGTCAGTCCATCCATACTCCAGAATAGGAAAAATGACTTTACAAACTACTCGGTTTCCAATACCGCATCATTTACAAATCGGGCAAACACAATGCTGTAGCTGATGCATTATCACGGCGTCCTGCACCAGCACTCCATGCACTTTTGATCCCCATTCCTGCGCTAAGTGCCAGCACCAAGCAGCGACTTAAGGCAAATCCTAAGTCCCTTAGCATTATTGATGACCTGCGTAAAGACCCTACTACCTATCCTCACTTTCGTTACACTAACGGTCTGTTGTTTTATAAAAACAGGTTATATTTGCCCGCGGGTTCCTCCATTTGCAAAGATATGTTCTTCAAACATCACACCAGTCCTGTAGGCGGCCACTCAAGCTTTTACCGCACGTTAAAACGCCTCACTCACGCCTTCTACTGGCCCAAAAATGAAACTGGATATCAAATGCTGGGTCCGTGAGTGTATTATCTGCCAGCAAACAAAACATGCAGCTACATCTCCACAAAGACTCCTCCAACCACTTTCGATTCCGGACCGAGTGTGGGATGACATCACTATGGACTTCATTGTTGGCCTTCCCCCTTCCCATGGTAAAACTTCCATCATGGTTGTTGTGGATCGCCTTTCTAAATATGCACACTTCATCCCCTTGTCAACTCACTTTAAGGCCCAAACAGCAGCTGCCGCTTTCATTTAGCATGTCACTAAGTTACACAGCATTCCCAAGAGCATCACTACAGATCGCGACTCTATTTTTCTCAGCTCTTTTTGAAAAGAACTATTTACTCAGTAGGGCACCAAGTTACAAGTCAGCTTCGCCTACCACCCTTAGGCCGACGGACAATCTGATGTGGTTAATCGATGCCTTGAGCAGTACTTACGCAGCTTTGTCGTGGATAACCCACCTACTTGGTCTAAGTTCCTTCATTGGGCCAAATATTGGTACAACACCACCTTCCATTCTTCTGGACAAATGACTTCATTTGAAGCATTATATGGTCGCCCTCCTCCAAGTCTCGACTACATTTTCGGTGGCACAGTTGGCCCCCATGTTGACCGCACTTTACATGATAGAGACACACTGTTATATCTTCTCAAGCAAAACCTCTTATGGGCACAGCAACGAATGAAGGCACTTGCTGATAAAAAACGCATTGATCTTAACTTCAACGTTGGTGACTGGGTTTTGGTAAAACTCCACACATATTGGCAGCACTCCTGGGCTCAACGTAAGTCTTATAAGTTGTCACGGCGATATTATGGGCCCTTCCAGGTTACTGACTAAATTGGAGCGGTTGCCTACAAACTATCTCTCCCTCCGAGTTTGCACATTCATCCCGTCTTTCATGTGTCGTTGCTTAAACATCACTTTGGTGACCTCACGGCTGCCCAGCCACTAGCACTTTTGGATGAGGAACTAGAGAACCTTGGGGACAAGGTTCGTCCAGATGAGGGGGGGGATGATGCAAAACCAACGGTAACTTCCCCAGTATCTCGTCCACGTAAGCCACCAACGTATCTCTCTGACTACGTGCATGGAGTCCACAACAAGAGTGGCTGAAGACTTGGTCTCGATTCTATTTTACGTAGCATGCATGATGTCCCGTTTTTTTGCTTTTTGGTATTGCATATTTCAGCATGTATCAGTTGATTTGTTTTCGTGTGTCAGTTAACCTATTTCCGTTAGTGAGGTCCTCATTTATCGAATCCATTACTTGTATGTAATTCCTATTTAAAGGGTTAATGATTTCAATAAAAAACATCGAAAATTGCCCAAACTCTCTCTTCTCCTCTTTGTACTACCTCCTTGAAGCTTACCTTTTTTGCTGAAAAGGTACTCTACCACAGTGGCTCTCCTCGTCTGCATTAACCAGTCCATCTGGTTGCTTTAATCTACTATAACGGTGATTATATTTGATGGCCTTGTCTCAAAGAACAAATTGTCTCTCATTTCAAAACTAAAGGTTGAATACCGTGCAGTTTTTTCTAGTGCTAGCTGCAGATCTACTTGAATTCAAAATATCTTGACATTCACTTTCATCTTTCACAGATAAATGTTTCACAACTTATTTGAGATGAAATAATATATTACAACTATAAGTAAGATCCTTCATTACATTGCCTCTACTTCTCCACTAAAGCATATTTTTATTTGGCTGAAATAGAGACCCACAATAGAAGGTTGACTTGATGATATTTGACCACAGTCGAAATTGCAGAACTACAAATAGAAATGTTGGTAGACTAGAAAGTACTGAAATGTAAGCAGGAACCCACCGTGGTAGTAGGTTATGAAGAAGGAGCAGCCAAATGCTATCATCATGCTTGTAATGGAAATGAATAACATGATCAGTCCACATATTAACTTCAAGGACAGTGACTTGTAAAAGTCATACTCCGCGTAACTTGAGAAAATAATAGACAAGAAAATTAATATTGAAGTGCAAGATGAGATGAGTACAGTTGCATCTGATATTGCAAATATCAGGAATGATGGTTTATCCAAATAATTGGGTTTTCCTGTAGCATCATTGGTACCACCTGGTACGCTAATTGCACCAGCGAACACTAGTATAGCAATGACAGTTGAAATGAGCATACAAGACTCAGCAGTGCGCTTCATCCAAACCTTTGCATTTTTCCTTAAATTTGCATGCTCCCTTGTGAATAATTCACGAGCAGTTATCCCTTCAGAATAATTTTTCATCTTTATTAATGATGGTGGCATTATCTTCTTGACCTCCTGCCATATCAGAGGGACCATATTATGTTAAGTCAGAATGTATAAAACAATATTGTTAATTTTGGAAACTGAAGAATAGAAAATCAATCCCTGGAGACAACAAAAGCTCGGATCTCTTGGGATTGGTGGCGCTGTGGGGGAACATAAGGTACGTACTGTTGTATTTTACACATGCCAGCATGAAAAATGCAAAGCCTCAAAATTAAAGGGATACCTCAAACCATCGTAACTCAAGGCTCAGTTGGAAAGCTTCTCCACAAACCAAGTCAAGTTGATCTGGCAGTGCCAATTTTTCGGCCAAATGCAACAATGTGTTCCCGAAGGCCTCACCTACACATGTCCCCATAATAACCCTGGAACACCTTAATTCATGTACGAGATTGTAGATGCTAGCATGGCGATGCAAAACAACAGTGTGAATTATACTTCAATTTTTGCTATCCACTTCCCATATCAGGTTAGGATAAGAGCTAATAAGCACTGATAAAAACTCAAAATTTCCAACTTATGCAGCATCAAATAATAGCTTAGAAGGTTCACTTATGATTGTTATTATATCTAACTTTGACTTCGCTTCACTGAGAATTGTCCTCCAGAGAGCACTAACCAGTTGAAGAACCAAATCTTGCTTCATGCCTAGAAAACAAATTAAATTTGATTACTTATAATAAAACATATATTTTGAAGAACACAAACACTTTCTATAATTGGATAAATTAAGTTAATAGGGAATATTTTGTAAGATTCATAAGATAATTAAATAAAAATTCAAGCCCCAAGTCTCAGTTTTCTTAACAAACAGTGAATGTAGGGATTTACGAGGGTTCATAGCGGATTTTGGTGCTCTTGACTTTGACAACAACTATCTAAAGGCATTTGAGCCAAGAGATGCAACCCTGTCTCGCCATTCTCATCGCGGGCAAAAGCTAGGTCTGGCTTGTCTGTTGTCATTTTTAAGGCTAAATCTGCAAAACATTCATTAAACATTTATCATCAAATTCCAAATATTGTGACCAATATTTTGTCTTTTCTTTTAAAGGAAAAAAATTCTTACAACTATATCCATTACCATAGATGCCAGTGTTGATGCAAATGAAGAACAAGAGATTCCAGCCCCATTCTCAGAATACGTCCTTGGTCATGCTGTACAGATACCTTGCCATTTGGCATCTTCCTAGGAAAGCATCAAATTGAAGAGGAGTCATTCCTTCTCCACCCCTGATTTTTGGTAAGTAATGATTCTTTTCCAGCATTAACTCAGCACATCGCATGTTCCCAGCCATAGCAGCAAAGCAGAAGGCAGTGTTCCCACTGAGGTCTTGCAATGCCACGTCACTCCCGTCAAGTATTCTGAGCAGCTGCTCCACAAAGTGGACGTGGTTTTCCCCTGATGCAAGATACAGGATTGTCGGGAACCCATTAGCTATGGCGGCTTTCTTCAGCCTCATATCTTGATCCAAGATGCGCTTGGCTGCTGTCCAATTGCCTTTTAGTGTGTACTTGTGAAGGGGTACACATAGGTCCAGGAATTTGTTTCTCGCCTCCCCTATTATAAGCGTCAAATTACATTCTCACAAGTTGATTCTAGGAAACAAATGGTGGTAGAGGCATAAAAGTTGGCTTTGGTGCATGGTTCAGTCCATTGGGTCTATAATTGAGATGACTGACTTTGGGGAGACACCCTAGCACAAAAAAAGATGCATTTTAGGGCATCCCCTTTCCTTGCTTGCACTTTCCTTTTTCCCCTTTGGTCCCTCACTTCCCGAATTAACCTAAACTTTCATCTCTCTCCCACAGTGACGGAAATATTCAAGGGATGCTAGGATACTCATTTACACATTCTTTCTTTTGCCTTCTCCCCATAAGTATGCCATCTGTTCAACTTTCCTGATTTAAATGATAAAGTTATAAAAACATAAATTTTTTTAATGAATTTAAAAAAAAGTGAGATAAGTGTCATGTTTATGGAAAGATGTTTCCTTTATATAGTTACCAATCCGTCCAAGCATCCGGCAAGGTTTAAAGAAAGGGTAGGATTATATTTTTTCGTGGGATGAGATAGGTATGGGTTCAGGTTGATCTATCTTATTTTATCTTGCATTTATTATTTTTATAAATTTATACTTAAAATATATTTTAATTTAAAAATTATTTTGTTAATTAATTTATTTAAACTATGAATAAAAATAATAGAAATATATTCTTTTAAATATGTTTTTAAATTTATATGAAATAATAATTAAGTTTTTATAATTAATTATTATATAAATTTATTTAAAATATTATAAGTGCGGGCTGGACACGTAGACTAAAAGTTTCAAATATTTCTTAAAGAGTATGGTTGGATTTTCCAAAACCGACCAGACAAATTGTGTTGTATTTTAAAAGATATGCAGACAAGATCCGATTGTTAAAAAACATACCTCTATCTGTTCCATTCTCATCTGTATCCTCATTCTCAATCTTAATCTCGAGCCCTCTAGTCTCCCTCCCGTCAGCCTTGTCAGTTAACGCCTTCCCTCTCATTTGGTGGGCTGATTCTATGCTATGGTGGGGTGGGCAATGACAAAGAACAAGGTGACCCATTTACTAAGTGGATGTTTTGCTGTCAACAAAAAAAGCCCCAACCTATGTGGGCTAGGGCTGTATCAGCCCAATTTTATTATTTTGTGATATTCATATGGGGTGCTAAATAGACACACCTAGAAAGGCATTTTTGCCGAGAATGAGAAGCTAAAGCTACATTATCCAACACATCGAAGCGTCAAGTTTGTAGAATTTCTTGTGGCCTGCTTGTTTTCTACAACAAACGTGCATTCAAATGAAGCAAAAATATGTGGTTTTGACGAAACATCCGTTGGGGCGTATAAGAAAACGTGCAAACGCATGTTATTGTACCTGCAAAATGAAGCGAAGTCTCCCAAAAACACAGATGAAGAGAAAAGCTGTTGTACTGCATTCGAAGATATTGAAGCAGCCCTTTTGAGATAGAAATAAGCTCAAGTCTAGTCTTATCCTAACTGCTCGTGGAGACAAAACTCTAAAGGAGGTGAATTGGCGACACACATAATTGTGCATCATAATTAGAATAACTTTGACGATAATTCTGGAGGGATTATTCTCTGCATCATAATTAAATGGGTAAAATGAAAAGGATAAAACCTCCAACTTTGGGTCTTCGTACTATTTACCATGTGAGTTTTAAAAAGGGTTCATTCTTTTTCAGTTATGCAAAAACTCCCATTCATCCACATTGATTCATCCAACTAACGAAAAAAAAATGCAAAACACCCTTTAAACTTTATGTTATGTGTCAACTTTGAGTTATGGATGGCAAGGGTCGTCCATGGTAGCTGCCGGCAAAGATATAATAAGAGTTGGTGATGATGTAGTTATAGAATGATGGATGATTTGGGCATTTTACAAGACAAAATATTATTATGTTATGAGAATGTTGTCAACCTGCTTCTGGGGATGACAATTTATACCCGTCTCTCTAGATACTCAACCTGTCTCACCTCACATGAGAATTAAAGTGCAAAAATATTAGGCAAAAATTATTGGTAGAAATCTTTTTTGCACAGGACTAGTTTTAAATTCATTTATCAAATATGTGAAGCCAACATTTCCATATAAATATTTCTAGAAATAAAATAAATAATCTACGAAACAACAGCTACGTTATTCTCTTACATACACAGCTGAAATGTTTAACAGAATATATACTTTTTTGGTACATAACAGAATATATACTTTGAGTGTACGCAAAATTCCTGCCTGGGCTTGATTTTAGAGTAACTGAAAGCAAGTTGATTGGGTCGTGCCGGCTTAGTCTGATGGCGCAAAGATGGTTTTTGTTTTTGCCACGAAGGTGATGCTTTTTTTATGCCAATTAATACTCTAATTTGATTATTTTAATGATAGTATGATTAATTATAGACATAAGAATATGATGACTATTTTATAATATTATTAATTTTTAATTATTACTTTATGATTCTATATTATTTAATATTTACAATGTTTATGTTGTATAATAATAAAATCAATTAAAAAAGTAAAAAATTGTAGAATTAGTGCCAACCATTTTCTAAAGTACTATAAAAAGGTAATAATAGAATCCATTACAAAAGAAAATTGTATTTGAGCTAGTGGACTGGCTTGGTTAGCTTGTAGTCTACATAAAGTTGGATTGAACTAATTAAATGCTGATCCAAACTTAATCTAACCCATTCCAATCCAAAAAAAGAATGATCCAAAGTGAGTCAGCCCGAATATTATGGGCTGGACTAGCCCCAATTTATGTCTTCAGCTGTGAGGCTTTTAATTAAAGGAGCCGTCTTATGGTTCGAGCTAACTTGGGCTTTTGAGTTTTTGTTAGTTTAGTTGTATCGAACTCGAGCTGGGCTTGTTTTAGAGCCTTTGTATTGATGAACTACTAACAGAAAACAATCGATGTGGGTCTTTAGTGCATTTGTTTGGGTGACGAAAAATATTTGGAAATGCCTTTAAAAAATGTCATAACCCAAAACGGTAACTAAAATGGAAAGTTTTTTAAATATAAAGGAGATAATACAAAAGGAAAAAAATGAAAAAAAAGAAGGTAAAAGATATCAGCAAAAAAATAAAAGAAATAGATGCCCATTAGAAATTGAAAATAAATCCTAATGAACAGTTTGAATGGTATGATATTTTTGGTACAAGTTTGAATGGTATGATATTATCAATTAAATTTGTAAATAGCTAGCAAGCCATCTAATATACAGAGGAAAACTGTTGTAGCTTAATTATTGCCCAATATTAATGATAATAGCATTTCCCCTTTGTAATCAATTTTTAAGTACAAAACCCCTTTTTGTTAATTTTTTGTCATCAAATTTTCTTGTTTGGTCACACTATTTTTGAAGAGATATTATTTGGTCAACACCATACGGAAGGATCATAACACCAAAATAAAAAATGGTAGATATCTTGATCCTAGCAACCCCATATTAATGTTGAGCTTGTACGAGGGTGTGTGACAAGCCGTGCAGATATGTCCTTGCGCCACAAGCTCCGTGTATGATGTCTCACACTCGGTCGCTTTTCAAATTTATAATCGGAAAAACATTGAAAAATAGGAAATGGCTAATGTAAATTTCTCTCAACATTTCTATCAATCACTTGGTAACTTCCTTAACACGAATGTTGAACGGTAGCTCTTGCTCCATAAATACCCCCCCAATCCATTTCACTTTGTTTCATCAAGATTCATACACATCCCAAAAACAGCATTGTCTATAACAAGTGTTCTCCATACACACAGTCCCAGTTTGAAGCATTGAAACCTGCCGCACAATGAGTTCCCAAGGCATTACCATTAAAGACGTTCTTTGCCATACAACAAAGCCACCCCCTAAGGGCAGTAACTCCAAACCCTCCAACCTCGGGGACTCCATTGCCAACTATTAAACAGATCTTTGGAAGGGGCAGATAATTTCATACCATTTTCTATTTCACAGGTACTTATTTCCAATCATCTCAAATCCCTTTATACTAAACCCAAATCAATACAAAGAGCAAAGACAATTTTTGTTGTCTACGTTAGAGATATAAAATCATTACTCAACCTCAATAGCTTAGACTCACACATTCTTACATGAAATTGTGTTCGCCTATGTATTTTAGCTCATTTCTTTTTAATTTTCATGCAGAGATTGATGTCGAAGTGGGACCAGTACTTAGAATTTGAAGGTTTCTTGAAGGGGGTGGAAGCATGTACAACAGGGCGAGCATATCCGGCTATTTTATTTATTGTTTATTTAATTCGTCAATTTGTTGGTTTGTATTTAGATTTGTTGTGTTTGTTTCTCTGATTATGGAGTTACTACTCACTATTTGTATGAATAATATTTTTGTTGTATGAAGGTTTGTAACATTTTAATCTTGTAATTTGTTTTTCCTTGTAAATATAGTAAAAGATCTCAATAATAAAGTATCGTTAATTTAGATTCAATATATTGTGTCATGAACGTCCTCAATGCAGAAAATTAATTTCAAAAAAAAAAAAAACACACACACACGCACACAAAGAGAGTAAGAGATAGATTAATTGACACTAGCACTTATATTCACGTCATTTAGTAACTTTTTATAAAATTCAATTTTTATTGATATAATTGTTGAATTATAATTATTCATTATATCGATGATTTGTATTAAATATTTTTTTTAAAAATTAAACATCAATAATAATATAATCAAATATATCATATTTTTATGTATTTAAAAACCATGTATTACATTAATTTTAATATATATATCAATGGAATATAAAAATAATTTAAAAATAGACTGGAATTTTATATATGGATATGATTCACATGATAAAAACTTTTAATTTAACCATGAATTTGCAATAAAAAGTCCTCCAACAAAAGTTTTTTAATTGTGTAAGATTGTTTTAGATTTACACCACTTGATAATTCAACATTAATACTTGAAATATTTACACCTCTTAATAAATTTTGATAAAAAAAATAATTTTTGATAATCTGAATTCTTAAAATATTACTAGTTATTATGGATATATATTATCTTTCTTGCTAAATTTCACTAAATTTATTTATTGAAGAAGCATATTATATATTAATTTTAACACAATTCGATAGACTACGTACAAAATAAATGGATGAAATTATATCCACCCCACAATGAGAATCCAGCAAGATCGAATTAATCTCCAATTAAGATATCTTCGATTAGGTCACATTTAATTTATAAATTAAAAAATAATTAATCAAGGAGTTGTTATCTTGTTTTGGGAAAAAAAAACTATACTTATAAAATCGGTCATTGACTCACTAATCAAATTAGAGAATTAATCTCTAATTTTTTTCTATGCTATGCTAATTAAATACACCTGTTGTTGGGGTTAAGCAAACACACAGCTGTAATTAATTTATTTTTAATATCAAGAGAAGTTTGTTTTAGGTTGTAAGAGAGTTTTCTTTCAAGTTTTTGTAAAGGAAAGAATAAGTAGGATTGGTTAAATTTAAGGGAGGCTAGACAGTTTATCAAGGGGAGTAGGAATCCATTTACTCTTGATTATCGAAACTTAACATGAGATAATTATAGAATAATAAGTTCGTGTTACTTGTACAAAGCTAAGAAATTTTGTAAAATTCATTTTCAAATAATAAACCCATTCCATAAAGTAGTAGATAATAAAGTGGTTTGAGTACGTTAATTTTTTTTGACAAGGTGGAGTACGTTAATTTGACTAATGGGATTCACACTTAATTTAAGCTTTGTTTGACCTTAAAATCGTATGAATCATATGAATCTCTCGCAAGACATCATATAAAAATTTTAAATATATATAGAAAGACGGTTTTAGTTTACCCCAATTCTACACGAAAAGAATTATAGCACATAACACATTAATAAATTTCCGTTCAACATTGAAACCGTTGACAGCATTCAAACATTAACTACTCTCCCATTAACACGAATCAAAGCCGCGTGAGGATACCTGCGCAAGTGATGTTCCACGAAATTGAGTGATCAATCACAAGGCACAACCCAAAGAAGGGGATAAGCCTTGATGCACGGCACGACACAGATCTATATACTGGTTTTGATCAGTCACCAAATTGTACACGTAGCTTTGAATAACTCATGTTTATCTCTTACTCTCCATGCATGGTCAATTTTATTTGGGTTTTCACAATATATATGTAGTCATGGAAAATGGAAATTCCCCTGTTGATTACTATCAAATTGCTTCGTAATTTCCTTCCTTTGAATGAGGGCATGCACGCGGTGTCTGGTTTCAATATAAATATACCCTCTCTGGGCGTTGGAAGCAGCATCCGAAGACGCAACTCTGAAACAAGTCTTTCCTTACCAAAATTTGTTTTAGTTTTTCCAACAAGCCTTCAGCGAAATGAGCTCCAACAAAATCAACATTCAAACGGTTCTTTGCCCTACTAAGCCTCCCCCACAGGGCAGTGGCTCAACTTCTAGTTCCGGGGGTAAGAAGGCACCAACTGCGAAGGGGATCTTTTCTCCCAAGAATAAATGATTTCGGAAAAGGTATTTATAATAATCATGAGGCATCTTCCAATTAGACCCTTATCATTTCCTTCTGTATGTCCAAAATAAGGATCATGTCTTTGGTTATAAATACTTTTGTATGCATTTATTGGGTATCTTGCTTATTTCGTTTCGATCTTCATGCAGGTTTACGCAGAAGGGACCAACGTTGGAAGAGTAGACACTGAAGGGGAATAGAAGCATGTTGCAAGTTAATTTACCATGATATCTTTTGGTTATTTAATTTGTTTGTTTATTGTTCCTGTCTTTAGGGTCCCTGTATGTTTGCTTCTTCCAAACGGATATTATTTGAGGTCCGCAGCTTGTAATCTCTGTTTATATATGTAGCAAGTACCCTTGTGAGTCCTTTTCTTTTGCTTCGTGTTCTTTGCAATCGTTCAAAAATAACGTTGAGTTGTAAAGTGGCCTGGAGAACTAGTTTAATACGAAACATCTTAGACAGTGTCGAAACAAAATCATTGGCTATCTTATCTTTATCCAAGCATTGTTCCTATACATTCATTGATTGTCATATGTTAATGATAAAGGGTTATTGGTAAAAAAAAAAAGAAAAAATACTACTCTGAATTGGAAAAAAAGACTTCCACCGGAAATAAATTGATATGTATGGGCATACACAAATAGAGGGGAAAGTTTGTGAATTCTTAATGTACTATGTATCTCGAGTGGTGAGTTAAAACTAAAATGGAAAACGATACAGGGTGATAATGACAGCATGCCAATGGTTGCCTTTTGTTAATATTACAACGTACGTTGTATTCATTCAAAGTAAAATACTAAAATACACTAAGTTGTTGGTCGATTAATTATTCGATACCTTGTGGTTTGTGGGTCCCGACATGTCAGATGTGGTTCTCATATTTACCAGTTTTATTTGCTTTGTTTATTTATTTTGTTTGTACTAAAATAATCTCAGATTTATTTTTAATTATTGTTTATTGATTTATTGTCAGATCATAACATGATAAGATCATGACATGATATGATAGTCACAAAAAGAGTACGAAACAGAACAAACAAAGTGACATCGATGGCCGCCTAAACACAACTAATAGAAAAAGTGTAGGCGGATATTACTTTTTCAGAATACGTGGCTTACACAGCGAAAAAAGTTTTGACGTAATTTTATAGATTTAAAACCAATTTTATTTGCGAATAAAAAGAACCTAAAATCGTGACATTTAAAATAAAAATAAAAATTACATATAATATAAGAAATATATATTGACTTTCGATAATCAAAAAAATTCGAAATCTAAAAAATTATTATATAATGAAGGGCATGTGAAAAGTAGTGAAAAGTACATGCATAATTATTTTAACAAAAAAATAGATGATGCAAGGAGAAGGCTTTTTATATAAATATAACAAAAAAAATTTTATTTACTATTTTTCGTTTCCGTAGCAAACTTGATAAAATCAAAAGTCGCTCCAATTCAAAATAATTTTTAAATTTATCAAATTTCAACACATTTTAATAAATAATATAAAAAAACTGAAAAACAGTAAACAAAAATATTTTTAGTATGTTTATATTATAAAAGCCCAAGGAGAACCAATAAGGTTGCACTGGATCTTGAATTTGCTTCGAAATGTCATAACCAGTGGCTTTGGGACTTCATCACTCATTTGTAGTTTGGCTTTTCACCAATTCACAGAAGGAACGCAATCTTAATTTGCTTCCTAATCACCGTACGCAATCATGGCTGGTTAGGAACAAAACTGTGTTCAATAATGTAACAGTACGGTTTGCTAATATTGTAGAAAAGCTTTTTCTTGGATTACTAATGTGTTCAGCTCAAGTGATCAACGCCCAGTGGACCCAGAGCATGATCAAGGTTCTGTCTTTTACACTTGGTATGGACGAAGAGCTTGGGAAAATGAAAAGAGAAAAAAATATATAAAAAGAAGAGAAAATAGATACATAAAAGAAAAGGTTGAAAATAGATACATAAAATAGATACATCGTCTTGAAAAGTTGAAAATTGTGATCTATACAACAATAAAATATCAAAGATTTCTTCATATTTCTCGTCTTGCCGCACAAACACAAAAACTGTATGTTCCTTAGATTTTTCGAGCATTTAAAAACACAAATATAGCGGACGGGCAAAAGTGGCAATCAAGGGCTAAGAAGTTGCATGGTTTGAAGAACGATGCCATTTCGCATTGATAGGGTGTGCAAAGCGCGGATGGTACCAATGATTTCACTTTTGATCATTTGGTCATAGAAGTTTTGATATAATATCATGAATAAAATATTTTAAAAGTTTAAGCTATTTTGTAAACATGTGAGAGCACGTGAATAATTTTATATATTTAATACGCTCCCTCACGTAAGAGTTCTTTGGACTTGAAGTGTAGACAATACACAAGCCTATCTTATCTTATGTTAAATTCAATTGAATTGTGAAGAATAAAGGCAGTAAGGATTAAATTCTTGACTATTTAGTTATAAAGACTCTAATATTACGTGAAAGGCTTAAAGAAAGGTGCTTCTGTATATTGATATTCAAATGGTGTTACACAGTATATCTGCACACACATGTACAAATGGTAGAAGAAACATATCTAATCTAATCTAATTACAGCCAACAAAATCACAGTATAGGATAACTTGTTATAGAGACAACAATCAAGACATTTGACTACGTCAATACTCCTACACTTCCCCTCAAGACGGCGGAGGTTAAACCTACACCAATCTTGGACAGCAGTGATGAATGCCTCGATCTAGACAGTGGTTTCGTTAACAGGTCTGCTAGTTGATGGCTTAAGGGAATATGTGATACACGAAATGCTTTGGCAGCCACCAAGTCATGTACAAAATGGTGATCTAGGGCAAGGTGTTTCATACATACGAGTGAAATATGAGATTGGCACACAGATAGGTTACCCCAATATAATATTGTCAGACTGAATTGTCAGGTAGTCTTAGTGAGTTGATCCCAAGTTCCTGTAGAAGTTGAAGCCACAAAATCTCAATAGTGCTGGAAGCTATAGTGTGATATTCTGCTTCAGCGAGGGATCTTGCCACCATTTTCTACTTTTGGCTAGCCCAAGGAAATAGCATTTGGACCTAGATAAACAATGTAAGTGGAAATTGACTTTCTATCCTTGAAATCTCTGCCCAATCAGAATCACAAAATGTTGTCAAGTGCAGACTTAGGTCTTTGATCAATTAAAGGCTGTGGTCTATGGTTGCTTTGAGATATCTTAGAACCCGCTCTAGAGCTTGCATGTCGATGTTAGTTGGTGCTTGCATGTACTGAGAGAGTTTTTTCACTGGAAACGCAATGTCAGGATGTGTTATGGCAAGATATTGAAGGTAGCCCAACCAGTTGACAATAGATGGTGGAGTCACATGTGGAAAATATCTGAAGAGGAGGCCAAAGAGCACGAACTAGACATTGGGGGTGTGAATTGGCTTTGCATCTTGCACGCGGGCTTTCTCCATGAGATCTCTAATATAGTGGTGCTTGGTTAGAAACATACATGTAGGTGAAAGCATGTAGAAGGCTTTGATATATACTATGTTATGAACCAACTCTCTTAAAAGATTAAACTATTAGATGAAAGTATATGAAATAATTTTATATCTCTAGCAAGCTAATGGTATGAAATCAACTTCTCCTGATTGAAAAGATCTTCTGAATAGTTGGTTGGCAATGGAGTCCCAGAGGAAGGAGGTGGCTTTGTGGTAGGGCAAAGAACCTTTTGAATGGTTATGGATTTAGTACTACTCATGGTGCTTGCTAGCTTGCCAGCAGCTTCAAAATGCGATCGACCTTCAACTTGTTACAGAGAGAATGTATATATAGAAGCTTGAAAATGAACTATAAATTGAAGTTGCGGTAGGCAATGTGGTTTGGGGTTGTGCCTCGGGGTACATATTTGTTGATACATAGAAGTAGCAAGAAGTGGATTGTTTTGTTTAGGAACTTACCAAGCAATTGTTGATATGAATATATGAGGTAACTAGCTTGTGCAGCAAGCACATTTCCGCGGTTGGCACTGTTGGCTTGGCCTTGCCAACGTGGCAGAGGCAGAGGCTGAGGCCTTTGTATGCTGACACCATTTATTATTATATGCCTTCGCGGCTTTTAATGTTTTTATGTTTAAAATGTAGACGGGTTTGAGTCGAAGAACGGGTTGACTCAGTTTGCCAAGATTAAATTATGTTCAAAATCTAGATGGCTTTTAATTTTGAAATTACAATTTTCTCTTTTTTTTTCAGTTGTAGTAAATTTTAATAGAACTAGTTATAAACTTATGCATTGTGCAAATTGAATATCTTGAATCCCTCAAACAAGATATATACAGTGTGCACAAATAGTCACACTACAAACACCTTTACGTGACACAAATGTCACCGTGTGTATATGAAAAGAGTAAAATGGGTAAAGAACAGTAAGGTTTTATATGCACAAATCTATAAATTGGTTTCGAATATGCTAATCAATATAGAGAAAGATATGTATGTTGTAGCTATAACAAAATTTATTTGTAAATATGAAATAGAAGAAGGGTGTAGCTTTTTTTTTTTTTAACAAAAAGAGTATTATCGGGTCAAGAGAATTAATTCTTCCTGACCCACGGTTGAACTAAAATAATTAAAGTAAGGAGCACACTTTCTTAACGACGGAATCAAAATCATTTTTTTTATCATGAATCCAACACTATTACATATAGCTATTAAAAGACACTAAATTGAAAGTTAACAAAATTATAAAAAGTTTAATTTTGATGTACTGTTAATGTAAAAAAATTTTACATTATCATTTAATCACATGTTATTAACTATTTGATTTTTCAAGTAATTATTATATTAGTCAATTTTTTTTAATAATTTGACAACTTATGTTTAGATGATAATGTAAAACTTTTTACATTATATATATATTAGTATGATTGAAACATATATAGACACCTATATATGTAAATATGTAGTTTCTTTCTTTGCAAACTGACATATCCCGTCTACAGACAAATTAGAAACGAATTACTGAAACTGATTTTCAAACGGACAAAATACAGGATTGAGCCACCTGTATAATCACTAATTTGCTTTCTTTGACGCAGACAAACTAAGTTGCACTCAATTGGCATTGCATCAAATGAGTTAATTTAAAGATTTAATTTTGATATATTTTTAGTGTATTACATTATCATCTAATTATATTGTCATATTTGACTTTTTAGGTAATTATTATTTTAGTTAATTTTTTTAATAATTTGACAAACACATAATTAGATAATAGTATAAAACTTTTTTATACTGATAATATTGTTAACAAGATAATATATTTTACATTTACTTTTTAACAAGATAATCTTGTTATAGGAGAGAGTCCAAAACATATTTAAAATACTTCAATTTCCATTAGAATGAAGATTAATGTTGCTTAGAATGGGATTATATTGAATTGATGCAGATTTTAGGTGGATCACTTTTGCGGGAAAAAAAAAAAGGAAAGTGCACCACTTCTTTTAAGAAAAATTACTATAAAATTAAGATTTAATTATGATATATTTGAATATAAAATTTTTTATATTATTATTTAATAATGTGATGTTACAACGTTAACAAATTATTATTATAATAATTATTTAATTTTCCTTTTAATAATAAGATAATAAATAATTAGATGATCCTGTTTTTATTAATGATAAAAATAATTTTTGGATCACTAAAATATTTATTTCTTAACAAATTTCTTTGAAAAGTTTGAAAAGTACAAAATATTAATTTATAATCTAATTAAAAAAAAGTTTGACAACTGTAAACAGCTACGCTATATTTTGTTGCTTTATTGGAGACATGGAGAAGATCAGAAGCAGGGGCCAGGGCGGTGGTCTGGTCTTGCACGCTAATGGGAAAGCTAGCTATGCACACGTTCCATTGTACACATTACAGCGTTCCACATGCAAAACATATTTTGAGATCGTGCGGGTCACGTACGCACGCATCATACATAACTATTCATGCATGCAATTAATTTAAACTAAAACCCCAATTTCTTAACGTAAACCTAACGTTCTCGTCTTATCGAAGGTAGATATTCTTTTTAAGTATCGACTTTAGGAATCGAACTTTGTTCACATTTCTAAGATCGTGGAGCGTTGGTCACTAACTACTTACAAGTATGAATAAAAAATAATCTAAACTATTGACATCTAAAATAAAAATAAAAGAAGATATATATATATAAACAAAAATTTAAGTTGAGGAAAGGCTCTCTTAATTTAGAATTAAGACATACTCTCGAGCTTATTAAATACTTATAATGATACTTATAGATAACTTATAAATAAAAGAACTCAAGAATGGAATTCAAGTTATAACGAAGTATAAATAGAAGGCCAATCAAGTTAGTTAACTCTTGTTAGCTTATGAAATATATATTAAACTTAAATTATTAAAACAATTAACTTAAATCTAAAAAATTAATTGATGAAGCGCATGTGAAAAGTATACGTATCATGAACAGAACAAAAAATAAGGAACCTTAACAACACTGCATTCCATAATGTAACACTTCCTACCTACCATAGATAACATAGCAATGATCAACGTCCAGTGGACCGAGAACATGATCATGGTTGTGTCTTTTATGACGATGCATCAAAGAAAAGGTTATATTGTCTTTTTATGCTTTATGAGTAAAAATACCCAACTGATGAAGATTCTGAGTTACTGTTTATGTGGGAAACAGTGTGAGGTAGTACTAACCCAATTCGGTGCAATGATTTGGCTTGAGCTCGAGTTATTCAGTTCAAGTAAAATTTAATTTTAATAAAAAGTTAAGTTGAGTTTTAATTTAAAAAAATAAACTTGATATATTTTTAGATTGGTACAAAGTTATCTTTTGAATTGTCCTAACTCAACCGTTAGATTATAAATAAATAAATATAAATAAATATATATATATATATATATTATATTTATATTTATTTTTAAAATTAATATAAATATTATTATATGTATTATTTAAATATTAAAAATATTATTTTTTAAGTTTTTTATTTTTAAACATTAAAATTTTATAATTTAATTGACTATTTATATATGTAAAAATTTAAAAATATTCAAATTTTAGGTCAATCTGATCATGAATTGATCACAGTTGAGCCACGCACAAATTTAAATATGATCAAATTTAGCTATTAAAATTTAAAATTAAATCTAAATTAAAAAAATTAACACAATTAAAATATGAGATTGAATTTGAACTAAATCAAACCCGATTCAGTCCGGTAGCTGTTCAGACACAAATTACAATATAATAACAAAGTGTATGTTCCCTATTTTCAGAGTCCTTTGCAAAAAAATAAAGCTTATCTTGAAAAGTTGAAAACTGTGACCTCTTCAAAGATTTCCTCATATATATTTATTGCCTGACCGTACACACAAAACGGAATGTCCCTGTTACTTAAAAGCACAAATAGAACAGAGGGCTAAGTCGAAGTTGCAAGTTTAGAAGAACGACGCCGTTTGGTGGCGATAGCGTGGGCAAGGCGCGGATGGTAATATTCCTGCTACGTTCGGGGAAATGAAGGAACATGAGCATGCAGCTGCACGTTAATTTATTTAGCCATTCATTTCAGAAGCTTCAACCCTTTGACGGTTTCTCTCGTTCAAAATTTTGATCACATGCCTATCTGCGAACCCATAACTCTACTTGGGGCTCAAGCAAACCTCTCACCTCACACGCTGTGTTTAATTTCGTAGTTTTTGCAACCCGAAAATCATCGGAAAATAGAAAAGAAATGTTTCTGCAGATCACCATCAATTACTTGGAAAGCTCCATTCTGTGCATGAAGGGAACTCCATTCATTTTTCTTTCATTATAAATACCCCACCCATATCATCATCCTTCCTCATTCCTCAAGTCCCATCTCACATAAAGATTGTGTTTCTTCTGATATAACAAGCTTATCGATCGATCCCAATTCCCAATATCTCATCTTAAAGCAGCAGCAGCAGCATAGCAACAGCATCATGAGTTCTCAGAAGATTAACATTAAGAACGTTCTTTGCCCTACCACTAAGCCATCCTCTCAGTCTCAGGGCGGTGGCTCTTCCAAGTCTGGGACTCAACTCCCAACTATACAGCAGATCTTTTCAAGGAAGGGATAACTTCACGTACGCCATTACCACGTATATTTCTATTGTTATTTTCTACCACAATTGAACCCTTCTATTTGACATATGAAATACCTTTAATTTTAAGGAGTTGAAAAGAAATACTTTTTGTATTTTGCTCGATCTCATCCATTTTCCATTAATTATCTTGCAGGTTTATGTGGAACGTACTGCTGGGTCCATAGTTGGAAGCCCATGTTAGCAAAAGGGGGAACGAGAGCATGCTTTATATATAGGGCATACCTTTAATTGTTTATTCATTTCAATTTGTTTAATTTGTTTGTTTGTATTAGTTTCTTAAATTTCTTATATATTCTTCTCGTAATGTAAAATGTTAAGTACAGATCAGCATGTAGTCTCTATTTATAATTTGGAAGCAGCTTTGATTGTGAATCACTTTGATGTACTTTGTTTTCGTTTACATTTGTAATCACGGATCAGTTATAAATTGACAATTTTTTTTTCTAAATCAAATTTATATTTATTTTTGTTTCTATTATAGTTAGTTATGCACAGAAACAAAGGGAAACAACTCATATTCCGTAAGCTCATTCTCTTGCTCAACAATTTGTATATTCATCGTCCTGCCACAGCTGCAGGAGATTCGCATTTAAGGGTGAAAATTAAGGTTTTGAAAATCGAATCAGTCAATGAATCGGTCGAGGTACTGATTTATGATTCAATGGTTCAACCGTAGTCGAACTGGAATATAATTAAATATATATTTATATTTATATATAAATATAAATATATTTATATATGTATACTAATAAAATAATTGAATGCCAGATAGAAGAAGATAAGTTTCTGTCTAGTTTCTTTTTTTTTTCAAGTCTCAAAATTGCAACCAAAACAATTATTGAGTCTCAATTGTGAAGAATTATTACCACATTCCCCAGCTTTCCCAAATCACATCCCAAAAAGAAAAAAAAAGCACCGCCAATAAGTTTCCATTGAGCTATGCTAGTCCAATTATCAATTCATCCTACAACCAAGAACCAATTCAAATCAACAGGAAAGGCACTTCAGTGAATGTAGATTCCAAACTTGAAATAAAAACAGGAACATCCAAGTAAGATCAGCAAGATAAAAGATTCTAAAGCAACCTGTACTACTCTAGAAGGTATCAGGAGAATATTTTCAACAGGTTCACCGCGCGAGCAATCAATCCATTCCGTGTCAACATTCTCCCATAGTCTATCCTGAAATTCAATTATAATTATTGTTAAAAAAAATAATTTTTCTCACAAATTTTAGCGTATAATCAAATTTATTTCACAGCTATGAGTTAAAAACAACATTGCTAGCTGTCAAATTGGTGGAACTTTATTACTATAAATTCCGTTCAAAACCCCCAAATTTTGCAAGCAAAGCAACCTAACAAAAATAACACGGAAAGCTTGGATGCGGACCGAAGTGTACTAATTCAGTCCTAAATCCTAATACAATGCAGTGCTCAATCAGCTTGTTGCATTTTCTTAGCAGCCAAACAGGGGTTTGAAAAAAGAGGAGGTATGATGGATACGAACCCAGAAGAAATTGACGACATGAGTGTTGATTAAGTAGGTAAAAGGTGTGAGGAAGTCGATGATGGCGTTGATCCATGCGAGGGTCTCGGTAGTGGTCTTGCATGAATTCATGCACTCTGCAACAGCCATCAATGCTAGTGCTGGTTTCTCCTTAGCGACAAACAAAGGCGGCCACTAAGCCGAGCGTTGTGCTTTTTTTTTTTTTAAATTCAGAACAAAACGACGTCTTTTTGCTTACAGAAGTTTAAAAAAAAGAAGATGAAAGCCAAAAACCGTACGGACCGGTGCAAGTTTGACTGGTTCACCGATTTTCGACCCCACCAATTCTGAGAGGTCACCCGAACTGGTGAGAGGACCGATTCCCAGTTCGACCTATTGAACCGGCCAGTCCAATTCGATTTTCAAAACTTTGGTAAAAATTATAAAAGGAGGCTAGAATGTCAAGATAATATATTGTAAAAGAATATTATGTAATAATCTATGTACAGAACAAATTTAAACGATTAAATCTAAATCTATAAAATGGACGTAGATCAATCGAGCAAAATTTTCTTGGAAATGCCAAATCTGTGCCAATTCATCAAAAGCAGACAATTTTATGTGTCTAAGTGACGTTTTTATATGATTTGATCAAATGAAGGAAAACCACCGACCCGTAGGTGTTGCTGATTTTTGCGTAATGACCCGTAGGTGACGTTTTTATATCTTCTTTCAAATGAAAATCGTAGATTTAGTTGAAAAAGAAACAAATTTTATGAATGTGAACACTCAGTAAAATATGTATGAATGTAATTTACATTCTAAGTTAACGTTTTCTTTGCAGTGATTGTTCACTTTCTGGAATCAAGAACATAGGGTTAAGTTTGGCATGTGTTCTTATACAAAATATTATTAGTTGTATCTGTTAAGCTAGGGAAAGCTTAGGATTTGTAATTTAAACACTTTCTAGTAGAAAATACTCAATGGTGAGCTCAGGTACAGCATTTATGTTATAATTAATTCCTTCATTAAAATTAAACGAAATTATGGTTCATATTTAACTGGGAAATTCATTCACAGTTCATTCAGAAGTGAATTAAAAGTCTTCTTGACTTAAAATTAAGTGTGAACAAAGCATGCATTTTAATATATTACATTTAAATAGAAGGCCATTACGTTAGGATGACAAAAACGAAACTTTGACCAAGTGCAAGTTTAGGCAGATCTTTGAGGTTGCTCAAGACACCAACCCGATCCAGTGTCCGGCTTGGTTTTAAGCTATAATCGAGTTGGATAAAACTTGATTTTAATGAAAAGTTAAGTCAAGTAAGAATTAAAAAAATTGGGCCTGATGCATTTTCGAGTAAAGTCTAGGCCACCCCTTCAAGTTGGCCTAACCTGACCCGATGTTATATAATATTTATTTTTTTAAAATATCATCTCCTATTTATTTTTTAGATTCATGCAAACATTACAATATTATAACTAAAAAATTGAAAAAATTATTTTATGTTTCTTATATCTAAAGACTAAAATTTTATTACTTTATTTATTAATTAAACATGTTAAAATATTTATTATATTCAAATTTCGAGTCAATCTAATCTTATTCGGGCCACACATAGAGTCCGAGCATAATTTTGGGTCTGCTTGGGTCTAAGTCGGGTTTGAACCAAAAAAAATTGATTCGATGAAAATATTAGGTTAGGTCAAACCTAACCCAACCCTGCCTATTAGTATCCCTAGTCTTTGCACTATTTAAATGGATTTTTAGTGGTTAAAATGAGCTTATTGTTAATGTTTTTTGGTCTTGTTTATTTTAGTGTTAACATAATTTTTCAACTGTCGACTCTAGAATTTGAATTTTGTTCACTTTCCTGAGATTGCGGTACATTAAATACTACAACTAATTACAACTTGCGGGTGTGAATAAAAATAATTTAAACTCACGGTATCTAAAATAAAAATAAAAGAACATATGACATATAAAATATATATGAAACTTATATTATTAAAACAATTAATTTAAATCTAAAAAATTAATTAATGAAGTGCATGTGACAAGTATACGTATCATGAACAGAACAAAAAATAAGGAACATTAACAATGCTGCGTTCCATAATATAACACTCCCTACCACTGATTTGTCACTTTAGATAACACAGCAATGTGGTTTGCAATTATTAGAAAAGCTTTTTCTTGGCTTTCCAACGGGTGCAGCTCAGAGCCTCAGAATGATCAACGTCCAGTGGACCCAGAACATACATGATTATGGTTATATCAATTTATAATGATGCATCAAAGAAAAGGTTATATTGTCTTTTTATATATACTTTATGAGAAAAACTACCCTACTGATAAAGTTTTTGGTGTTATATTATTTATATGGGGAGCAGTGTGAGATAGTACTAACCACGAGTTTGTGATAATTGCTGAAAATTCTAAAACTCATTTAGTTTCTCATTGGTTTTTGATATAAAATAAAATGGAAAGACAAAGTAGTATAATAACAAAACGTAAGCTTCCCTAGAGTCTTTGCAAAAAATAAAGCTTATCTTGAAATGTTGAAAACAGCTGTGATCTATTCTACAATAAAATATCAAAGATTTCCTCATATATATTTATTGTCTGACCGCACAGACAAAAACTGTATGTTCAGGTTTTCTGAGTATTTGAAAGCGTAAATATAACAGAGGACCAAGTCGAAGTTGCATGTTTAGAAGAACGACGCCGTTTCAGGGCGATGGCGCACGCAAAGCGCGGATGGTAATATTCCTACTACGTTCAGGGAAATGAAGGAACATTAGCATGCAGCTGCACTTTAATTTCTTTAGCCATTCATTTCAAAAGTTTCAACCCTTCGACAGTTTCTCTCGTTCAAATTTTTATCACATGCCTATCTGCGAACCCTTTACTTGGGGCTCAAGCAAACCTCTCACCTCACACGCTGTGTTGAATTTCGCTGTTGTTTGAAAGCCCAAAATCATCAGAGAAATCAAATTAACAGAAATGTTTCTGCAAATCACCATCAATTACTTGGTAAGTTCCATTCTGTTCATGAAGGGAACTCCACGTCCGGCAATCATGTTCAATAATGTCAACAGTACGTACGGTTTGCTAATATGTAGAAAAGCTTTTTTCTTGGATTTCCAACGAGTGCAGCTCAGGTGATCAACGTCCGGTGGACCCAGCGCGTGATCAGCTTTTTACACTTGGTTTGGGAATACGCATGGGTTGCGGACGATTTGACCTGATTTGATTTCAATGCGATATTTTTATTGGATTAGTTTTTTTTTCTAAACTTGATTTTAAATCTTGAGTAGATTTGATTATGTTTAAATTTGTAGGTGACTTAATTAAAATTGAATTCATCTAGAATTTGAATATATTTTAAATTTTTATATGTATAATTAGTTAATTAAATTATAAAATTTTAATATTTAAAAATAAAAAATTCATAAAATAATATTTTTAATATCTAAGAAGTAATATAATAATATTTATATTAATTTTAAGAATAAATATGAAAAAATTAAAAAAAAATTATGTAATCTCGGATTGAATTGGGCTTAACTCGAAGGGATATGCTTGGTTCTCAACTCAAAAATACACGAGACATGAGTCCATTTTTTATACTTGAACCTAGCTTGGTATTACATTGAAATCAAGTTTTACTTAGTCTGAATAGCTCGAGTCTAGGCCATATCATCAAATTGAATCATGAACACCCCTAATTTAAATGAGGAACTAGTAGAAATGAAAAGAAAAAAAGATAACAAAGTGAGGAGAAAATAAATGCATGAAAGAAAGTTTTTTATATTTTATAATTGGAAATTGTTATGGAATTTTGTTTTTTTAAGATATTAATATTTTTATTAAATTTTCAAATATTTATTTATAGATGATTCTCAAAAATATATTTTTAAATGATAAATTTTTATTTACATATGATGTAAGGATATTAGGAAAATAATGATGATTCATATAGTTGACGTGGCATGCAATGAGAGATATGTGGTGTAAAATTATTTTCTTACATTGTGTACCTAAAAATATCTCATGTTTAAGGTTCATAAAGTATAATTAATAATTAATTAATATTTAACAATTAATAAAAGTATTAGTATAGTAAAAAATGAATATGAAGAAGATAATTCTTTGTTTTTACGCGACATGACAAGGTCATTTTCTATAATTTATGAGAAAAGTTATGCTAGATTTGGCTTTACTATTTATTAGAAATGTCAAGGTCATCACAAGTTAGGAAAAAATGAGATGGACAGATGCAACTCATACAAGTTAAAAAAAGTCAACTTGACACATTTTAAATGTTCGTTTAGAGGTACTTCTTTTGATAAAAAAAAAAATCCTTTTTTCATGTTTTGGTATGTTTGGATGAGTTTTTTTTTAAAAAAAGTTAAAACATTATTTTGTACTTTTTTTATAAGTTAGATTTTTGTATTTTTTTAAAAAAATTATAACATAAAAAACTGTTTAAATTTAAAGAAATTACTTCTTAAATATTACATTCAAAATATAAAATAACTTCTACATTTTATGAAAGATCTTTTAAAAATAGTTTATGTAAAAAAAATTTTTATAAAAAATTATCTATATGAGCCTTAAATAAGCTATTTAATGAATTGAGTTAAGAAATTAAAAAATAAATACAAAATTTAAAACTTGAATTAATAATTCTACACTTGAATATCAATTTGTAATACATATCATAAAAACATGAATAAGAATCCACAAAAAATTACCTTTTAATAAATTTAATTTTTAAAGTGATTTAACCGGGTCCTCTCAAATTGACTCACCACAAGTTGTAAAAAAACAAATCTGAACATATATATTAACTTACAATTTTAGTGGGTTAAGTCATGTTAACATGAAAGGCATGTGTGTGTGTCTATATATAGATATATGTATAATTCATTTTAACAGCTCTGTTATTAATATGTGGGAAACTGTGTGAGATATTACCAACCAAGAATATAATAATTGTTAGAAATTTTAAAACTTATTTAATTAATTAGTTTCTCTGTATTTATCTGAGAAAAAAAATAAAATGGAAAGTCAAAGTACAATGTTTAGACGATAAAAGTTATTATAGACGCAAGGTTACTATAAGTATGTTTGATTTGCCTTTTAAAAAATTTTAAATCATAGTTTGAACAAAAAAGCTTTATATTTGAGAGTTTTAAAAGTGAATCCAAATGCACTATATCCTTAGAATCTTTTGCAAAATATAAAACCTCATCTTGAAAAGTTGAAAATTGTGATCTATACAACAATAAAATATGAAATGTTTCTTCATATTTCTTGTGTCGCCGCACAAACACAAAAAACTGCACGTTCCTCAGATTTTCCGGGCATTTAAAAACACAAATACAGCAGAGGGCAAAAGTGTCAATGAAGGGCAAAGAAGTTGCATGTTTAGAAGAACGACGCCGTTTCGAACCTATGGCGCGTGCAAAGCGCGGACGGCAATGATCCTGTTACGTTCAGGGGAAATGGAGGAACTTGAGCATGCAGCTGCACATGAATTTCTTTAGCCATTCATTTCAAAGGTTTCAACCCTTTGACGGTTTCTTTCATTCAAATTATCACAAGCCAATGTGAGAACCCTTAACTCTGCTTGGGGCTTAAGCCAACTCTCATCTCACACGCTGTGTGTTTTAGCTGTTTTTGTAAGCCCAAAATAATCGGAAATAGGAAAGAAATCAAACAGAAATGTTTCTGCAAATCACCACAAATTACTTGGTAAGTTCCATTCTGTGCATGAAGGGAACTCCATCCATTTTCTTTCATTATAAATACCCCACCGATATCATCATCCTTCCTCATTCCTCAAGTCCCATCCCACAAAAAGATTGTGTTTCTTCTGACATAACAAGCTTGTCGATCGATTCCCAATTCCCAATATCCCATCTTGAAGCAGCAGCAGCAGCCATAGCAATAGCATCATGAGTTCTCAGAAGATTAACATTAAGAACGTTCTTTGCCCTACCACTAAGCCATCCTCTCAGTCTCAGGGCGGTAGCTCTTCCAAGTCTGGGACTCAGCTCCCAACTATACAGCAAGATCTTTTCAAGGAAGGGATAACTTCACGCCATTTCCAGGTATATTTCTAGATATCGTTATTCTCTGCCACTATTTAATAAATTAAACACCTTTTAATGAGTTGAATTACTTTTTGTATTTTGCTCATCCATTTTCATTATTTCTCTTGTAGGTTTATGCGGAACGTACTGCTGGGACCATAACTGGAAGCCCAGCAAAAGGGGGAAAACATGCTTCATATATAGGACATACCTTGAATTGTTATTCATTTCATTTGTTTTGTTTGTTTTTATTAGCCTCTTAAATTCCTTATTATTCCTGTAATGTAAAATGTCAAGCACAGATCAGCATGTAGTCTCTATAATTTGGAAAGCAGCTTTGATTGTGAATCACTTTGATGTACTTTGTTTTCTCTTACAAGTTGTAATCACAGAATCAGTTATAAATTGACATTTTTTTTTTCTAAATCAAATTTATATTCATTTTTTTTCTATTTGTTAATTATGCACAGAAACAAAGGGAAACAACTCATATTCCGTAAGCTCATTCTCTCGCTCAACAATCTGTTCATTCATGTTCTTATACAAAATATTGGTAGTTGTATCTGCTAAGCTAGGGAAAGCTTTGTAATTTAAACACTTTCTAGTAGAAGATACTCAATGGTGAGCTTAGGTACAGGATTTATGTTATAATTTGTAACTGAAACCAATATAAATATTGATTTGCGCTCTTCCTTCCCTTATCTAAAGTTTACTCAATGCAATCCTTCCATTATTTTACTTGTTTTTGTTTGACACGTTTCCCCTCCTATTTGAATATCTTTGGATAAAATTACTTTCAAAGCTTGTACTAATTTTGAAAAAACAAGATTTTTTAAAAGTTTATTGAAACAACCAATCCATCTCCTCTTATTTGCTTGGTACTTATAAGTCTATAGGCATTACTTGCAAGCTCAGACAATGGAGTTGATTTTTTGAGTAGATATGATCCTAAAATTGAATACACTATCTATTCCCATATTGTAGGTGCCTAAGTGCCTCTAAAAGCAGTTCAAAATTTTCATACATTTTCCTCTATCTTGCCACGCGAACAAAAATACAAAAATGCACGTTCCCTAAATTTTGGAAACGTTAAAAAAGAAGAGTTCAAGATGGCAACGCCAACCGAGGACTGAGGCAATAAGCAGAACGGCGCCGTTTGATGCATTTCGTACGTGAAGCGCGCAAAACGCGGATCCTAGCCGACGCCAGCGGCCGTATCCATTTCAAGGAAATTGGTGTAGGCCTACCATCTGCAGCCAGCAAGACAAAGTCGTTTATTTCCCAAACCCTTTCACATTTCAAAATGCATTAGAAGCTACGAAGTCATACTCGTACAAACTCCTCTCTGCCTCTGCCTCGTTGGCAAGGCCAAGCCAACCGCGGAAATATTGCTTGCTGCATAAGCTTTCATCGCATCAACAATTACTTGGCAAGTTTCTCAACTACACGCATCTAAATCTTGGTTTCGTATATATATGTACCCCGAGGTACAACACCAAACAACATTACCCTTAACAACTTCTATTTATAGTTCATTTTCAGGCTTCTAGCCTTCTACATATACATACATTGGTTTCCTAGCTCAGTCCTCGATATATTGGAGTCACAGTTCCAAATAACATTCTCTATAACAAGTTTAAGGTCGACCACATTTTGAAGCTGCTAGCTAGCAAGCACCATGAGTAGCTCTAAAACCATAACCATTCAAAAGGTTCTTTGCCCTACCATAAAGCCACCCCCTAGGAGCAATAGCTCCAACCCTCCATCCTCTGGGACTCCGTTGCCAACTATTCAGAAGATCTTTTTCGATCAGGAAGAAGTTGATTTCATCCCATTAGCTGCTATTTCATCACTGCTAAAGCTTACCATAAACCACCTTCATATGTATATGCTCCATGTCTACGTAATGAAGGAACGAATTAAAAGCTTCTTATGGCTAGTTGCGAGTGATGGCCTCCTTACCAACATGAAACGTTTGCAACCTCACCTCTCTACGGATGCTTGTTGCCCTCGGTGCAACCATTCTGCAGAATCAATTCTTCACGTCCTTAGGGACTGCCCATTCTCTTGGGGGATTTCTGACATTGCTTGGTGGGATTGTGGGCACTAGAATGGTTTCTTTGGTACTCCCTTAGTCGACTGGTTGATGGTGAATCTCAGAAGTAGAACTTTGGTTCATGGCCATCCTTGGAGATCTGTTTTTTGCCATAGCTCTTCATTTCCTTTGGTTGATGGTGAATCTCAGTAGTATTTGCTCTTTAAAATACCTCAATCCAAAAATATAGTACTTACATTAGAATTTGTTTAATTATGTGACTACTTTTTTTTACCCATGATAATTAATCTTTAGAAGACAAATTTTAGATGAAGGAAAATTAAAAGAGACCAAACAAATATACTACACAGAAAGAAATTAATTTAAAACACGCTACTTTATCGATAACTTTTTAATGTAAGCACACATTTGCAAAGGAAATAACAAGCTACTTGTGAATATGACAATCTACTTACAAATAAACGTATAAACTTATAGATAATACTGTGTACTAATTAGTAGTCACTACTTGAGCTCTTAATTTGTAAACTCTAAACGCTTGAGAAAATAACACAAAATAGACAAACAAATAATGAATCCTGAACCAACGATAAAGTCTTCTGCTTTAAGTTTTCTTCCTACATTGTTTCCGCTTGTGATAGAACCTGCATGAAAATCAAAATGATGAATGAGCTAATTGATGCATAATACAAAGAAAATGACTTTAAGGTATGTTTTGATGGAAGACAATAAAGTAAAAATGAGATGAAGTGAAATTTTTAAGTAAACAAGGACAAGAAAATGGAGCATATACTATCATATCATGATATTTCAAAATTCTCGTTATTTTATTTTCTATGAATCTTTTAAAAAAAATTTAATTTCAAAGAATTAAACATTCAAATAACGAAAATACATTGTTGGGAGGAATAGACAGAATTTGTTTCATGCACAAAAGGTGTGAAAATACTCACAAAAAGATCAAAATATTCTCTTTCTTTTTCCTTTAATTTCTTCTTTTCTTTTTTCCTTCAAATATCCAAACATACTCAAATAAAAAGAAAATTTAAAAATAAAGAAATAATTGTTATCACCTGCTGGCTGTAGCAACCTCAATGATTGTAATGAAAGAGAATTAAAAAATGTTTATGGTTCAGTCTTAATACTAAGGACTTTCTGTTCTATCCAAAAAGGAAAAAAAATTCTAAGAGCATGGTTTTACAATTATAGTTGCGATTATATTGTGATTGTAAATTTTATATAATTACAAAAAAATATAGTTGATGCAAGTGGAATTGCGATTGCATTATGGTTGGTTGCAAACACTTCTGCAACAGCAATATTATGGTCACAATTGTGGTTGAAAGGATTGTTGTATTGGGGTACAAGACAAATTGTATTAGGGGGATTGTTTCTAAATTGTATTACGTGGTATGAATCATGTCTTTTCCCTTGCAGTTGTTGCCATTTCATTTCCCTTTAACACGAGGGGCAAGGCCGGATTGAGTAGTGAATGTCTGCTTTTTCTTGGTATCCTTAGAGCTCGAACCATTTTTGGCCGCAGGTGGAGGCGGTTGTTCCTTATAGCCCAGACTTTGCCCAATGTATTGGGGTTTTGAACTCATTGCTGCAGAGCTATACAAATATTGGGATTGAAGATTGAACAATGTGTCAAACAATATTGTTTTTGATGTGCCTTGGAAACATATGGACATGGCCATAGTCTGCCTGTATTTATATAAACCTAGAGATGCAGGTTGCATGTAATACTAGGGACATACCATGTAATTCAAGTTAACTTGAGCCACATGTACCCTGCAATTCAAGGTAACTTGAGCTTCTTGTACAACTGTATGTCATACCCACACGAAACAGAGAGCAATTGAGGTCAGAATCCCTGAAATGAGTCTCAGCGATTCAAATTCATGTGAAATTGCAAAAATGTGTCCCACCGTTTGATCATATATACTATCATTTTCGTGGTAAACTGCTTGTATGTGCGTAGGAAATGCTCTGTTCTTTTGAACAGTAAACAGAAAACAGAGTAATTCATTTCTCTAATCATGCAGATTAAGCCAAATTCGAATGAATTGTTGTAAATTTTAACCCAGATTTATCCCTTTGCTAAAAAAAATTTATATTAAAAAGTTTGTCATTTGAAAAGTTTAAAAAATTTGGAAAATAAATAAATAATGGAGAGGGTTTGAAGGGCTAAGAAAACTGTCATGAATTTGAATGCTTTATGGGATGTGTTTGATGTTTCCTTGAAATGTACTGCCAATTTCACTGGAAACGTACATTACTTAGAAAGATTTTTGGATGTTTTGCTACAAGTTCTTATGTCAACCTATGAAAAAATTACTCTATTTATTGTTTAAAATATGGAGCGTGAATGAGTAATGACTACGTTTGAGATTAGTTAATGTCTCACATCTAAAAAAGAATGTAGCTGTCAGTTCTTAAAATATTAAAACACAAAAAACGGTGTATAATTTTAAGGCAAAATGATTAAAAAAATATATATTTCAAATTTTTCTGTTGTCTCCCCTTCTTAATTTTTTTTTTTATAGATTATATCATGATATTGAGTTTGAAAAGTAATCTTGACTTTCTTTTTTTATTCCTATGATTATAAAGAGAACGGCCCTTAATTTGTTTCTTTTCACTTTCAGTCTTTCCGTTTTTTCCTGGGCTGTTATTGCTTAACAATTAGTCAAAGTCAACAATGATTATGGGTTTTTTCAATTTTACTAATATAAAAGTTTAAACTTATAATTAATCTGTTGCAAATTATCCATTCCTTTGTCACTAACAGTTAATTACTAGTGACATTAAATGGTATATCATTCTAAGGCAAATAGAAAATTAAAAAACAAGGGTAAATTTCAGTTGACTTTCTTATGATATGGGATGATGATATTTCTATGTCATTACGTAATTTTGACTTTAGTTGTTTGGTACCCTCATCTTGTACGTCTTCTAGATTTTCCGTATGATTTTCCGGGAAAGTGGAAAGGCATTTGCTGTCTCCTTTGGAAGGGTCAGTTTTGTATTGCTTTGGTACGAATTGAAAGATGGATTCTCTGATCCTTCACTTATAAGGAAGCCAGATTAAATTGCTGCTGTATTTTCCATAATAGGAATAAGAAATCGTTCTGTTAAAGATTTCGGTTTTCTTCGGGTTTGCCGTTTTGACCATGGCATTGCTGCTGTATTTTCCATGTGCTAAAGTATGCTCATGATCTTCTGTACAAGTCCTATATGGCAGATTGCAAGCCAATCTATTCTGATTGTTCGCTCCAAAATCCAAACTCTCTCAGTCACGGTTCCTTACTTGCGGAACCCACTGCATTTCATCAACTTGTAGGCTTGCTGGTGTTCTCCTATAATTGACTGTGATCGTACTGCTGTTGATCTTCATTTGCTTATTTGGACTCTGTTGCAATATGACAACGGCTTACGTCTACATGGCATGCAAATATGACAACGGCTTTGCTTTGTTGATAGATTAAAAATGGTGTATGATGCATTTAATTATGAATTTGAGAGTGACCAAATGCAATCTCCTGAGTACATGTTTAATTACTGTATCTGCAATTATGGTTTCTGTAGTTCTGTATCTGTTGCCATGTGATCCGTGGTCGTCTCTGCGAGGAGCAAAGGAGATTGAATCTGTGTTGATATTCTAGTAATGGGACTAATGGAGGGTAAATAATTAATTAAAAATAAATCTTTTTCTTTTTTATTTGTTCTTAAATAAAACCTTTTTTTTTTGTTTCCTAAATAAAACTTTTTTAAAGTATATATAAATGGTTTGGAAGTCCAAGAAAACAGATAAAAGATTGGCTTGGGCTTAACCTAATTAAGACCTGACTTGGATCTTAAATTACTTCAGCCCAAGACTTGTTGACTCAAAAGTTAAACCCAAATGTGGTTTATTAATTTGGGCCAAGGAAGTCTATAAGTTGACTTCTTATTATCTTCACTCAATGTAAATAAAATTGAGGAGTGCGGTTCAGGCAAGTCAATGAATGGCACAATTGTTGTCTTGACGCCGTCGCACCCCGTGTTTAATCCCTACCCTTTTCCCTCAAATATCTCCTTCCTCCGACAAAAAAAATAAAATAACTGAGGAGTGTTTACTTTTTACTAAAAGCTCTAGGAATGTAGAGAACCAAAAATATAAACCGGAATGTCCCCACCATCCAACCCGGCAGAGAAAGCAAGAGAAATAGAAAATAACAGTACGTAAGTAAAGAGATTTAAAAAAAAACTCTATAAAAATGAGTAAAAACTATAAAATATCGAAGCAAAAAATATATAAAGATTTAGGCCCGTTCATTTTTTAGGTGTAGTGATCGTCAAATGCACAAGGAAGAAATCTAGACCTAGCTCCCAGATGTAAATCATAGACTTAGTGGAATAAAAATTAAATTTACCAAAGATTGTTGTGTTACAATTGACACAAAATAAAATCCTAGAATCCGAGAAACCTGATAAACATTATTGAGAGGGAAAAATAAAAGACTTAAAAGCATATAAGCCGACTCAGACATTAACAAGCCTAGTTCGAATATTGGCACCTTTATCCTTTGTGTTGACATACTGAGAAGGTTGATTGCATGTTTGGTTTAGTTTTTAGGATCTTCAAAGTTTAAACCATCGCTAGTTTGATAAAAAAATTATAAAAAAGAAATCTTTGCTCAAATTATAATTTAGAATTGTCAAAAGTTGAATCAAACATATTATTAATAACTGCACACATTATTGTAAAACATAATGTATTTGCATCATACGGCAAAACTAACAATTAAATTCATTTCTCTCTCAATTTAATTTATGAACCAAAAAAATTTAAAAATTGAATTTTAGAAAGTACTTATTTTATTGGAAAGGAAATAATTTAATTTAAAAAAATTCAAATTTAATTTTAGTTGAACTCTTTCTGAGAATTAATTGCAAATTAACATCCCGTTTACTGACAATTTTACAACCAATTCTTGAAGAGTTTTGCTATCTGGATTTGGTGCTAATGGAAAGTAACCACTAAAGAGACAATTAAAAGAGTAAATTTGAAAACATTCATATATTTGTTACTTATGCGTTTGTATTTTATCAAAAATTTAAATTTGTAACTTTTAATTTAATCAATAATTTTCAACAAGTGTACTCTACTTTCTAAATTACACATTCCACTTTAAATAACCTGAATATGTTATTTGTTTTATTTAGATAGAATATGTTTCTATCTGAATTTAGCATGATCTTTAATATAAAAAAAAAAAGAATTTAGCATTATCTTGTTTGGGTAAGAACTTATACGAAGGACTTAATTTCTGTGTTTGCGCATATACTGAATTCAGATAGAATCATTCTACCTAAATAACACAAATAACAAATAAAGGTCACATTTAAAGTGGAATACGCAATTGAAAAAGTAAAGTACACTTGTTAATAATTTGGGATGGTAATTGGATTCATTAACCTATAATTCATCTAATTCATCCATATATAAATTCAATTAAATACATTCAATTATAAAAATAAGTTTAATGGATTAAATTAGTTTTAGTTAATAGACGGTTAATGGACCAACTTTTATATTTGTTGGATATCCATAAAGTTTGGAGAATAAAATGTATATGGAGATAAAAGGAGCTCAAATGCATCTAGTTAAGGGAAAAGCAAATGTAAATAATGAAATGTATTTAGATAAAAGAGAGTCTACATACATATATTTTAGAATCACTTAGTTAATTTATGAGAGAGAGAATTAATTGTTTTTTTCTCAAACAAAATATAATTTTGTTAAATATTGTGAAGATACTCTTGATTCACACAAAAAATAAAATATAATTTTAAGTAAATGGGCTCGATATCCATTCATCCAATCCATTAAAATAGATTAATGGAGCCATGCATCTATTAAAATGGGTCATAGATAAATTGAATGGTTTTGATATTTTTTAATAGATCCAAATTATTGACATTGTGATTCAATTAATCCATGACAATTTTAAGGGAACCAAAACTATTTTAAATACAGTGACAGTGGAAGTTGAAAGTTTCTTGTCAGTTGGCAATTAATCTATACTATATGGGAAGGGAATTTCATATTTTAGTATCCAATTTTTTTTTTTAAAATGTCATTGTTATCCAATTTTTTGAAAATTAAAATAAGAATAAAAATATTAACTAAAATTATAAAGGAATTTATGAAAACTATTTTGAAATTTTAAACATGCTTAAAGGTTATAGGAAGCAATTTTTATTTTCATTCAAATAATTAATTTATAAATCACCTAATTAACAACTGATTAATGTAAAAGTTAATTATATTAGTTCTAAAAAATAATTATATAAATTTAAATAAAAAAATACAAATTGATAGACATTTTAATGTCTCTATTTGATAGTATTATATAGTATGACGTAGCAATTAGATTCATTAATTCTTGATTTATTTAATCTACTCATATTTAAATCTAATATAATCTATTCAATTATAATGATAAATTTAATGTATTTAGATAAATTGAATTAATTTTAGTTAAAGATGATTAATGAATCAACTAAAATATTTATTGGATTCAATATATATATATATGATTTGAAATATATAAAATATTTAGAAATATAAAGAGTTTCGATACATTTAGTTGATGACCGACAGATTAGATATCAATCTATTAAAATGAATTAATGAATGAATTAAATATTATTTATTAAAATAAATTATGAATGAATTCAATCGTTTTAATAATCTTTTAATAAATCTAAATGGATTATTAGTTTCTTTATCTATCTATTAATGATTGAATCCAATATGTTAAAGATGCTGCAAAGCATGCGCCGGGATGCATGTGTCCGAAGAACGAACTAAATACAATTTGCAAAGCAGACAAATTCGACAACGAAGGATTGACCAACTTAATAGATATCTTCTTCCACGCAGATAAGATAAGCAGACTTGCCCTCCGCATTTGGTTACTTAATGGATTAAACAAACAACGTAGCCGCAGTCGAAGATCATTAACGGACGACAAACTTTCAGCTCCTATAACATATCATGGGATATCGTGCACCCTAGGAACCATACGGCACCAATTAAATAAACTTAGGATTTTGTTAACGAGTCAGACAAGTTGGGGGTGGAATCTATAGTTTAATGCCTTGTCTTTTACACTCTTTAATGTTTTGTTTTCTAAAAAAAAAATTTATATTCATTTTATAGACAAAGCATTATATAGGAGATCAGATTCCATCGTCATATTTTCTAACATATAAATTCACAATATGGAAATATCATTTCAGTACTAACAACCCATTCATATAGTATTTGATCAATGGGATAGGAAGGCCTAACATGGAATTTACAATGCAATAGCCTGAATTACATAATATAGTCATAGCGCGTATTCAAGGTCTAAATCTCTGACAAAGGAGTTTTCCTCACGGTTTCACCCATTAACTTTGAAAGCTTTTATATACTTGAAGTCCCCTGCATGTTGTCGAGCTTGTACGAAGGTGTGTGCCATTACCATTAATTAGGTATCTTGCTTATTTGGTTTCGATTTTCATGCAGGTTTACGTAGTTGGGACCAAGGTTGGAACGGTGGAAATGTTCAGAGAGACATCATCGTCCGTACATCCCAAAAACAGCATTGTCTACAACAAGTGTTATCTCCCCGTTTGAAGCATTTAAGCCAGCCGCACCATGAGTTCCTAGGACATTACCATTAATTAGGTATCTTGCTTATTTCGTTTCGATTTTCATGCAGGTTTACGTAGATGGGACCAAGGTTGGAAGCGTAGATACTGGAGGGGAATAGATTAGAAGCATGTTGTAAGTTAATTTACCAAAATATTTTATGGTTATTTAATTTGTTTTTGTTTGTTCCTCCTGTCTTTAGGGTTCCCCCGTGTTTGCTTCATCCAATAATGGAGATTGTTAGAGGTGCATAGCTCGTAATCTCGATTTATGTAGCAAGTACTGTTGAGTTGTATATTTAGATAATACTCTTAATTTTATCAAGTGTTACAACAACTATAGGAATTAGTTGTAAATAGGAAGAGATAGAAATTTATCTAGAATAGCTAACTTGTTTTTCTGGTTCCTAGTTTATAGCTTATTTTGAAACTCTGATGTAAATATAAAAAGACCCTTGTAGTGGGTGAGATGAGAGGGGAATAGTGGAGAAAAATAAAATTCCATTCTTCCACATGGTATCAGAGCTGTTTTTTTTTCTCACCCACGAACGTATTCTGCGAAGTGAGCAGCGAGCAGCGTCACCGCACGGCCCGATCGGCGCGACGAACGACTCACGATCGGCACGACGAACGACTCCCACCCTTCGCTTTGCTCGATTCGTGGTCTTTCCTCTGAAATCCTTAAACCACCGAAACCCAAACGTGCTCTGCGAAGTAAGCAGCGTCACCGCACGGCCAGCCTATAACCCTCCTTACGATCGGCGCGACGAACGGCTCCCACCGTTCGCTTTGTTCGATTCGTTTTCTTTCCTCTGCAATTCTTAACCACCGAAACCCAAACCAAAACACACACCAAAACCCCATGGAGAACCCCGTAGCCGAAAACCCCAATTCTGAAAATCCCACACCCTCGCCCAACCCTTCTACCCAGAACATCATCATACACCAAGACATTTCGTCCCTCCCCATTACTGTCATTCTTGATGATTCGAATTACCCCTTGTGGTCCCAACTTATGGACATGCGGATTGGTGCTCGCAACAAAGGGGGTTTTCTCACTGGGTGCTGCTCCGACGCCCAAGCTTGATGATCCTGGGTATGATGCGTGGCTCACTGACAACAAACGAGTCAAAAGCTGGTTGATTGACTCCATGACTCCCTCCCTCATGCAGAGGTTCATCCGCCTTCCAACAGCCAAGGAGATTTGGGATGCGGTGGCCAAAACGTTCTATGATGGCTCGGATGAGACTCGTCTTTTTGAACTCAATCAGCTTTCGTTCTCAACGAAGCAACATGGCCGTCTCTTGTCCACCTATTTCAACGAACTTGTGGCTATCTTTCAGGAAATTGATCACCGTTCCTCCTCTCAGGCTGATACTGTTACGGGGGTGGTTCAAATGCAGTCTGCCATGGCTCGTCTCCGTGTGCATATCTTTCTTAGTGGTCTCGATCCGGAGTTCGACCAGGTTCGTGGTGAGATCCTTCGCAAGGATCCGAAACTGGATCTTGAAGCTGCTTATGCGTACGTTCGAAGGGAGTATCAACAGAAGCTGACTATGGGCTCTTCCCGTCCTGTGCCTGAAACCTCAGCCCTCGTTGCTCAAATCCCCACGCCAGGGGTCTGCTCCTGCTCCAGGGCGTTCACCGTAAGGACTTCTTCTTCTGGGAAGTCCAATACGTATGTTTGTACCCATTGTGGCGAATCTGGCCACACTAAGCAACGTTGCTATGAGGTGATTGGTTACCCGGCCTGGTGGGACTTCAACAAACGTCCCCGGAAGCAGCCTTCTGTGAAGGCATTGTTCACTGCTCCTGAAGGTGACCCATCCACTCCTACTGTCAATATCGCTCACTCAGGTATGATTGGTAAGCCTCTTGTCCTATCTGCTGATTCTAGGAACACTACTTGGATAATTGACACTGGGGCCTCAGATCATATGATTTCAGATTCTAGTAAATTACATTCAATTTCATCACCCTCTCTCAATCCATTATCACTACTGCGAATGGAAGCACATCTGTCATTACTGGTGAAGGGACCTTTAATTTATCTGATCACATTACCCTTGATTCGATTTTAGTTGTGCCCTCTCTTGATTACAATTTACTGTCTGTGGGTCAACTTACTTCTAAATTGAACTGTACTGTCACTTTTTGGCCCCAATTCTGTGTTTTTCAGGACATTCCAACTCGGATGACTCTTGGTTATGGTGTTAAAAGGGGCAGCCTTTATTATTTTGATTCCACCACCGGTGGTATGAATCAGCTGGGTCACGCATATAACACAAGCACTGTCGAACAAGCTCGAGCTGTTGTTTGGCTTTGGCATAGGCGTCTGGGGCATCTCTCTTTTGGTTATCTTAAGAAATTGCAACCGAAGTTATTCTCTGTTTTGACTCCCACTGATTTTCATTGTAGTACTTGCGAATTGGCTAAAAGCCATCGTATTCCGTTATTTTCCTAGTATTAATAAAAGCTCCACTCCTTTTGAAGTTGTTCATTCCGATGTATGGGGTCCTGCCAAGGTTCCCTCTTTCTCTAAAGCTCTTTATTATGTTACTTTTATTGATGAGTGCACTAGGATGACTTGGGTTAGTTTATTGCAAAAGAAAGGAGATGTCTTTCATGCATTTCAACGCTTTCACAGCATGGTTGGCACCCAATATCACTGTCCCATTCGTACTCTCCAATCTGACAATGGTCTGGAATATGTTAACAACACTTTTACTGATTTCCTCAATCACCTTGGTATAAGACATCAAACTTCTTGCACTTATACCCCACAACAAAATGGTTTGGCTGAACGAAAAAACAGGCAACTCATGGAAATAGTCCGGGCTTCTCTTTTTGGCATGAATCTGCCTAAGTATTATTGGGGTGAAGCTGTTAAGTCTGCTGCATATTTGATTAATCGTACTCCTTCTAGGGTCTTAAACTTTGCAACTCCTCAACAGCAGTTACAATCCTTTTTTTCTGCTCCTCATGTCCCAAATTTGGAGCCAAGGGTCTTTGGTTGTACTGTGTATGTGCATGTTCCCAAATCTATGCGCTCCAAGCTGGATCCTTGTGCTAGGAAGTGTGTCTTTGTGGGTTATTCCGATCTAACAAAAGGTTACAGATGTTATGATCCCCTTCTTCAGAAGTTACACATCACTTTGGAGGCATCCTTTAGGGAATCCGAACCGTTTTATTCTGGGGGAGCCTCTGAGACTTCTCCTCAGGGGGAGACATACAATGGAGCCGAAGTCTTTTTTGATACATGGCCTGATTCTGCACCTGCAAGCAATTCTGTTCCAACAAATAGTTTTGCTCCTGTATTTGTTGAAACTGCATCTACACCTATTGCAACTGAATCTGCACCTGTTGAAGCTACATCTACCCCTGCTACATTTTCACTTTTAACACCTATACCAGAAGAGTCATCCAGGGATGTTTCTGCTGGCTTACCTGAGACCAATACAGAGGTAACTTCTCACTCTACATCATCTGAATTACCTGAAACACATGTCGTTTCTGAAAATACTTTGAGCTCTCCTGATGTTATTGTTAGACGTTCCTTAAGGCCTAGTAAAGGTGTTCCCAAGAAACAGTACCAACCAGATCCAAAGGCCAAACTCAAATACCCAATTGGGAATTTTATATCCACTCACAGGCTCTCTGAATCATATGCTCTGACTGTTAACCAATTGTCCAGTGTTTCTGTTCCTAATTCTGTACAGGAGGCCTTAGCTGACCAAAATTGGAAGAAAGCTATGAATGAGGAGATGGAAGGCACTTCAGAAAAACTCCACATGGGAGCTAGTCTCATTACCAAGTGGAAAGAAAACTATAGGATGCAAATGGGTGTTCACAGTGAAGCTAAAAGTAGATGGAAGCATTGATCGATACAAAGCAAGACTAGTGGCAAAAGGATACACACAAAAGTATGGTGTTGATTACCAAGAGACTTTTGCGCCAGTAGCTAAGCTCAACACAATCCGCATTCTGTTGTCTATTGCAGCCAACAGAGATTGGCCTTTAAAACAATTTGATGTAAAAAATGCATTCCTGAATGGAGATCTTGAAGAGGAAGTATATATGGAAATACCACCAGGTGTCAAAAGAAGCTCAAATGATAACAATGAAGTCTGCAAATTGAGAAAAGCATTATATGGACTCAAGCAATCACCTCGAGCTTGGTTTGGAAGATTCTCTCTAGCCATGAAAAAATTTGGATATAATCAAAGTAATGCAGATCATACTCTCTTTATTAAACGCAAAGATGGAAAGGTAACAGTCTTAATTGTGTATGTTGATGATATGGTGTTGACAGGTGATGATTTATGTGAAATGAAATTGTTACAAGAATATCTAGCAACTGAATTTGAAATGAAAGATTTAGGACAGCTGAAATACTTCCTAGGCATTGAAATTGCTCGGTCAAAACAAGGAATCTTCCTTTCTCAAAGAAAATATGTGTTAGATCTCCTAACTGAGACAGGGATGCTTGCATGCAAACCAGTGGAAACACCTATTGAGATGAATCATATGCTTGGTATTTATCCTGATCAAAACCCAACAGACATTGGCAGGTATCAAAGGTTGGTTGGAAGATTGATTTATTTATCACATACTAGGCCAGATATAGCTTATGCTGTAAGTGTAGTGAGCCGTTTTATGCATGCTCCAAGTGCGGATCATATGAATGCTGTATATCGAATCCTTAGGTACCTAAAGGGTGCTCCTGGTCAAGGGCTGCTGTTCTCAAAAAATAACACCTCTTGCATTGAAGGGTATACAGATTCGGATTGGGCTGGAGATCAAACAACTAGACAGTCCACCTCAGGTTATTTTATGTTTGTGGAAGGCAATTTAGTGACTTGGAGAAAGCAAGAAACAAAAGGTTGTGGCAAGGTCTAGTGCAGAAGCTGAATTCCGAGGCATGGCTCATGGTGTTTGCGAGTTATTATGGATTAAAAGTGTGCTGAAAGACTTAGGAATTTGTTATAAACAGCCTATGAATCTACATTGTGATAATAAGGCTGCAATTGAAATTGCACATAATCCAGTTCAGCATGATCGAACTAAACATGTGGAAATTGATAGACATTTCATCAAGGAAAAGTTGGATCAAAAAATTATACACTTCCCATTCATCAAATCTGAAGATCAACTTGCTGACATATTAACTAAAGCTGTATCAGGGAAAGTGTTCCAGGATGCTATTGGCAAGTTGGGCATGAAAGATATCTATGCCCCACTTGAGGGGGAGTGTTGAGTTGTATATTTAGATAATACTCTTAATTTTATCAAGTGTTACAACAACTATAGGAATTAGTTGTAAATAGGAAGAGATAGAAATTTATCTAGAATAGCTAACTTGTTTTTTCTGGTTCCTAGTTTATAGCTTATTTTGAAACTCTGATGTAAATATAAAAAGACCCTTGTAGTGGGTGAGATGAGATAGTGGAGAAAAATAAAATTCCATTCTTCCACAAGTACCTTTGTCAGTCCTTTTCTTTAGCTCTCTGTTCTTTGCAATCATGCAAAAATATAATTGAGCAGTAAAGTGGCAGGGAAAATTAGTTTAATACATAGCATCTTACACAGTGTCGAAACAAAATCATTGGCCTGGCCATCTTATCTTTATCCAAGCATAATCATTCCTATATATTCTTTAATATTCGTTTAACTAAAATGGCAATATTATTAATAATATGAGTGATGTTATCTGTCACGATGAATTTTGCAAGAAATTTATTACAAATGCAAAAAATCAATTTATCATGATGAATTTTATGAGAATTGTATATATATTACTAAAGCAAAAAATCAAATTTTTAATAAGTAGTGTGGGAAATAAGTTACAAAGATGGGGTTTGCAATTTAAAAAGCAAAAAATCAAATTTTTAATGAGTAATATTCGATAACGGTTGTCAAGACTTCTTCCTTTTCTGAAAAAAGAAAAAAAGACTTTTCCACCGGAAATACATGCATTAATGTGTTTGGGCTTGCGGAGGGGACAGTCCGTGAATTCTTCTTCTCTAAACATGGTGATGGTAATGGAAAAAAAATTGGTGATGGTGATTACCAAGCTACGGTCAACGTTCTATACATCTGATAGCCCTGAGTTAAATGGAAACTGACAAAGACTGCGTGTGTTTTCTTGTACATCATCTGATTAAATAAATCAACGGTCGAAATGTTCAGAGAGACATCATCGTCCGTACAGTGCGACTCGGCAATATGGTATCAAAATCACTAGAAGTTGTTATATATTTTAAGACTATTACAGCCTATTAAGATTGTAATAAATAAATAATATAACTATTCAAATAATTAAATTAAATATAAAATATTATATAATAAAATTTAATTTAAATTTTAACCTTTAAATGTGGTATTCTTAAAGTACTTTAAATTTTTTTTCAAAACTACATTATTGTCACAATCAATTTGGATTCTAATTTTTTTTTTTTGGTTACATCAATTTGGATTCTTTTGTTTAGCGGGTATATATGGTGGTATTAAAGGCACCACAACAATTATTTAATGAAGCGCATGGGAAAATTATAGGTTTCATAAGTTCATAACCTGAATCAATACTAAGGTTGATGGTCTGGAATTTGCATCTCACAAATTAAGTACTTTAAGAGGCTAATATACTCACATAAAAAAGAAAAAGGCTAATAATACACAGCACAGGAAGATTTTAATTTTAAAATAAACCTTTTAACATAAGCACAGATTACGGAAATAAGTTTTCTTCTAACATTGACTCCGCTTGTGAATGAACCTGCAAGAAAATCAAAATTGATGAATGAGCTAAAGCGGAATACAAAGAAAACGACTTTTAAAGTTTTCTTCCTACATTGGTTCCACTTCGAGTCTGTTTCTTTTTTTTCTTTCGAAGTTTTTGATTTCTTCTCCTCAAATATCCAAACATATCCAAAATGAAAAAAAAAAAGTAAAAAACTAAAGAAATAACAACCTGAGTAATTTTGATAAGTGAGGATTTCATTAAAGTTATATATGGTTCATTTCTTTTCCTTCGTAGTTGTTGCCATTTTCATGTCCCTTTACCAAAGGAAAGGCCAGATTGAATAGTGAACATCTGCTTTTTCTTGGTATCCTTGTTAGAGATCGAACTATTTTTGTCTGCTGGTAGTTCTTCCTCAAAGCCCAAACTTTGCCCAATGTATTGGGTATATGAATATTTGCTACCTGGGTATACCAGTAAAAGGTACTTCGATACTCAATTTAGAAGTGATATTAATTTGCAAATATAAAAAGGAAGGTATGGTTTTTCCTGTATTTATAAGTGAAGAATTTGACTTCTTTTAGAAGACTTCATGGTTGATGATAAGCCTTTAGTGGAAATTTATCCTTTAGAATGGGTTTATCCCTATGGTTTGTAAGTTTTTGGAATTTACCTATATCATTATATGATCTCCCTCATATTTAAGAGTTTGTCAGTTACCAGCCAATATAGTAGTTTAGGATGAGTCTCATCAGCTTGGTGGATTCACATTATAATAGTACCAAACACTGCCCCCAAATTGGTGACTTATTCTTGTGATAAGTGTCAAGTTCCATTTAATAAGATCTCAGCTTTCGAGGTATGTGGTAGGTGATTAATTTCATCTCTGTGGGGTTGGAGTTTGCCTCCTTTATCTTTTTTCGAGACAGATACTTAAGTAATTACTATCTTATAGAAGTTTCTCACGTCAGCTACTCAATATGCTTATATTGCCCTATTTTGCCCCTATCATTAAAAAGTGAGAAATAATAGTTATATATTTTAGTCTCTCATTTATATGCTTAACTTAAGTATTCAAGGGAAATAATTGGAGCATATGCTTAATGCAATGCTATCTTTCTCGAACTTACATTTCTTATTGCAGAGAGGTAACACTAGAAAAGTTTTACTTCAATGCAATCTTTGGCCTCACTTAAAATTTGGGGAGGAGGTATTGCTTTGTTCCTAGATTAGAAATGGCGAATGATGTATTAAATTATGCATTTGAGAGTGACCAAATGCAATCTCCTAACTACATGTTTGATTACTGTTTCGGCAGTGTTGTGTGATCCATGGTTGTCTCCGCTAGGAGAAGGAGATTGAGTATATGTTTGATAATATATTAATTTTAAAAAAAAAATATTTTTTAAAAAGTTTTTTTAATAAAATTTTAATTATAAATTATTTTAATTATAAAATAAACTAATCTAAATATTAATATTCTAGTAATGGATTAATGCAGGATAAATAATGAATTAAAAATAAAACTTTTTTAAAAACTAAAAAAATAGATTAGGTGGTCAAAACAAAATAGATAAAAAGATTGGGCTTTTTAGCCTAGCCCAATTAAGACCTTACTTGGATCTCAAATTACATCAGCCTAACACTTGTGATAACAAAAAAAAAAGGCTTAAGACTTGTTAACTCAAAAGTTAAGCCCAAATGTGATTTATTAAATTGGGCCAAGAGAGTGTATGAGTTGACTTCTATTTATTTTTTATTGAATGTAAATTAGATTGATAGAGGTTCAGATTTGGTTAAAATGACAACAGACATATTATTTTTAAGAAACGAGATTGGGGTTCGAATCGCTCCTCCTCTTTCCCTTTCCCCAAATCCTTACTCCTCTGACAAAAAAAAAATGACAACAAAGTTTGTCTTGAAATCATTGATGAATAGAAAACAAAAAATATAAAGGGGAAATGTCCCGCCCATCCAACCCGGAAGAGGAAGCAAGAGAAATAGAGATTTCTAGTACGTAAGTAAAGAGATTTAAAAACAAAACTATATAAAATTACGAGTAAAATGGTATATTGAGACTTGAAAATGTAACTTACTTGTAATTAATTTTTAATTTATTTAAATATGATTTAATTCTTAAATTATTTAAATTTATTTTCACGTTAGTCTTTAAAATTAATAATAGGAATAATGTGAAACAAGTTTACATAATTTAAAAATTAAATTGTACATTTAATTTAAATCAATGACTAAATTGTAAATAAAGGACAGTATAAAATATGTAAGCAAAAAATATATAAAGAATTAAGCCCACTCATTTTTTAAGGACAGTGATCGTCCAATGCACAACGAAGAAATCTAGATCTAGAGCTACCATGTGAGAAGCTATGCACGCTTTTGCCAGTATCCACTTTACGGCTGTGAATTCCAACTTTAGGAAGTACCATGTTGGAGAATTAAATAAGGCCAAACAAATATACTTGCGCCAGCTGAAAGATTTTAATTTGAAAACACGCTGCTTTATTAATAAACCTTTTTAACATAAGCACTGATTACGGAAGTAAGTTTTCTACCAACGTTGGTTCCGCTTGTGAAGGAACCTGCAAGAAAATGAATGAGAAAATGCGGAATCCACGGCGAAACGATTTTTAGTTTTCTTCCAACTTTGGTTCTACTTCAACTCTTTTTTTTTTTTTGTATAGCAACCCAATTAAAATTTATGAAATTTTTTAAGATTTCTAAATCTTATCAATTCATATTTTTCAAACAAATTTTTTTTATAAATAAAATTAAATTATAAAATTATTAACTTCAAACTCACTTTTAATAAATTTTAGAATGATGACAATGTGCAACTGCTCAGCGTGTGTCTGAGTTTGTAGACTCCGAGATTTTACAGAACCACTTCGGTAAAGAAGTGTTGATATATGAATTCCTTATTTCATTTTTTTTTTCATGATAATGATGCTTTTGTTTTTATTGTAGACACTTTATGTTTGAGTAATGTCACAGTTAGTCCTATCAAATAAAGAACCATAAAAGAAGGTAAGGTTAATACGATGATCATTGAACTACAAATTTTGAGGTGCGTCATGTGTAGATTACAATATGCTTCTCTATTCATCAACTTATACTCATTTAACTGCATTTAGATGATTTATCCATATCAACCTTAAGCTTAAGCAAGATATATATCAATCCACTAACATGCGTTGGTCCAAATAAAAATGACTTGGATCTCTTAAATATTATATCAATGGTTCAATTTCTGATGGATGTGAATAGAACATGTACTGTTAGTAGGTCTCCCTCTCACAAAAGACACGACTAAAAGCTGAAAAATTAGTCATTCACTTTTTTGGTGAGGGAATACTTTGAGTGCAAAAAAAAAAGATATATATCAATCCAGACTTACAAACAATCATTTATGTATTCTACCAAACAATTATATGTTATGAAGTTGTTAGTATTTTACAATATCTTAAAGAAATTCTTTGGATTCAACATCATTTTAAGGTAAAAAAACAAAGGTTCAGATATAAATACTATATTACAACAATAGAAGAGTCATACTCATTTACAATTTTTAATTAACTTACAAGATGAGAAAGTAGATGTTTATTAAAATTCATTTAATGCATAGCTCACCAATGATATTTGTTCTGATGATACTTCTTTTGGGAAGATTAGTAAAACAAGTTTAAGGGAGCTTTGGATATTAGGACCCTTGATTGACCACAGAAGAAAGTGCGGAAACTAATGTAAGACAAATAATGAATGATTTTGAAACTTAAACATATAATGAAATTGACAAATTTTACTAATAATATCCGTGGAGAAGACAAATAATCAATATACTAACAATCTTATTTTAATTCAGATCTTTACATAAATATTTCCACCTTCAATAAATAATACAATTAAATGACTAATACTAGTAAAACATTACATGTATTATAAACTCGTGCATCAAATGAACATGATATCTAGTTAACTCCATATATAAAAACGCTTCATCCCAATATTTGGTACTCTATAACTTAGCACCCATATAATTTTTTTTTCTAATTAATTAATGATCTTTAAAATATGATATATTTCTTCCCATCATTTTAAGATAGGTGCACTAAATATATATTAATTTAATCTAACTAAAATTATTATTCTCGAAACTCAACTTTTTTTTCCAATATATTCTTTCTGATTTTTTTAATCGTAATTCTATCCCCACCCAACAAAATAATTGCTCTGTGACGTGGCACAATTGCTCATCTAAACGAAATAAATTCATTAGAATGAACTACCCACTTAAGAAAGATTTCTCTCGTACTATCCTATCCAATATATAATACAAAACAACAAACTGAAACCTTCATTTGTAATGAATAGAAAATGTCTTCTGTTATGAAATACATAAACAAGTTGGGACTTCACTTCTACATAGATTAGATTAGATTATATTGTAAAAGGAAAATTATCACAACTTATGTTATACTTGGTATATATTGACTGAGCTTTATTACAAATTGAAGCAGATTATGATTTATTCATTTTGTGAAGATGAGTAAGGGTAATTTATTGCTATTTTTCTTGATTCAATTCATTTTTATAACTTTAAAGTTCTAGCAAGATAATAACAAAAACTTATGAGCAATATGTCCTTTTTGAGGAATTATCTTCAAATAAGTATGACTGAAAAATTAAGTTGTGGTCTTAAATTATAGGATACCTCGAGCATTTGTAGATATAAATAGTAATGAGTACATACATGGTTCTGATTGATGAGAATGTTTAAAACCATCATGCATGTTGATTGTCATATAGCTAATTGTGCATGAAAAGTCCTACTGTAATTTGTTTTAAAGCCACTGCATCCATGCTTCTATTGAAAAAAAAATTTCTCATAAGTTCAAGAAAATCTTAAAAAAGGGGAATATATATATATATATATATCTCCTAAAAAATTTCACAGTCAAATTTTAAACAAAGATGAATTTGTTAGTGTAGAGAATAACAGTTCATGTTGCAATTTTATTCAACAATTACAATTAAGATGTGTTTAAAATCATAAAAATTAGAATTAAATTGAATTAAATTAAGTTACATTAAATTAAAATAAATTATAAATCAATTATTGTATTTGGAACTCATTATAAAAATAATAATTTAAATTGATTTAGAAATCAAATTTTATGTTGAATACAAAAAATAAGAATTGAATTGATTTTATTTTAAAAAATTTACATTTTTACCTTTTATCTGAATAAATTTTCTCTTCTATTGCAAAAAAAATAATTAAAAGTAGAAGAGTAAATTCAAATAAATTCTATCGAAATACACTCAAATTCTCTCATTTTTAATAAAAGTGGTTTGTGATAAGCAGGGATTTAATTAGATAAAGTTATGGTTCAATCTTATGCACATGGACATGCATCATACTTAAGGAAAACTAACAACCAATAGACGTTGGATAATTAATCAAGATATTAGTATTGAATTTGAATCATTTAAAGTGCATGGTGCACAACAAAGATTAAACAAAAAAAGAGATGATTCTAATAAATTCATTATTTATTATTCATTTATTTGTATTATATTAAATTATAAATTAATAATTTTTCAATCAATAATTATAAAAATAACACTTTATCCTCTAAAGTACATTGTCAAATTCATCCGAATCATAAAAAGAGATAAATAATTATTTTAGTGTTAATCCTTCATTTATAGATTAGCATTAATGACTTTAATTTAGTAATTTTAAGAACTAATTTGATAATATAAATTAATATTGATGGTCTAATTTAATTTATTTATAAATAAAGAATTAATGTAATTTTACGTATATGATTAAAAAATTAAAATAAGTATTTACTTAAAAAAAACTAAATAATAGAATAATTTTGTCAATGAGATGCTGGTGTCAGTGCACGTCAAAAACAAAAGAATAAATCAACGGTGGAGATGTTCAGAGAGGCGCCATCGTCCGTACACCACGAGAGAAAAGGCACGACTTGGCGACATATGGCATTAATGGCATCAAAACGACGTTATTGTCGCAATGAATTTTGCTTCTTTTGTTTGGGGTGTATTATAGGTACCACAACAATTATTTCATGAACCGCATGTGAAAATTATTGATATCATCATAACCAGAATCAATACTAAGGTTGCACATGATCTTGAATTTGCTTCGCACAAATTAGGTACTTTTGTTGGAGAATTTAAAGAGGCTAACTACTGTACTCACATAAAAAAGAAAAAGGCTAATGATAATACACAGTGCTGAAAGATTTTACTTTTTAAAATAAACCTTTTAACATAAGCACAAATTAAGTAAGGAAACAAGTTTTCTTCCCACGTTGACTCCGCTTGTGAATGAACCTGCAAGAAAATCAAAATGATGAAATAAGCTAAAGCGGAATACAAAGAAAACGACTTTTAAAGTTTTCTTGCAACATTGGTTCCACTTCGAGTCTGTTTCTTGTTTTTTCTTTTGATTTCTTTTCAAGGATCCAAACATATGCAAATGAAAAAAAAATTAAAAACTAAAAAAATAACAACCTGAGTGATTGTGATAAGTGAGGATTTAATCAAATGAAGTTATGGTTCAATCCTAATATCGACTTCCTTTTGTATGTATCTAAACAAACAATGTGTGGAGTAGAAGAAAGTGGTTTGAGGGGATTGTCTAGAACTTCTCTTACCTGGTTAGTTTGAGTAATTTCTTTTCCTTCGCAGTTGCTGCCATTTTCACTTCCCTTTACCAAAGGAAAGGCCAGATTGAATGGTGAACGTTTGCTTCTTCTTGGTATCCTTCTTCGAGCTCGAACCATTTTTGTCTGGTGGTGGTTCATTCTTGGCCCAGACTTTGCCCTATGTTCTGGGGTTTGGAACTCGTTCCGACAGAGCAATACAAATATTGAGATTGAACAATGTGTTATAGACAATCTTGCTTTTGATAAGCCTTTGAAAGATATGGACATGGCCAAAGTATCCCTGTATTTATAAACCTTTAGGGGGACGGTGCATGTATTACGAGGAGCGCGGTTATCCAGGATAAAGTGTGCTGGCAACGTGGTATCTTCAAGAAACGGGTTACGTTACGTATGCAGAAAGCAGAGAAAATAGAAGCAAAAAAAAAAGAGAGGGGGAAATAAAAGAAAAGGAATATAGTGCGAAGAGTGATGAATAATGGATCCAATCATATTTCAGTCCGATGGGTTATGGGCTTTGAATTAGAAATTGTGCCAAACATTTTGAGTCCAATTTGTCAATTTTGAGCTCAAGGAATATTTGTTGACCCAAAAAAAAAAAAAACACACAATGAATATTTGGATGTTCGATTACCCAAAAAAAAAAAACATATTTGCATTTCTCTTTCCATTTATCAATTTTTATCTTTTTTATTGCTCCATCTATATTTCGTTATTATTTTATTATATTTCAGAAGAGAATAAATATACCAAATAAAATACAGTGTTAGGAATAAATATATAAATGAATCTATTAAAATTTAATTTTTTAATTTTTTATCGATAATTATAACTTGAACTTTATGTGAATTTTAAAATATCCAAATCCAATTTTTTAAACCCAGTTATATATATATATATAAAGAATTAAGCTCATTCATTTTTTAAGTGTAGTAATAGTCCAATGCACAAGGAAGAAATCTAGATCTAGAGCTATCATAGAATTAGAATAGAATGGAATGAAATGAAATGATCATTTTTAATTCATAATTTGATATCTTTTGAATTGTTGTGTACATGAAATTGATGTAAAATAAAATCAAAATTAATATAAATAACATAAATACTTCTTATATAAAAAAATTAAATTTTTTTTAGTGAGATTTCAAATACTAATTATGTTTCAATAAATCATTATAATTTATGATTTTTATGAAATTTTGAACATAATTGTAAGAATATAACAAGAAATTTTAATATTAATATTTATATATGATTTTTTAATTATATATGATTATTTAAACAAGTTTATAGTATCTATACTATTATAAAGGAAATTTTCCATTTTGATATCTGATTTTTTCTTTCCTAATAAATCATTAATAATTAATTAAACATAAATAAAAAGGGGATAAAATTATTAATATAAATATTTTTTTATAATTATATTTTCAATTACAAATACTTTCAAATATATGGAGTTAACTTTTTTTTTAATTTAGGAAGAATTTTACTTAACCACCATTTCTAAGCCAATTTAGTTTCATAACAATGCTTGTGGAATGCACATATTATTGTAAAACGAAATGTGTTTACAATCAAGTCATATGGCAAAACTAACAATCAAATTCATTTCTCTCAATTGAAATTATGAACTGAAAAATATTTAAAACTTGAATTTTAGAAAGCGCTTACTTTATTGGAAAGGCAACAATTTAATTTTAAAAAAACAAATTCAAATTAATTTTTAATTGAATCCTTTCTAAGAATTAGTTGCAAACTAACATCCCCTACGCAAACAATTTTACAACCAATTCTTGAAGGGTTTTGTTATCTGAATTTGTAGTACAAGGTAGAAAATAAAGTGCTAAACCACTCATGAAATAATTAAAGGAATAGATTGTAAAAAATTCATAAATTTGTTTTTGTGCATTTGTATTGTATAAAAAAAATATAAATTATTAATTTCTAATTAATCAATAATTTTCAACAAGTGTACTCTACTTTCTAAATTACACATTCCCTTTGAAATGACTTTCATTTGTTATTTGTATTATTTAAATAGAGTGTTTCTATCTGAATTCAAGTCCCCGTGTAAGTTGGGATACCCAAAATCACTGAATCAGATCTTGCAGAGTATGCACCGGGATGCATGAGAGCGAAGTCAGAAGTTGATAGAGTTTTCCTGAAACTGATTTGCAAAGCAGACAAATTCGACAAGAACGAAGGATTGACGCAGACAAACCAACTTCCACTCCGCATTTCGTCAAATGGCGGTTTCATAATGGATTGAACAAATAACGCAGTTGCACTGTCAAACATCATTAACCAGCGACAAACTTTCTGCTTCTACACTTACTATATTTAGGCAAATGGCGGTTTCTTAATGGATTAAGGCACTGTTTGTTTGAGAATCCTTCTAATGCAAACGGGCGTTGGGAGGAAGGAGGATTATATTTCCTTTTGAGAAATGTTTTCGGGGAGCGTGCCCATTATATTTCATCAAATGACGGTTTCTTAATGGATTAAGGCACTGTTTATTTGAAATTTTTCCCAACACAAACCGCCGTTGAGAGGAAAGAAGAATATATTTCCTTTTAGGAATGTTTTCGGGAAGCGAGTCCACCGCAAACCCGCGGTGGAAAAATTGTATCCAAACGTGCTGTAAACAAATAACGCAGTCACACTGTCAAACATCATTAACCAGCGACAAACTTTCTACTTCTGCGCTTACATATTCCGTAGTCCCAAGGTTGTCAATATGCTTAGGGTCCTCTTCAATTCAACATTTGCTTAAAAGTGTTGACTCACAATAATCTGACATTGTACTAACATCTCAGTCGGTTGTAGTTTTGCTTTTTCTTTTATCAAATAAATCTATTTTCACCTTTAAAAATAGTTTTCATTTCATTGAAAATAAATAACTTAAATTTTTCTTTTGTGGTAAAAAAAAAAAAAAAGAGAGAGAGAATCTGGGGTTCAATACAAATATGCACTGATTACGGATGTAAGTTTTCTACCAATGTTGGTTCCGCTTGTGAACGAACCTGCAAAAAAATGAATGAGCTAATGCGTAATCCACGAAAACGATTTTAAGTTCTCTTCCAACATTGGTTCCACTTCAATTCTGTTTTTTTTTTCCTTTTAATTTCTTCTCCTCCAAGTATCCGAACATATCCAAATGAAAAAAAAAACTAAAGAAATACTGTAATTGTTACTCCTGCCCGTTTAGCAACCCTAGTGATTGTGATAAGTGAGGATTTAATTAGATAAAGTTATGGTTCAATCTTATGCACATTGACATGCATCATATACACATAAGGCGAGAACAACTGTCGCTGAGCAAATTCAAAGGTCCAAACAACCTGTTGGTTTTATACTTTTCACACGCGCTTCATTAAAAAACATGCTCATAAACAAAGCCTATTAAATTGGGAACCTGATCTGATATGTCGTGACGCAACACCAATTAAATAAATAAACTTCGGCTTTTGTTAACTAGTCAGACAAATTAGCGATCGAATCTATCATTTAATGCCTTGTCTTTTGCAGTTTGATGTTTTGTTTTTTAAAATGAGTTTTGTTATATTTTCTTAAATTTTTTTTAAATAATTTTCTTAATATTTAATAAAATAAGTATTAAATAAAAAATATATTTAATATCTTAAGTAGTTAAGAGGATTATTAAGATGATGGATTATAAAAATATATGATTATTCTTTTAAAATATATTTTTCTTATATTGATTTTATAGACAAAGCATTAAATAGGAGATCGGATTCCATCATTGATTTTTCTAATCTATAAATGCACAAATTAACATAACGCAACCATTTGGTCAAATGGGTTCGCTAAGTTGACAAAATAAACATATTGTTTAATTTTGATTAGGTCTAGCTTGGGCTTTGTTTTAGAGTAGCTTAAAACAAGTTGATTGGGTCGGGCCTACTTATTCCGATGGTGTGAAGATGGTTTTTGTTTTTGCCGTGAAGGTGATTTTTTTTATGTCAATTAATTCTTTATTTTGATTATTTTAATAATAGTATGATTAATTATAGACATAAAAATATAATGGCTAATTTTATAATACAACTAATTATTAATTATTACTTTATAACTCTATATTATTTAGTATTTATAATGTTTATATTGTATAATAATAAAATTATTTAAAAAATACATAAAAAATTGTAGAATTAGTGTCTACCATTTTCTAAAGTACTATAAAAAAGTAATAATAGAATCCATTACAAAAGAAAATTATATTTGAGCTAGTGGACCGGCTTGGTTAGCTTGCAGTTCACGTAAAGTTGGATTGAACTAGTTAAATGTTGATCCAAACTTAATTTGACCCGATCCAATCCAGAAAAAGAATGATTCAAAGTGAGCAAGCCTGAATATAATGGGCTGGACAAGCCCAAATTTATGTCCTCAGCTGTGACCATAGCCTTTCTATTAATGAACTACTGATCGAAAAGAATCGATGTGGGTCTTTAGTGTATTTGTTTGGATAACGGAAAATATTTGGAAATGCCTTTAAAAAATGTCATAACCCAAAACGGTAACTAAAATGGAAAATTTTTTAAATATAAAGGAGATAATACAAAAGGAAAAAAACGAAAAAAAGAAGGTAAAAGATATCAGAAAAAAAATAAAGACATAGATGCCCATTAGAGAATAATAGTTATAATTTTTTTATACTAATAATGTATTTTGTTTTCATAATCTTCTTTACAACATTTTTTATATACTAAAAAATACTTCTTGAGCTAATGATCCAATGTTAAAGTGAGTTAAAATGTAGTTAGTTAATTTGATCAAAATGGGATAGAGTAAAAACTTTAAATGAAATTGAATTTTGCGTCGTGTTTAAAAATTATATGAGTGTTATTTATCTTATAATTGTATGCTCATGATCGGTTGTTTCATACCCTCATCTTGTACGTCTTTTAGATTTTCTGAATGACTTTGCGGGAAAGCTGAAAGGCATTTGCTGTCTCTTTGAAGGGTCAGTATGAATTCTCTAACTTGTAAGGAAACAGATTAAATTGCTGCAGTATTTTTTCATATAAGACTGATAAGAAAAATGTTATTTCTCACGAAAAAGTTTTTAACAAAGTTATTTACAAATATCAAGAGACACTAAAAATAATAAATAAAAAAAAACGAAACAAATAAAGGATCCACTGTTTTGCAAATATAACCCATTTTGTATCATCTGTTGTAAAAAAAACATATGTGAATTTTAGCATTTCTCTTTCCATAATATAGGAAGCCAAATTAACTTTCCATACACTAGGTATGCTCATGCTCTTCTCAACAAGGCCATATGGCATATTGTTAGCTCCAGACTCTCAGTCACGGTTCCTTACTTGCGGACCCCATTGCATTTCAGCAATTTGCAGTTTGACTATCATGGACAAAAAACACATTTTATAAAAAGTTGTTGAATTGTGTAAGTATGTTAAGTCTCGTACATAGTTCCTCGTATGTATGTATTTCTTAATACTTCATATGACTCACTCCATTACCACTCATTACTCACGGGCCCAATCGTGTTTTGTTTTGGAACCCAAGAACTTGGTCTTCATCTGCTTATTTGGACTCTTACTCGACTGGATGTTCACATCAGATAATAGTTGTTTATTTTTCAACATTAACTATTTAATCTCATAACCATATGGCACTGCAGTTGCCTTTGGTGACGGGTTTGTAGCCCAAGACATATCTGGTTCTAAAACATAGCGGGCCAACAGAAGCACCACGCAGTGGTTCTCCTCGTCCAGTCCATCTGGTTGCTTTTATCTACTATAACGGTGTTTATATTTGATGGTCTTGTCTCAAACAACAAATTGTCTCTCATTTCAAAACTAGAGGTTGAATACCATGCAGTTTCTTCCAGTGCTAGCTGCAGATCTACTTGAATTCAAAATATCTTGACATTCACTTTCATCTTTCACAGATAAATGTTTCACAACTTATTTGAGATGAAATAATATATTACAACTATAAGTAAGATCCTTCATTACATTGCCTCTACTTCTCTAGTAAAGCAAAGCATATTTTTATTTGGCTGAAATAGAGATCCACAAAAGAAGGTTGACTTGATGATATCTAACCACAGTCGATATTGCAGAACTACAAATAGAAATATTGGTAGACTACAAAGTACTGAAATGTAGCCAGGAACCCACCATAAACCATGGTAGTAGGTTATGAAGAAGGCGCAGCCAAATGCTATCATCATGCTTGTAATGGAGATGAATAACATGATCAGTCCACATATTAGCTTCAAAGGCAGTGACTTGTAAAAGTCATACTCCGCGTAACTTGAGAAAAGAATAGACAAGAAAATTAATATTGAAGTGCAAGATGAGATGAATGCAGTTGCATCTGATATTGCAAATATCAGGAATGATGGTTTCTCCAAATAATGGGGTTCTCCCGAGTCATCATTGGTACCACCTGGTACGCTAATTGCAGCAGAGAACACTCCAGTAGCAATGACTGTTGATATAAGCATACAAAACTCAGCAGTGCGCTTCATCCAAGCCTCTGCTTTTTTTCGTAAATTTGCATGCTCCCTTGTGAATAATTCATAAGCAGTTATCCCTTCAGAATTTTTCATTTTTATGAATGATGGTGGCATTATCTTCTTGACCTCCTGTCACATCAAAGAGATCATATTATGTTCAGTCAGTATGTATAAATGCCTTTGTTGAAAGAACCTAAAATTTCAACAATTACAATTTATAAGTACATGTAAACGATATTGTTAATTTTGGAAACTGAAGAATAGAAAATCAATCCAAGGAGACAACAATAGCTTGGATCTTTTCGGGTTGGTGGTGCTGTGGGGGAATACAAGGTACTGTCCTATTTTACATATATTAGCATGAAAATGCAAAGCCTCGAAATTAAAGGGATATACCTCAAACCATAGTAACTCAAGCCTCATTTGGAAAGCTGCTTCAGAAACCAAGTCAAGTCGATCTGGCGATGCCAATTTTGCAGCCAGATGTAACAGTGTGTTCCCGTCACTATCTATAAATGTCACTATAATATCCTTGTAACACCTTAATTCATGTATGAGATTGTAGATGCTAGCATTGCGATGTAAAACAGCAGTGTGGATTATACTTCGATTTCTTCTGTCCACTTCCCATATCAGGTTAGGGTAAGAGCTAATAAGCACTGATAAAAACTCAAAATTTCCAACTTCTGCAGCATCAAATAATAGCTGAGAAGGTTCACTTATGATTGTTATTATATGTGACTTTGACTCTGCCCCACTGAGAATTGTCTTCCAGAGAGCACTAACCAGTTGACGAACTAAATCTTGCTTCATGCCTAGAAAACAAATTAAATTTGACTACTTATAATAAAACATATATTTTGAAGAACACAAACTCTTTCTATAATTGGATGAATTAAGTTAATAGGGAATATTCTGTAAGATTCATAAGATAATTAAATAAAAATTCAAGCCCCAAGTCTTAGTTTTCCTAACAAACAGTGAATGTAGGGATTTACCAGGGTTCATGAGCGGACTTTGGTGTTCTTGACTTTGACAACAACTATCTAAAGGCATTTGAGCCAAGAGATGCAACCCTGTCTCGTCGTTCTCATCGTGGGCAAAAGCTAGGTCTGGCTTGTCTTTTGTCATTTGTAAGGCTAAATCTGCAAAATATTCCTTCAACATTTATCATCAAATTCCAAATATTGTGACCAATATTTTGTCTTTTCTTTTAAAGAAAAAAAATTCTTACAACTGTATCCATTACCATAGATGCCAGTGTTGATACAAGTGAAGAACAAGAGATTCCAGTCCCATTCCTGGAATACTTCCTTGGTCATGCTGTACAGATACCTTGCCATTTGGCATCTTCCTTGCAAAGCAGCAAATTGAAGAGGAGTCATTCCGCCTCCACCCCTGATTTTTGGTAAGTAATGATTCTTATCCAGCATTAACTTAGCACATCGCATGTTACCAGCCATAGCAGCAAAGCAGAAGGCAGTGTTCCCATTGTGATCTTGCAATGCCACGTCACGCTCGCCAAGCATTTCGAGCAGCTGCTCCACAAAGTGGACGTGGTTTTCCCCTGCTGCAAGATGCAGGATTGTCGGTAATCCACTAGCTATGGCGGCATTCTTTAGCCTCATATCTTGATCCAAGATGCGCTTGGCTTCTATCCAATTGCCATTTAGTGCGTACTTGTGAAGGGGCACACATAGCTCCAGGAATTTGTTTCTCGCCTCCCCTGCAATAAGCTTCAAATTACATTCTCACAAGTTGATTCTGGGATACAGATGGTGGTAGAGGCGTAAAAGTTGGCTTTGGCGCATGGTTCAGTCCATTGGGTCTATAAATGAGATGATCGACTTAGGGGAGACCACCCTAGCACAAAAAAAGATGCATTTTAGGGCATCCCCTTTCCTTTCTTGCACTTTCCTTTTTCCCCTTTGGTCCCTCACTTCCCCGATTAACTTAAACTTTCATCTTTCTCTCCCACAGTGACGGAAATATTCAAGGGATGCTAGGACACTCATTTACTCATTCTTCCTTTTACCTTCTCCCCATTAGTATGTCATCTGTTCTACTTTCCTGATTTAAATGATGAAGTTATAAAAACATAAATTTTTTTAATGAATTTAAAAAAAACGTGAGACAAGTGTCCTGTTTACGGAAAGAAGTTAAAAAGGTCAAGGTGCCTTATATATATATATATATATATATATATTTCCTTTATGCAGGTACCAATCCGTCCAAGCATCCGGTAGGGTTTAAGGAAAAGTTAGGAGTATATTTTTTCGTGAGATGGGACAAGTGTGGGTTAAGGTTGATCTATCTTATTCGATCTTGTATTTATTATTTTTATTAAATTTATACTTAAACTATATTTTAATTTAAAAATTATTTTGTTAATTTATTTATTTAAATTATGAATAGAAGTAATAGAATATATTCTTTTAAACATATTTTTTAATTTATATGATGATAATTAATTTTTAATATTATAATTAATTATTGTATAAATTTATTTAAAATATTTTAAGTGTTGGCTGGACACGTGAACTAAAAGTTTTAAATATTTTTTACAAGAGTGTGATTGGATTTTCCAAAACCCACAAGGCAAATTGTGTTGTATTTTAAAGGATGCAAAGGCAAAATCCCGTTGTGTAAAACTTGGCTCCATCCGTCCCATTCTCATCTCTATCGTCGTTGTCAATCTTAATTTCGAGCCCTCTAGTCTCTCACCAATCAGCCTTACCAGTTAACCCCTTCCCTCTCATTTGGTGGGCTGATCCTAAGCTATGGTGGGGTGGGCAAATGACCAACCCATTTAATAAGTGGATGTTTTGCTTCAAAGGCCCAACCTATGTGGGCTAGGGCTGTATCAACCCACTTTTATTATTTTGTGATCTTCATATGTGGTGCTTAATAGATAACACCAAGAAAGGTATTTTTGCCGTGAATGAGAAGCTAAAGCTATATTATTCAACACATCGAAGCGTCAAGTTTGTAGAATTTCTTTTGGCCTGCTTGTTTTCTACCACAAACGTGCATTCAAATGAAGCAAAAACATGTCGTTTTGACGAAATATCCGTTGGGGAGTATAAGAAAACGTGCAAACGAATGTTATTGTACCTGCAAAATGAAGCGAAGTCTCCAAAAACACAAATGAAGAGAAAAGCTGTTGTACTGCACTAGATGACATTGAAGCAGCCCTTTTGAGATAGAAATGAGCTCAAGTCTAGTCTTATCCTAACTGCTCGTGGAGACAAAACTCTAAAGGAGGTGAACTGGCGACACACCTAATTGTGCATCATAATTAGAATAACTTTGACGATAATTCTGGAGGGATTATTCTCTACATCATAATTAAATGGGTGAAATGAAAAGGATAAAACCTCCAACTTTGGGTCTTCGTACTATTTACCATGTGAGTTTTTAAGAAGGGTTCATTCTTTTTCAGTTGTGATAAAACTCCCATTCATCCACATTGATTCATCCAACTAACGAAAAAAAATGTAAAACACCCTTTAAACTTTATGTTATGTGTCAACTTTGAGTTATGGATGGCAAGGGTCGTCCATGGTAGCTGCCGGCAAAGATATAATAATAGTTTGTGATGATGTAGTTATAGAATGATAGATGATTTGGACATTTTACAAGACAATATTATTATGTTATGAGAATGTACTCAACCTGTTTCACCTCGCATGAGAATAAAAGTGTAAAAATATTAGGCTAAAATTATTGGTGGAAATCTTTTTAGACAGGACTAGTTTTAAATTCATTTATCAAATATGTGAAACCAACATTTCCATCTAAATATTTCTAGAAATAAAAAAAAAATAATCTACGAAACAAAAGCTACGTTATTCTCTTACATGCACAGTTGAAATGTTTAACAGAATATATACTTTTTTGGTACATAACAGAATATATACTTTGAGTGTACGCAAAATTTTCTTCTCTAATTTTATGTGTAATAATTTCTCTTTTCCACCTTCTTGGTACTGACTTCTTTATCAACCTGATTTTATTAATAAAATATGTATTCAATAACAAATTATTTATTATGCAAAAACATATTTCAATAAAAATATATAGTTCATGTTATATAATATATTTTATTGATTAATTTTTGTGACAATTAAATTTTAATAATTTAAACACGTTTGTTGATGGACCTATCAAAACTCTCTCATTAAGAAAATCAACTTCCGAAGCACACATAAATTTATATATATATATATATAGTTTCTACTATTTATATATATATCATGGTAAGGATGACAAGAGTTTTGTGTAATAAAACAAGATGGCAATGGATTACAATTCTCAAGTAAATTATTTTCATACAATTTACATTTTGAAATTGTTTTTTCCTCTATTTTTAGGTCCATCTTTAAATAATTGTATAATAAACTTAATTCAATAGTTTTAATGATAAAACTTTTAAGAATTTGACCTACAATAGCAATATCACAAATATATAATTAATTTTTATATTGATTAAAAATATGTTATAACATTTATTAATTTTATTAATGTGTAAAATTCGATATTAATATAATAATTTATTCAATACTCATATAAAAGAAAAGAAAAAGTCATAGAAAATTCACATTCTCAATAAGTTCAACTCTTTTGCTATCGCACATGCACATTAAGGTTCATATCTTAAGTTTTAATAAAATATTAAATCTATCATTTTAATAGTGAAATTTAACCTATTTAGATTTTTTTTTGTACAACCTATTAAGATTTTGAATTATCCATAAACTTACTTTATAAATATATGTAAGTTAGAGAGAGAGAGAGAGAGTACTTGTATCTTCAAGAAAATCAGGGTTAGGCATATTATATTGAGTTGATGCGACGCTTTGGAGCTGTGGTTCCGGAGTTATTGAAGGTACTGCCATTTCTGGAATTCTTGACCTGTCAAGTTTGAGACTTATACACTAATCAAAGCTCCTTCCACTTTTTTTTTAAATCTTTTTACATTCTTATTTCATTATTATGGCTTCTCTATTGTTTGAATCAGGTTGCATATATTTAAATATTAAAAAAAAAAGTAATTAAAGCAGCCAATATAATATAGAAAAGTCATGCTTCAAGAAATTGTAAAAGTGGTAACAGAAGAAGTAATCACCACTTCACACTATCTACAAATTTTCAATCCAGTTGAACTTCCAGAAAAAGAAAGAGGGATATTCATGCTTCCCAAAAGTTGAAATAACACCTTACACTTTCTATAAGTTTAATTTCCTATTTTCTTTCCCCCTCATCTTTTGGCTAATTAAACTACAACTATTATTCTACGGCTAAAAATTTCAACCCAGTTAAGAAAAATGTTGCTGAATGTATACCTGAAAACTACAAGTTTGAACGGGAACTCTTGCTCCTACACTTGCCTGTCACAGAGATGACCAATAACCACACAAGGTATCAGTATGTAGTTTGGGTAAGATGAAAAAAATATTATTAATTACAACTCGAATTTACCACAACTCAATCGAGAACCTATTAGTTCATTGGAAATTAAAGGAAATTCATGAGTACAGAAACAATAAAGACAGAAAAATTAAGAGGTTAAAACAAAGTGCAGGTTGAACATACATACCTCAATTAAGAGGAGGAAGACGAGGAAGGAAAACAAAGTGCGCTGTGGGATTAATTGCAGGCTTCCTTCTAAAGACAGCTCAAACGCTGAGTGTCTGTAATATATGCTGCCTTCGCGCATTCCATGCAATGGAATCTGTGGCCGTCTTAGTGGAGGAATGAATGAATCAGAAAAGAAGTGAATGAAGTTCTTATTAGTCAACTTAAAGTATTGGGTCAACCCAATAATTGTCCACTATATACTATGTATTCGCGCGGGCAATATATTTTATCATTTTTTCCTTAAACGAGCAATGAATTAATTTTCCAAGAATCTTGTAATAAGTAACAAACCAGAAATACTCCTATCATCCCCAAAAAAAAAAAGAAATACTCCCACTTAAACTAAAATTCCTTTTAACAGGTCATTGTATGTGAAGTTCTTGAAATGTTTTATTTTATATATATATATATATAATGGTTATTATATTTAAGTTAGATCAATTTATTGAATTAGGCTGAATAAAAATGAATATCACTGTTGGATAGTATATATATATACATTTTTATTCGGCCTAACTCAATAAATTGATCTAACTTAAATATAATAACCATTATATATGTACTTTGACCACATTTATGGATCGATGCAGATGATCAATTCCAAATGGCATAATTAACAACATCAATCACATTGATCATATAAAACACAGAATTGCATTTTAAAAGTTGTTCTGTTCTAATGAATTTTATGTTTTATGCAAGTTTAACATATAATGAAAAGGCTGAGTGAGTATATGATGAGCATTGCAATATTGAGTCCGTTTGGATATATTTTTTTAGAAAAAGTACTTTTTTTTAAAAAAAAAATTCTTTAACACATTTTTAAATGTATTTTAATGTAACTTTTAAAAAAAAGTAGAAGTTAAAAAAAAGTTAATTTACTTTTTTAAAAAAAACCAATGATCTCTAACTTCTTTTGAAAAAAGTAAAAGAATTAATAATTTTTAATATAATTTTATGATAAAAATATATTTTATCTTTTTAAAAATTATATTTTATATCCTTTCTTTTTCTTTCTTATAAACTTTATTCACATAAACATTCCTAAATAATTACATGAATTACATTTTAAATAACGCAACTTTAAGTCATTGTGCTCTAATATCTTAAATTGAATTCTGATTTCAATGACTATACCACTTAAAAAAAGTGAAATAGAATAACATTAGTAACATGTTGTTAAGCTTTTAGATACACAATTAGACATGTTATTATTACTTTATGTCTTGTTTTTCATTATGTTGTTACCATAACATACTTAAAAATCTTACCGTCGCTATTATGCTATCTCATTTAATCATATTTTATATATCATAACTCATCATATCTTATATTTGAATATTTTTTTTAATAATTTTAATATAAATTAAGTGCTGTTATTATTTTTTATCTAAAGAAATTTAAAAATCTTGTATCTAAATATAAAATTATTTTTTCTTTAAAAAAATCTATTAAAATAAAATATATAAAAAAATATATTTTTTAAAAGTTTATTCAAACGAGCCCATTTTCTTTTGGCTTGCTTTTCTTTGTTCTTCTATTCTAATGTGAAATGTCGTCATTGATAGGAGTATGTGAGGGTGTTAATTATGCAGACACTTAATAATAGTCGTGTATTTCCTTTCTTTTGTGAGTATTTCAATATATGCCTTTCTTGTTTGCTTCATTGATATTAGTGGAAGACGAAAAAAAAAAAACCAAATTATATTTTGCATCATATAATTGTATAGATACTCATAATTAGCATGGTGGGACCTATTTTTGACATGTCTATATATGAAGCCGTGTTTGTTCCACTATCTTGGCCTTGTCATTTTTCTCGTTCTTAATTTCCTGAGCTGCCCCACATAAAGTTCTTATGAATGATGTCCTCTCATCTCATGCATGTGCGATGAATACCTTTCAAGGAAACATTTTCATCAAACTTTTGACTATGGTTTGGGTTACGGCATCAATTAAAAATTTAAATTTCTATAACTTTTAGATTATCAAATCATGCAATTTTTAACATTGTTATTTTAAATTAACGAGAGAAAAAAACCTTTTTTTTTTAGTTTACATAGGAGATTCAAGCACATGGATAAGTGAGAGAAATAAATAGTTTCATGAAAGATCAAAATTTGGCATCATCACACTTTAAACTTAAGAACCAAAGTCAATGCTAATTGAGTCACAAGGTTGTTAACAAAAAAAAAATTAAAAATTAAAATATTTCATGCACATTAATGATATTAATATTCATGTCATTAATTGAATATTTAGTATTATTCTATTTACTTTTATTTGTTGCATAAATTTTTTGTATAAGAATGAAAAAATTATTAAATAGTTTTAATTGTAGAGAAATACAATTTAACATGACTAAATTATATTTTCTTTCACTTTATTAATATTTTTTCTTTTTTCTACTTTGACTTCATCCATTAGTTCTTTCTATTAAAAATTAAGGGTAAAATTAAAAAAATTAATTAATATTTTCTTAATATTATCAAATGACATATATTTTTAAATAAAAAAATTCTCTTACACAACAAATAAAAGTAAATGAAAGAATTACTTAATAAATAATATGAAGTTAATCCTTTCCCAAAGTTAGCAAAACTAAATTAGAAATTTCAACTCGATTTCCTAATTTCAGCCCGAATTTGTCTGAGATAATAAAATCTATGTATGCATCCAAAAGTCATAAAAGTAAATATTGACAAAGAGCACTATATAAATAAATAAATAATACTACACAATTAAAAAAATAATTAAAATTTTTGATAAAATTTAATTAAAATTAATGATAATTATTGAATAGAATTAAATAATAGAAACTATTCACATATTTAATAGTTAATAAATATATTAAATTATTATGTTAAAAATTTGACTCTATAATTTTTTTAAAATAAATATTTATACAAAATATGTATACTTATTTAATGCCGATGCGAAATACATAATTGGAGGAAGATTTCTGCCTTGTTTAATTAGAGGCAGCCGCCAAGTTTGTCCCACTCAAAAGAAGGCTATGTTGCTTGGTGGTTTCTTCACTCAAAATAAAATAATAACAAAATAGTACACACTTGACGTTTCTGACTACTTTTCTGCTTTGTTACCGTTGACGGCTAGCTGCACACCACTAACCTTTATCACATAATGATAAACTTGATAGATTCCAAGCAAGGGCTAAATTAATCAGATTGCAGATCAAAACTTTTTAAAGCTTCTGTAACAGAAGAACAACTTTATGTTAAGTTTGTTCACTGAGGAATTCTTTCATTTTTGGGTCTTATGTAGGGATCAATATTTATAAAAAAAAAAATTGGTGTAAAAAAGTGATGTGAATGAGTTTTGACATAGAAATTAAATGACAACAAACTTAAAAATTAACAAAGTTAATATTTTCTATACATCTCTATTACATTTTTCCTGTCCGAAAGTTGAGGAGTAATATATTTTAATTAATCAGTCACCATTCATGCCTTTCATGTATATGTTTGTATTAAATCAATAAATTCAAAGGCTTGCGCTAAGTTTTCATTTCAATATCAATATCAATATCAATTATAATAAGAGAATGCTACAAGACGTATATCATAAAACTCATAATATACTGACATTTATTCTTTAAGATCTTCTATAATTAAGTTGAAGTTGGTTGAGCAAAAACAAAAAATATTATTAAAATCAGAATCGGGAACATTTGTGATAAGATGTGAACTAACCATTTTTTTTTTAATTCAAGAGTCATGGATTATTTATAGTCCTTTGTAACTCATTGGTTATCTACTGAGTTTTACTGACTATTGTTAATTCATGTATCAACCGAGTTTTACATTAACTTCTGTTTTAATGTTTCAACTGAAAATTTTCTTTTCTTTTCTTTTCTTTTTTGGGTGATTTCAAATGAGTTTTATTTTAACTTTTGTTTCAATGGTTTAAATTATGGGGATACCATCATACATGTATGAAACTATCTTTATTTTTTAAATTTTCATCTTAAAACGACAATTATTTTCACCATTCTGTAGTAGAAAGCAAAAAGAAAAGACTGGACTAGCTAATTTGAAACCACAAACACATGGACCCCAGTCTAATAAGTCGTTTTCGGAGTTACTTGGCAAATTATTTTACACTTTGTTCGGTACAGAGAAAGCGATGGCGATGGCCAATTCCCTATTGGTCGCTCTTTTTAAGTCTTCGTGGGTCAACGAACAAAACAAAAATGTGGGCAGAACGAAGGCCGAAAGGCGCGTAATTATGGTGAAAAGTGGAACCACTTAATTCCACCCCCTTGCCTCATATATCGAATATTACAACTTCCCTGAATAATGAATATATCCAGCCAATTAATCAGTCATGACCACAAGCGTATCAATATAACAAATTAAACAAGCACATTTAAGATCGATTCTATGTGTACATATGATATTAATTATAACTTTTATTATAATGTGTATGTTTAATATGCTAATAAAGATTGACTTAATTTTTTAGAATACACAAGGCCAAGTGAGTAATTTCATTAAAAAAATCTTAGTGAATAGTCTAAAAATAACATATTTTTATTATTATTTGTTTAAAAAAATATAAATTTAGTTTATGTTATTTTTTAAGATTACAGAGGATTTTATATAATAAAAAATTAAATCATCCGCAAATAAAATAGAAAATTACCACCAGAATATTATTTTTAATGTTTGTACGTGCATGTGAGTATAGCGGGACCTATTGTTTGCCATTTCTATCAAGCCGCGTGTGTTCCACTATCTTTTGGCCTCGTCATTTTCCATGATGTCCTCACATGCGCGTACGATGAATAACTTTTAAGAAAACATTTTTACTACTTTTGTGGTTTAACAGCATGAATTAAGAATATAAATATTTATAACTTTTTAAATTATCGAATCATGCAATTTTTAACGTTGTTATTTTGAACTATTAAACTATTAAGTTTTGAACTATCCATAAACTTACTTTATAAATATATATAAATTAGAGAGAGAGAGAGTACTTGTATCTTCAAGAAAATTAAGCTTAGGCATATTATATTGAGCTGATGCAACCATTTGGAGCTCTAGTTCCGAAGTTGTTGAAGGTATTGCCATTTCTAGAGTTCCTATCCTGTCAAGTTGAAGACATAAAGGCATGTTTGAAGACAACTTATTTGTAAGAAAAACTTTTTAAGTTTTTTTCAATAAAATGTTAATTGTAAATTATTTTAATTATAAAATAAATTAATTTAAATACACACTTATACATTAATCAAAGCTCCTTCCACTCTTTTTTTTTTTTACATTCTTAATTCATCATTATAGTTTCTCTATTGTTTGAATTAGGTTTTTTTTTTCGTAAATTGAGAAATTGTTTGAATCAGGTTACATATACGCAAATGTTAAAAAAAAAAAAATTAAAGGCGCCAATGTAATATAGAAAAGTCAAACTTCAAGAAATTGTAAAAGTGGTAACAAAAAAAGTAATCACCACTTCAAACTTGCTATAAATTTTCAATCCAGTTGGCCTTCTAGAAAAAGAAAGAGGCAGGTATTCTTATTCTTCCCAAAACTTGAAATTACACCTTACAAAAGTTAAAAAATATTTATATAAAATTTATAAGAAACATAAATTCAATGACTGTACGACTATAAAAAACTACTTTTAGTTTAACTATTATGTTTTCACTGCTTGGCACATTAAAAAAAAAAGTTTTCACTTCTTGTTTAATGAAGTTGATAACAAAAATAGTAGTTAACATTGAATATAGAATCATTACTCCGTGGACATATTACCCACCCTTGAAAATAGCCTTCCTAAGTTTAATTTCCTGTTTTCTTTTCCCCTCATCTTTTGGCTAATTAACTTACAACTATTCTTCCCTGCTACCGTAGGGCTAAAAATTTCAACCCAATAAAGAAAAATATGTTGCTGCATGTATACCTGAAATTCAAGTTTGAACAGGAACCCTAGCTCCTACACTTGCCTGTCACAAAGATGACCAATAACCACACAAGGTATCAGTATGTAGTTTGGGTAAGATGAAAACAATATTTAAATTGTATGGGAACTTAGATTTCCAATGAACTAGTTGGTTCTTGATTGAGGTGTGGTAAATTCGGGTTGTAATGAAGTGGAGGTAAATTAAAGGAAATTCATGAATAAAGGAGCAATGAAGAAAGAAAAATTAACAGGTTAAAACAAAATGCAGGTTAAACATACATACCTCAATTAAGAGGAGGAAGGAAAACAAAGTGCGCCGTGGGATTAACTGCAGGCTTGCAAATACATCTCAAAACGCTGAATGTATGCAATAGAAGCTGCCTTCGCACATGCTCTGCAATGGAATCTGTGGGCGTCTGATTGGAGCAATATAATGAATGAATCAGAAAAGAAGTGAATACAGTTCTTACTAGTCAATTTAAAGTATTGGGTGGTTAACCCAATATTTGTCTACTATATTACTAAATATTCGCACGGGCAATATAATTTATCATTTTATCTTTAAAGGAGAATTAATTAATTTTTAAAGAACATTGTAATAACAAACAGAAATACTCCCACTTAAACTAAAACTCCTTTTGTATTACGGTGGCCATTGGATCCATTAATTCATAACTTATTTAATATATTTATATTTAAATATAATTTAATTCATTCAATTATAATAATATATTTAATAGATTTAGATGGATTCGATTAATTTTAGTTAATGCATCAATTAAAATATTTATCAGATCTAATAGATATATATGATTGGGATAATAAAATATATTTGGATATAGAATGAGTGAAGATGTATTTTGTTAAGGATTGATAGATTGGATATCTATTCATTAAAGTAGATTAATGAATGGATTTGATATGATTCATTAAAATAAATCATGAATGAATTGTATGATTTTAATAATTTTTTTTAATAAATCCTAAATGGATTATTGATTTATTTTTTATCCATCCATTAATAATCTAATTCAAAATCTATCTAATCCATTCATTTGCCACTCTTATTTTGTAACTCAAAAAAAACAAAACTAAAACTCCTTTGAACAGGTCATTGTATGTGAAGTTTTTGAAATTTTTTATTTTACATGTGTTTTTAAAAGAATTATACTTGGCCTATCCAATAATGATATTCATTTTTATTTGGCGTAAATAAATTGGTCTAACTTGAATATAACCATTAGATTTACTTGGACCACATTTATGGATGGAGGCAGATGATAATTCCAAACGGCATAATTAACAACATCAATCACCTTGATCATAGAAAACACAAAACTGCATTTCAAAAGTTGTACTGTTGTAATGAATTTTATGTTTTATGAGTGTTTATCATATATTTAAAAGGCTGAGAGAGTATGTGATGAGCATTAGATGTACGCATTAGATGAGTATCAAAAGAAATTATAATATTTTATTTTGGTTTGCTTTTTTTTTTCTTCTCTTGCATTTTAATGTGAAATGTCGTTATGGATAGGAGTATGTGAGGGTGTTAATTTTGTGGACAGTTAATAATAGTCGTGAATTTCCTTTCTTTTGTTAATATTTGAATATATGCCTTTCTTGTTTGGTTCATTGATATTAGTGGAAGACGAAAAATTATAAATACGATCATATTAGCTTCAAAATATAGTAATAAATGTCATGTTATGTAATTGCTCTAGTAAAAATTTATTGTGAATGCCCTATAACTTATTCAAAATAAAAAAGAAACGTATATAATTCAAAAATAAAGAAATAAATAAAATTTAAAATTTTAAAAACATTTAATGGCATAACAATTATGGTAATGTTGATAATGTTTACACCATGTTTTTTGGGTTGGGTTAAATAGGAGATGCAAGTATATATGACTATGTAAAAGAGGAGAATAAGTTATTTTGTGAAAGATTAAACTTCTGAAATCATCACGTACAAACTTATAGGTAATGTTTACACTATTTTAATTTTTTACAGAGGACTTTCATTTTTGGGTCTTATGTGGGGATCAATATTTATGAAAAAAAAAAACGGCGTAAAAAAGTGATGAGATGAGTTTTGATATATAAATAACATCATCTTAAAAATTAACAAAGTTTATATTTTCTTTACATCATTATTATATACATTTTTCCTCTCTGAATTTTGAGGAGTTTATATTATTTTTATATAAATATATTTTAATTAATCAGTCACCATTCATGCCTTTATGTATATGTTTGTAATAAATCAATAAATATCAATATCCATATAATAAGAGAATGCTACAAGACGTTGGACATCATAAAACTCATAATATAGTATACTGACATTTACTCTTTAAAATATTTCATAATTAGGTTGAAATTTTCTTTTCTTTTCCATTTTTTTGGGGTGATTTCAACTGAGTTTTACTTTTAACTTTTGTTTCAATGTTTTAAATTATGGGGATACCACAACACATGTATGAAACTATCTTTTAATTTTTTTTTATATGTTCTTTTTTTTGTTAAAAAAAATCTTAAAACGAAAATGGTTTTCGTCATCCTGTAGTAGAAAGCAAAAAGAAAAGACTGGACCAGCAAATTTGAAACCACGAACACTTGGAGCCACTAGCAAATTATTTTACACTTTCTTCAGTAAAAAGAGAGCCATGGCCATGGCCAATTCCCAATTGGTGTCTCTTTTTGGTCTTCGGGGGTCGGCGAATAGAACAAAAAAGTGGAACCACGCTTTGGATCATGCGGTCGAATATTCCAACTTTACTGAATGCAGCCAATTCATCAACCATGAACACAAGTGCATCAATATAACAAAACAAGCACTCTTTTTATATTAATTATAACTTTTAAGATTACAGAAGATTTTATATAATAAGAAATTAAATCATTTGCAAATAAAATAAAAATTATCACCGGATCATTATTTTTAAGTTTGTGCATGTATGTATGGAGGCACCTATTGTTTAACATATCTATCTCAAGCCGCGTGCGGTCCGCTATCTTAGCCTCGTCATTTTTCTTGACCTTAATATAAAGTTCTTATGAATGATGCCTTCATATGCATGTGCAATGAATAGCTTTCAAGAAAACACTTTTGCTAAACTTTTGCGTGTGGTTTAAGTTACCGCAACAATTAAAAATAGAAATTTCTATAACTTTTTAAATTATCGAATCTTACCATTTTTAACGTTGTTATTTTAAGCAAAAGAGAAAACATTTGATAATTTTTCTTGGGAGTTTACATACAAGTTGCAAAACATGGGTAAAGGAGGAAAGTAAGTGATCTCCTAAAAGATCGAAGTTGCAACTTTATCCTACTCCAAACTTAGAGATTAAAGTCGGTATCAACTGGATTACAAGCTCTTTAAACCAAAAAAAAAAAAATAGTTGAATATGAAAAATAAATTTCATGCACATTAATGATGGAGGTCATTAATTGAATCTTTGATAATTTAATCAACAATATGATGTTAATCCTTCCTCAAACCAAGCAAAACTAAATTAGAAATTTCAAGTCTAGCTTTGTCCTAACTTCAGCTCGAACTTGTCAGAGATAATAAAATTTATGCATCCATAAGTCATGAAAGTAATTCATTAACTAATAGTATTATACTATTATATAAATAAAGATTTATAAAAAAAATATAAAGATTGAATCTCCTTTAATTGAACGGAAAAGACTTAATCGTCGGAGATCAAAGCTAAAAATGCATAAAATGTATAATCAAGCTTTACCAAGCGGTCACGTACAACTCTGATGCAATCAAGACTAACAGTAAGAACATTTGTAGCCATCATCAAACAAAGTTTGAAGACTTCAAACTCAAAAAAAAAAAAAAAAAAATTCTCTCTAATATATCACACGCTTGTAGCTAGTTTTCGGGCATTTATCATATAAAAGAATTAGTAATATTTACTGTCTCATAAAAAAATTCTATATTAAAGTTTATAATAAATATTTTATAGTTTGATTTGATTCATTGTCAATGTATACAATTTATTTTTCCCTCTCTTAAATTCAGGATGCCTCACAACAAAAAAAAAAGTAATTTACGAATTTTCTAGCAGATTTTAATCAAAATTTACTTCAAATTGTGTTTTCTTTGGAAAAGCCCCCGGCTAACCTTAGAACTTCCCGTTTTTCTTCTCTCACTGTCCTTCACATTGTGAACTTCATGTTAAAAGTTAAAAATGATTTAAAGCACAAAACTAGAGAAAAACCTTGACAAAGTTAATTATTAGGTTGGTTTGCTTTATTTAGTTAGTGTCTCTTTGAAGATTCTTAGGCTTAAAATTTTTATGTGTGATGTTTATAATAAGTGTAACTCATTAATGCTTAATGCGATTTTGAAAAGTCATAAAGAAATAAAGTAACAACTTGACAATCAGCTGTAGGTTTGGCCTGATAGTAATTGGCCTCATTTTTTATAGAATAATGTTACATAAATAAAAAAAAATAGTTAGAATTTTTTACAAGATTCAGTTAGACTTTATGATAATTATTAGATAAAATAAAATAATAGGATCCACCTACTTATTCAAGAATCAACAAGTATGTTATATTACTCTGTAAAAAATTTTAGCTACATAACATTTTGTCATTTTATATGATTCTATTAAACAAATATTTAGGATGCCTTGTAAATATCTAATTAATGTCTAGAAAATTGTATTAAAATATCTTAGGTAAAAAGTATTTTATCAAGAAAAAATATATATCTAAAAATATCTTCAGAAAAAAAGAATAAATCTAGATAATTTATGGAGAAATGAGAGACAAATTAATGTGGAGTGGAATTCTTATGCTATACGGTGTTTCCGTGATGTGAGTGAACTAACAATTCCTGATTCATTTTTTAGATATTATTTAATGAAATATCTAATCTCCTTAAGTGGTCTCGACATTATCCTATTATATCTACAGACTGTATCTCTTATTTCCATCACGTTTTCATAGAAAGGCTTATTAATGGCATTGGAGCTCCTCTTTAAATTGAAGATAGAGTTGTGCCATTATAAGCAGAATCAAAGGTTCCCTAGTTTAGTAGCCATGAAAGTACCGTATATCCATCAATGGCTTGACAATAATAGGCAAGAAGAGGACATGTTACAATCCAATGACTGTAGCTGGAGGCAAGTATCACGATCCAGGTCTTCAATTTAGCTCATGAAGATATTTTGTCTATGAAAAATAAGTACATCATTTTCATTTTTCATAGATAATGTCACACAATATTTCTAGTCTTCTAGAGAAGAAATAATATGTTACAATTTTAAGTTAAGATCCATCACTACATCGCATCTACTTCTTTAGTAAAGCATATTTTTACTAGGTTGAAATAGAGACCTATAATAGTAGTAGGTTGAGTAGATGCTATCTGACCACAGTCGAAATTGCAGAACTACAAGTAGAAATATTGGTAGACTAGAAAGTACTGAAATGTAACCAGGAACCCACCATAAACCACGGTAGTAGGTTATGAAAAAGGCGGAGCCAAATGCTATCATCATGCTTGCACTGGAGATGAATAACATGATCAGTCCACACATTAGCTTCAAGGGCAGTGACTTGTAAAAGTCATACTCCGCGTAACTTGAGAAAAGAATAAACAAGAAAATTAATATTGAAGTGCAAGATGAGATGAGTGCAGTTGCATCTGATATTGCAAATATAAGGAATGATGGTTTATGCAAATAATTGGGTTTTCCTGTAGCATCATTGGTACCACCTGGTACGCTAATTGCAGCAGCGAATACTCCTGTAGCAATCACAGTTGAAATAAGCATACAAGACCCAGCAGTGCGCTTCATCCAAGCCTCTGCATTTTTTCGTAAATTTGCATGCTCCCTTGTGAATAATTCACGAGCAGTTATCCCTTCAGAATAATTTTTCATCTTTATGAATGATGGTGGCATTATCTTCTTGACCTCCTGTCATATCATAGGGATCATATTCTGTTAAGTCAGTATGTATAAAATGATATTGTTAATTTTGGAAACTGAAGAACAGAAAATCAATCCATGGAGACAACAAAAGCTAGAATCTCTACTTTGACTTCATCCATTAGTTCTTTCTATTAAAAATTAAGGATAAAGTTAAAAAAATTAATTAATACTTTTTTAATATTATCAAATGACATATATTTTTAAATAAAAAAATTCTCTTACACAATAAATAAAAGTAAACGAAAGAATAACTTAATAAATAATATGAAGTTAATCCTTCCCCAAAGCTAGCAAAACTAAATTAGAAATTTCAACTTTATTTCCTAATTTCAGCCCGAATTTGTCTGAGATGATAAAATCTATGTATGCATCCAAAAGTCATAAAAGTAAATATTGACAAAGAGCACTATATAAATAAATAAATAATACTACACAATTAAAAAAATAATTAAAATTTTTTATAGAATTTAATTAGAATTAATGATGATTATTGAATAGAATTAAATAATAAAAACTATTCACATATTTAATAGTTAATAAATATATTAAATTATTATGTTAAAAATTTGACTCTATAATTTTTTTAAAATAAATATTTATACAAAATATGTATACTTATTTAATGCCGATGCGAAATACATAATTGGAGGAAGATTTCTGCCTTGTTTAATCAGAGGCAGCCGCCAAGTTTGTGCCACTCAAAAGAAGGCTATGTTGCTTGGTGGATTCTTGACTCAAAATAAAATAATAACAAAAATAGTACACACTTGACGTTTCTAACTACTTTTCTGCTTAGTTACCGTTGACGGCTAACTGCACACCACTAACCTTTATCACATATAAAGATAAACTTGATAGATTCCAAGCAAGGGCTAAATTAATCAGATTGCAGATCAAAACTTTTTAAAGCTTCTGTAACAGAAGAACAACTTTATGTTAAGTTTGTCACAGAGGAATTCTTTCATTTTTGGGTCTTATGTAGGGATCAATATTTATAAAAAAAAAAATTGGTGTAAAAAAGTGATGTGATGAGTTTTGATATAGAAATTAAATGAAAACAACTTAAAAATTAACAAAGTTAATATTTTCTATACATCTCTATTACATTTTTCCTGTCCCAAAGTTGAGGAGTAATATATTTTAATTAATCAGTCACCATTCATGCCTTTTATGTATATGTTTGTATTAAATCAATAAATTCAAAGGCTTGCGCTAAGTTTCATTTCAATATCAGTATCAATATCAATATTAATAAGAGAATGCTACAAGACGTATATCATAAAACTCATAATATACTGACATTTATTCTTTAAGATCTTCTATAATTAAGTTGAAGTTGGTTGAGCAAAAAAAAAAAAATCATTATTAAAATCAGAATCGGGAACATTTGTGATAAGATGTGAACTAACCATTTTTTTTTAATTTAAGAGTCATGGATTATTTATAGTCTTTTGTAACTCATTGGTTATCTACTGAGTTTTACTAACTATTGTTAATTCATGTATCAACCGAGTTTTACATTAACTTCTGTTTTAATGTTTCAACTGAAAAATTTCTTTTCTTTTTCTTTTTTTGGGTGATTTCAAATGAGTTTTATTTTAATTTTTGTTTGAATGTTTTTAAATTATGGGGATACCATCATACATGTATGAAACTATCTTTATTTTTAAAATTTTCATCTTACAACGACAATTATTTTCACCATTCTGCAGTAGAAAGCAAAAAAGAAAAGACTGGACTAGCTAATTTGAAACCACAAACACATGGACCCCACTCTCATAAGTCGTTTTCGGAGTTACTTGGCAAATTATTTTACACTTTGTTCGGTCCAGAGGTGGTCATGGCGATGGCCAATTCCCAATTGGTCGTTCTCTTAAGTCCTCCTGCGTCAACGAACAAACCAAAAATGTGGGGAGCACGATGGCCGAAAGGGGTGTAATTATGCTGAAAAGTGGAACCACTTAATTCCACCCCTTTGCCTCATGTCGAATATTCAAACTTTCCTGAATAATGAATATATCCAGCCAATTAATCAGTCATTACCACAAGCGTATCAATATAACAAATTAAACAAGCACATTTAAGAGGGATTCTATGTGCACATATGATATTAATTATAACTTTTATTATAATATGCGTATGTTTAATATGCTAATACAGATTGACTCAATTTTTTAAAATATACAAGGCCAATTGAGTAATTTCATTAAAAAATTAGTGAATAGTCTTAAAATAACATATTTTTATTATCATTTTTGTAAAAAAAATATAAATTTAATTTATGTTATTTTTTAAGATTACAGAGGATTTTATGATCATCTGCAAATAAAATAAAAATTACCACCAGAATATTATTTTTAATGTTTGTACGTGCATGCGAGTATAGTGGGACCTATTGTTTGAGATTTCTATCAAGCCGCGTGTGTTCCACTATCTTTTGGCCTCCATGACGTCCTCGCGTGGGCGTACGATGAATAACTTTTAAGAAAACATTTTTACAACTTTTGTGGTTTAACAGCATGAATTTAAAAATATAAATGTTTATAACTTTTTAAATTATCGAATCATTGAATTTTTAACGTTGTTATTTTGAACTAAAGAAAAATAATTGATAATTTTCTTGGGAGTTTGCATACGAGTTGCGAACACATGGGTTAAGCAGGAAAGTAAGTGATATCTTGGAAGACCGAAGTTCTAACGTCATTATATTAAAGATATAAAAATTATTCATGTATTTTTATTAAATAATTTAAATTTTTTATATAATTAATTTATAATATAATATTAAAATTTATATAATTAAACAATTAAAATTTTTTACAAGATTCAACTAGATTTTATAATAATTATTAGATAGAATAAAATAATAAGATCCACCGATCTATCCAAAAATCAACAAGTATATCATATTATTTTATAAAAAATTCTAGCTACATAACATTTTGTTATTTTATATGATTCTATTAAACAAATATTTAGGATGCCTTGTAAATATCTAATTAATGTCTAGAAAATTGTATAAAAGTATCTTAGGTAAAAAGTATTTTATCAAGAAAAAATATATATCTAAAAATATCTTCAGAAAAAAAGAATAAATCTAGATAATTTATGGAGAAATGAGAGACAAATTAATGTGGAGTGGAATTATTATGCTATACGGTGTTTCCGTGATGTGAGTGAACTAACAATTCCTAGTAGGTGTTGATTCATTTTTTAGATATTATTTAATGAAATATCTAATCTCCTTAAGTGGTTTCAACATTATCCTATTATATCTACAGACTGTATTTCCATCACGTTTCCATAGAAAGGCTTATTATTGGCATTGGAACTCTTCTTTAAATTGAAGATAGAGTTGTGCCATTATAAGCAGAATCAAAGGTTCCCTCGTTTAGTAGCCATGAAAGTACCGTATATCCATCAATGGCTTGACAATAATAGGCAAGAAGAGGACATGTTACAATCTAATGACTGTAGCTGGAGGCAAGTATCACGATCCATGTCTTCAATTTAGCTCATGAAGATATTTTGTCTATGAAAAATAAGTACATCATTTTCATCTTTCATAGATAATGTTTCACAACATTTCTAGTCTTCTAGACAAGAGATAATATATTACAACTTTAAGTTAAGATCCTTCACTGCATCGCATCTACTTCTCTAGTAAAGCATATTTTTACTAGGCTTAAATTGAGACCAACAATAGTAGTAGGTTGAGTAGATGATATCTGACCATAGTCGATATTGCAGAAATAGACACAGAAGTATTGGCAGACAGGAAAGTGCTGAAACGAAACCAGGAACCCACCTTAAGCCATGGTAGTAGCTTATGAAAAAGGCGGAGCCAAATGCTATCATCATGCTTGTAATGGAGATGAACAAGGTGATTAGTCCAAATATTAGCTTCAGGGGCAGCGACTTGTAAAAGTCATACTCCGCGTAACGTGAGACAAGAATGGACAAGAAAATTAATATTGAAGTGCAAGATGAGACGAGTGCAGTTGCATCTGATAATGCAAATATCAGGAATGATGGTTTCTCCAAATAATTGGGATTCTCCTGAGTCATCATTGGTACCACCTGGTACGCTAATTGCAGCAGAGAACACTCCGGTAGCAATGACTGTTGACATAAGCATACAAAACTCAGCAGTGCGCTTCATCCAAGCCTCTGCATTTTTCCGTAAATTTGCATGCTCCCTTGTGAATAATTCACGAGCACTTATCCCTTCAGAATTTTTCAACTTTATGAGTGATGGTCGCATTATCTTCTTGACCTCCTGTCATATCACAGGGGTCATATTATGTTAAGCCAGTGTGTATTTATGCCTTTGCTGAATGAACCTAAAATTTCAACGATTACAGTTTATATGTACATGTAATAGAAAATCAATCTCTGGACAACAAAAGCTTGAATCTCTTGGGGTTGCTGCTACTGTCTAATTTTACATACACCAGCACGAAAATGCAAAGCCGCAAAATTGAAGGGATAAATATACCTTAAACCATATTAACTCAAGGCTCATTTGGAAAGCTGCTCCAGAAACCAAGTCAAGTTGATCTGGCGGTGCCAGTTTTGCAGCCAAATGCAACAGTGTGTTCCCATCAGTATCTACAAATGTTAATATAATATCCTTGTAACACCCTATTTCATGAATGAGATTGTAGATGCTGGCATGGCGATGCAAAACAGCAATGTGAATTATACTTCGATTTTCACTGTCCACGTCCCATATCAGGTTAGGATAAGAGCTAATAAGCACTGACAGGAACTCAAAATTACCAACTTCTGCAGCATCAACCAACAGTTGAGAAGGTTGATTTATGATATTTCTTATCTCTGACTTTGAGTTTCGATCGAGAATCTTCCTCCAGAGACAACTAACCAGTTCAAGAACCACATTTTGCTTCATGCCTGGAATACATTTAAATTTCACTACTTATAATAAAACATATATGTAGAAGAACACAAACTTGCACAACTGATTTCTTTATATAATTGGATAAAGTTAACAGGGGAATCTGCAAGTTAAAAATTCAAGCCCCATGTGATAGTTTTCCTAATAAAAACAGTGAATGTCGGGATTTACCAGGGTTCATGAGCGAAATTTGGTGTTCCTGACTTTGACAACAATTCAAAGGCATCTGAGCCAAGAGATGCAAAGCTGTCTCGCCATTCTCATCTCGTGCAAAAGCTAGGGCTGCCCTATCTCTTATCATTCGTAAGGCTAAATCTGCAAAATATTCCTTAACCTTTTATCGTCAAATTCAAAATATTGTGACCAATATTTGAAAGAAATTTCTCACAACTATATATATCCATTACCGTAGATGCCAGTGTTGATACAAGTGAAGAACAAGAGATTCCAGTCCGTTTCTTCGAACACGTCGATGGTGATGCGGTACAGATACCTTGCCATTTCGCATCTTCCTTGCAAAGCAGCAAACTGAATAGGGGTCATTCCTTCTCCGCCCCTGATTTTTGGCAAGAAAGGATTCTGTTCCACCATTAACTGAGCACTTTGCATGTTCCCAGCCATAGCAGCAAAGCAGAAGGCAGTGTTCCCCTTGTAGTCTTGCAGTGCCAAGTCACTCGGGTCCAGTAACCTGAGCAGCTCCTTCACAAAGTGGGCGTGGTTCACCCCTGCCGCAACATGCAGCACAGTTGGGTACCCGTTGTCTAAGGCGGCATTCTTCAGCCTTGGATCTTCGTCCAAGATGCGCTTGGCTTCTGTCCAATTGCCACTTAGTGCGTACTTGTGAAGGGGCACACACAGCTGGTAGAATTTGTCTATCGCCTCTCCTGTTTCAAACTTCAAATTAAACTTCACAAGTTGATTTTTTCAGAGATGGGAGGGTGAGATCATTGCACCTATTGGGCTCTTCTTCTGGGTTCGAATAGTCATTTCTAGGAGACAAATGGTTGAAGGTTCAGTCCATTGGATATATAGATGAGATAGGCTGAGCTTCTATTTCAACAGTCCATTTAATAATCAAGCTTTTTGGACCAATCACCCTAGTCCTGGAACTCATCCTAGTTAGTGGACCCTAGCACAAAAATGGTGCATTTTAGGGCCATCATCACCAATCCACAGAAAACGGTGCATTTGCTTCCCCCTATCATTTCTGGCATTTTCCATTCCCCCATTCGTCCCTCACTTCACCAACTTAGATGTTTCTATCTCACTCTCAAGCCTTTATTTGGTATGCATTTTTTAAATGAAAGAGAAAGAAAAAAAACCTAATGATTAAGTTCATCCTTAGTTTGTTATCAATTTAATAGAGGAAAGAAAGAGATTTGAAATAATGATGAACTTTCCATAGCCTCACATTTTGCATCTTTCCTTTATTCAAGGGATTGGGTGATAAGAAAAATTTTAAAATTTTACTTTCTTACTTTATTCATTCTACAATCAAATGATGTTATGAGTTGTGAAGGATAATAAAGTAATCTATATACATTTTTATTCTTTTTCATTGGATGATACTAAATAAAGTGAGTAATGACTCTTTTACTTTTTCTTTCCTTTCTTTTCTTTTCTAATGTATCATTTCTTTTGCTTTTCTCTCTACGATACCAAACAAAGTATCAATCTAAATCTCAATCTTGAGTCGTCTGTACTCTATGTGTTATTAGGGCCCTCAAATCTCCCTGCCTCCCATAGGCCTTATTGGTCAACCCTTCCTTTTATTTGGCGTGTGTTTATAGTAATTTCTTACAAACTTGAATTTTGATAAATTTTATTTTATAAATTTTATTTTAATAAGATTTTAGTCAAAAAAATAAATTTAAGTTAAGTAATTTATATTTAAAAAAAATGTAAAAAAATAATAAATATTTACTTTAAATCAAACGAGTTTTTAAAAATAAAATTACATTGAAAAATAGTGCTAATATCAAAACAAACAATATATAAAATGGGCAAAAGTCCTTTTGAACTACTAAAATTCTGTTTAGATTATGCAAACACGATCCTAACCCATGTTGGGGTAGGCAAAGGTCAATGCTATGGTGATCCATTTACACTAATAGTAAATCAAAATCAAACTTAACAAAAAAATCACTATTTGCAACATATATTAATCATTTGTTGTAATTATCATGTTTTGAAGATTTGTGTTTTCAATGATAATTTTAAGACAAAGTGGTACATTAATTTAGGTATCAAATTGATAAATTGAAATATAAATTCCTAATTTGAGAATATATATATAGGATCAATTAATATTGATATAAGACTTAACACATTTATATCCGCCAATAACTTTTATAGAATATATTTATATATATTCTTTATGTTTTGGTGTTGTATATACTCTTTACATTAGCATAAGTTTATTTTATGTTTAAAACTGTTTATAATCAAAATTTTATTAAAATTTTTTTTGAAGAAAATAATAATTTTTTTGAAAAAATTAATCAAAACTAAACATGTGCTAATTACGCAAATTCAAACTATTTATTTGATTCAGAAATACTATTACTGTAAAATTGTAAAACTAGATTCTTTGTTATATACTATTACTTAGTATATGTTTGATATGGGATGAAAATAGAGATAGAACTTTTATAAATAAATTTTATATACAATATATAAAACTTATTTATAAAAATTTTATTCATATTTTTACATCTATACCAAACTCACTTTTATAGAACATAATAATACTCTCTCCCTTCTCTGTGGGGTAAGTGTCCTTGTCTTTGTCGAGAAGAAATCTCAAAGGAAACAGCTTCAAGTGCGCGGGAAATTATAATTGCATATATTCATTAACTTCACATACTTTATATATTTTGTTTCAATTAATTTATCTAATTAGTTACATATAATTAATTACTCATTGAGATTATATGAAATAATAAATTAAGCTAATTGTTAAATATATTTGACAATTATATACTATATATAATTATAAATTTGTAAAGACGTGACAGAAAATTTGTAATTTAAACAAATGATTAAGTACATATAAAGAAATAATTAAATCAGTATGATAATTAATTAATGTGATATATGTATGTGAAATTAAAAAATATGTGCTTTTATCATCTCTCTTTTATCAAATTGTGCATGTACGGTTCTATCTTTTTGAATCTGTATCTATCCTCACAATTAATTTTATTTTTTTTATTAATTTTTACGTAATAGAAATTTGTATATGTTCTTAAAATACATATTTTGTACGGAATCAACTGACTCATATGCACAGCTGAAATAATTTACAGCAGGGCACACAAAATTTTCTTCATTAATTTATTATGAATGTTACTTTTTATGTATAATTTTTCGTTTCCACCACCTCGATAAGGATTTCTTCATCACGTTGATTTTATTAATAAAATATCTATTTAATAAAAAATACTATTCAATATGAAAAATAATACCATTTTAATAAAAGAATATTAAACCGTTTTCATAAAAAATATAATATATTATATTGTAATAATTTAAACACGTTTGTTGATGGACTTATATATAAATTATTTTTATATTGATTAAAAACATGTTATAAATTAAATTTATTAATTTATCAATGTATAAAATTTGACACTAATATAATAATTGATTCTATACTCAAATACAAAAAAATATAAATTCATGGAAAGTTCAAATTCTCAATAAGTTCAATTTTTTTTATATGAATCAGGAGCATTTTTACATAATTCGATTTATTTAAATTATTCTATAGACCTAATATCTTTGAGTAAAAAATAATAACAATATGACTCTTCTCATGATATACAATTCTCAAAAATCAAATCACAATTTTTACGTTTAAAGACGTGGTTCATTTCTACAATGCTAATATCTGATGATATAAATTCAACTTTTTTGCTCTGGCTTGCACATTAAGCTTCATATCTTAATTTCTAATAAAAAATTAAATCAATAAAATTAATTAAATATTATTTTGATAAATAAATTTAACCAATAAAGATTTTGAACTATCCATAAATATTACATTAAAAATATACGTAAGTTAGAGAGAGAGAGAATACTTGTATCTCTAAGAAAATCAAGGGCAGGCGTATTGTATGCAGCTGACGGGACATTTTGGAACTCTAGTTCCCTAGTTGTTGAAGGTACTGCCATTTCCCTATGAAAACCAAGAAATTGCTAATGCTGTAACAATTTATCATACGCATATTCTTAATTTATTAATCCATTTGTCATCAATAATAAATTATTTAAATTATAATATACCATTTAAATGATTACATTTACCAAACTACAAATGAGAATAAATTCATAATTAGCAATAATCAAATTTTATTTTTGAATCCATCAAACACTTATAAACCTGTCCCCATTTACACTAGATCAAAGCCCCTTGCACAGTTGCACTACTTTTTTTTTATTATTATTTCATTGTTATGGTTTCCCAATTGTTTGGATTAGGTTGCATATATGTAAATATTAAAAAAAAAAAGTAATTAAAGCCGCGAATGTAATATAGAAAAGTCAAACTTTGTAAATATTAGAAAAAAATTAAAGCCGCCAATGTAATATAGAAAAGTCAAACTTTATCTTCAAGAAATTGTGAGAACCGGAACAAAAAAAGTATTCCTCACTTCACACTTTCTATAAATTTTCAATATCCAGTAGAACTTCTGTAAAGTTCAAGAAATTATCAGCATAAAACAAAAAGAAATTAAAGAGGGATATTCAAGTTTCACAAACGTTGAAATTACACCCTACAAAAGTTTAAATAAACTTATAAGAAACATAAATACAAATTAAAGACTATGACTAATTACAAAACTAGCTATTTTTAGTTTAATTATTAAATTTTCACTTCTTGTTTAATTAAGTTGAAAACACAAATAGTATCTAACGATGAATATAGAATCATTTCTACGTGGACATCCATATACCCCACCCTTGAAAATAATCTTCCTAAAGTATTTCCTATTTTCTTTTCCCCTTAACATACGTAAAACTATTCTTCCCTGCTAACGTACGGCTGAAATTTCAACCAAATAAAGAAAAAGTTTGCTGTATATACCTGAAGATACAAGTTTGAACGGGAAATCTTGCTTCAACACTTGCCTGTCGCGGAGAAGACCAACAACTTTCATAAAAAAAAAGGAAAACAAGATGACCAATAACCACAGTAGGTATCAGAAAGTAGGTAAAAAGAAAAAAACCATATTTAGACTTGCATGGGAATTTAAATTTTCAATGTCTTCCAAATCGATGGCCCGAGTTTTGACCGGGTCGGGTCTGAATCGAATTTGATTCAGATCCATTAAATTGTCGTCCCTAATTGTGGTGTAATAGAGTGCAGATAGAGATAAATTTAGGTTATAATTAAATGCAGGTAAATTAAAGGAAATTCATGAGTAAAGAAGCAAGAAAGACAGAAAAAGAGGTTAAACAAAGTGCAGGTTAAACATATATACCTCTATTAAGAGGGAGGAGGAAGGAAAACAAAGTGTAATGTGGGATTAATTGCAGGCTTCCAAAGACAGCTCAAACGCTGCGTGTCTGCAATATATGCTGCCTTTGCAAAGCAATGGAGTCTGTGGCCGTCAACGAGAGTCTAAGTGGAGCAATGAATGAATCAGAAAAAAACAGAATAACATATGCTCTTAGTCAATTTAAATTATTGGGTCAACGCAATAGTTGTTTTCTATATTACTACATCTTCGCACTGGCAAAATAATATATCAATTTTTTTCCCTAGAGGAGCAATTAATATTTAAAGAATATTGTAATAACGAACCAAGCAATACTTCCCCCTTAAACTAATTTATTTTGAACAGGTTGTTGTATGTGTTTATCACACATAAACTCAGGACAGTGCATCATTAAGGAAACCGAGGAGGGCCATATAGCACCCAAAGTTTTTGAAATTTTTTTTATAAAAAAAAAATTGGTGTAAAAAAGTGATGTGATGAGTTTTGATATAGAAATTAAATGGCCACAAACTTAAAAATTAACGAAGTTAATATTTTCTATACATCACTATTACATTTTTCCTGTCCCAAAGTTGAGGAGTAATATATTTTAATTAATCAGTCACCATTCATGCTTTTTATGTATATGTTTGTATTAAATCAATAAATTCAAAGGCTTGCGCTAAGTTTCATTTCAATATCAATATCAATATCAATATAATAAGAAATGCTACAAGACGTATATCATAAAACTCATAATATACTGACATTTGTTCTTTAAGATCTTCTATAATTAAGTTTGAAGTTGGTTTGAGCAAAAAAAAAAAATCATTATTAAAATCAGAATCGGAAACATTTGTGATAAGATGTGAACTAACCATTTTTTTTTAATTTAAGAGTCATGGATTATTTATAGTCTTTTGTAACTCATTGGTTATCTACTAAGTTTTACTAACTATTGTTAATTCATGTATCAACCGAGTTTTACATTAACTTCTGTTTTAATGTTTCAACTGAAATTTTCTTTTCTTTTCTTTTCTTTTTTGGGTGATTTCAAATGAGTTTTATTTTAACTTTTGTTTCACATGTTTTAAATTATGGGGATACCATCACACATGTATGAAACTATCTTTATTTTTTAAATTTTCATCTTAAAACGACAATTATTTCACCATTCTGTAGTAGAAAGCAAAATGAAAAGACTGGACTAGCTAATTTGAAACCACAAACACATGGACCCCACTCTAATAAGTCGATTTCGGAGTTACTTGGCAAATTATTTTACACTTAGTTCGGTACAGAGAAAGTGATGGCGATGGCCAATTCCCAATTGGTCGCTCATTTAAGTCTTCGTGGGTCAACGAACAAAACAAAAATGTGGGCAGAACGATGGCCGAAAGGGGCGTAATTATGGTGAAAAGTGGAACCACTTAATTCCACCCCCTTGCCTCATATATCGAATATTCCAACTTCCCTGAATAATGAATATATCCAGCCAATTAATCAGTCATGACCACAAGCGTATCAATATAACAAATTAAACAAGCACATTTAAGATCGATTCTATGTGTACATATGATATTAATTATAACTTTTATTATAATGTGTATGTTTAATATGCTAATAAAGATTGACCCAATTTTTTTAGAATATACAAGGCCAATTGAGTAATTTCATTAAAAAAATCTTAATGAATAGTCTTAAAATAACATATTTTATTTATCATTTTTGTAAAAAAAATATAAATCTAGTTTATGTTATTTTTTAAGATTACAGAGGATTTTATATAATAAAAAATTAAATCATCTGCAAATAAAAATAAAAAAATTACCACCAGAATATTATTTTTTAATGTTTGTACGTACATGTGAGAATTGTGGGAACCTAGTGTTTGCCATTTCTATCAAGCCGCGTGTGTTCCACTATCTTTTGGCCTCGTCATTTTCCATGATGTCCTCACATGGGCGTACGATGAATAACTTTCAAGAAAACATTTTTACAACTTTTGTGGTTTAACAGCATGAATTAAAAATATAAATGTTTATAACTTTTTAAAATTATAGAATCATGCAATTTTTAACGTTGTTATTTTGAGCTAAAGAAAAAACATTTGATAATTTTCTTGGGAGTTTACATACGAGTTGCGAACACATGGGTTAAGCAGGAAAGTAGGTGATATCTTGAAAGACCGAAGTTCTAACATCATTATGTTAAAGATATAAAAATTACTCATGTATTTTTATTAAATAATTTAAATTTGTTATATAATTAATTTATAATATAATATTAAATTTTTATAATTAAATAATTAAGATTTTGACTCTTACCAATTTTATTTTTTACAAAATAAAGAAGGCTTGTGTTAAAAATTTTAACTCTAGCTGTTTTTTATTTTCAACTCGAACTTGTCAGATATAATAAAATGTATGCATCCATAAGTCATAAAAGTAAATCATTAACTAAATAATACTATATTGTACAGATTCCAGTCCTCTTCTTTGAACACGTCGATGGTGATGCTGTACAGATACCTTGCCATTTCGCATCTTCCTTGCAAAGCAGCAAACTGAATAGGGGTCACTCCTTCTCCGCCCCTGATTTTTGGCAAGAAAGGATTCTTTTCCACCATTAACTGAGCACTTTGCATGTTCCCAGCCATAGCAGCAAAGCAGAAGGCAGTGTTCCCCTTGTAGTCTTGCAGTGCCAAGTCACTCGGGTCCAGTAACCTGAGCAGCTCCTTCACAAAGTGGGCGTGGTTCACCCCCGCCGCAACATGCAGCACAGTCGGGTACCCGTTGTCTAAGGCGGCATTCTTCAGCCTTGGATCTTTGTCCAAGATGCGCTTGGCTTCTGTCCAATTGCCACTTAGTGTGTACTTGTGAAGGGGCACACACAGCTGGTAGAATTTGTCTATCGCCTCTCCCGTTTCAAACTTCAAATTACACTTCACAAGTTGATTTTTCAGAGATGGGAGGGTGAGATCATTGCACCTAGTGGGCTCTTCTTCTGGGTTCGAATAGTCATTGCTAGGAGACAAATGGTTGAAGGTTCAGTCCATTGGATATATAGATGAGATAGGCTGAGCTTCTATTTCAACAGCCCATTTAATAATCAAGCTTTTTGGACCAATCACCCTAGTCCTGGAACTCATCCTAGTTAGTGGACCCTAGCACAAAAATGGTGCATTTTAGGGCCATCATCACCAATCCACAGAAAACACTGCATTTGCTTCCCCCTATCATTTCTGGCATTTTCCTTTCCCCCGTTCGTCCCTCACTTCACCAACTTAGATGTTTCTATCTCACTCTCAAACCTTTATTTGGCATGTATTTTTTAAATGAAAGAGAAAGAAAAAAAACCTGATGATTAAGTTCATCCTTAGTTTGTTATCAATTTAATAGAGGAAAAAAAGAGATTTGAAATAATGATAAACTTTCCGTAACCTTATATTTTACATCTTTCCCTTATTCAAGGGATTGGGTGATAAGAAATATTCTAAAATTTTACTTTCTTACTTTATTCATTCTACAATCAAATGATGTTACGAGTTGTGAAGGATAATAAAGTAATCAATATATATTTTTATTCTTTTTCATTGGATGATACCAAATAAAGTGAGCAATCACTCTTTTACTTTTTTCTTCCTTTTTTTTTCTTTTCTAATACATCATTTCTTTTGCTTTTCTCTTTATGATACCAAACAAAGTATCGATCTAAATCTCAACTTTGAGCCGTCTGTACTCTATGTGTTATTAGGGCTCACAAACCTCCCCCCCTCCCATAGGCCTTATTGGTCAACCCTTCCCCTTATTTGGCATGTGTTTAGATTAGTTTCTTACAAACTTGAATTTTGATAAATTTAATTTTATAAACTTTATTTTAGTAAGATTTTAGTTAAAAATGAATTTAAGTTAAGTAATTTATATTTAATAAAAAAAATGAGAAAAGGTTATAAATATTTACTTTAAATCAAACGAGCTTTTAAAAATAGAATTACATTAAAAAATAGTGTTAATATCAAAACAAACAATATATAAAATGGGCAAAAGTCCTTTTGAACTACTAAAATTCTGTTTAGATGATGCAAACACAATCCTAACCCATGTTGGGGTAGGCAAAGGTCAATGCTATGATGACTCATTTACACAGATAATAGATCAAAATCAAACTTAACAAAAAAATCACTATTTGCAACATATATTAATCATTTGTTGTAATTATCATGTTTTGAAGATTTGTGTTTTCAATGATAATTTTAAGACAAAGTGGTACATTAATTTAGGTTTCAAATTGATAAATTGAAATATAAATTCCTAATTTGAATATATATATAGGATCAATTAATATTGATATAAGACTTAACACATTTATATCAGCCAATAACTTTTATAGAATGTATTTATATATATTCTTTACTCTTTGGTGTTGTATATACTCTTTACTTTAGCATAAGTTTGTTTTATGTTTAAAACTGTTTATAATCAAAATTTTATTAAAAGAATTTTTTAAAAAAATAATAATTTTTTAAAAAAATTAATCAAAACCAAACATGTACTAAGTACGCAAATTCAAACTAGTTATTTGATTTAGAAATACTATTACTGTAAAATTGAAAAACTAGATTCTTCGTTGTATACTATTACTTACTTAGTGTATGTTTGATATGGGATGAAACTAGGATAGAACTTTTATGGATATTTTATATACAATATATAAAACTCATTTATAAAGATTTTACTCATATTTTTATATCTATACCAAACTCACTTTTAGAGAACATAATAATACTCTCACCTTTCTGTAGGATAAGTGTCCTTGTCTTTGTCGAGAAGAAATCTCAAAGCGAAACAGCTTCAAGTGTGTGAAAAATTATACTTGCATATATCTCTTAACTTCACATACTTTATATATTTTGTTTGAATTAATTATTAAATTAATTTATCTAATTAATTACATATAATTAATTACTTAATGAGATGATATGAAATAATTAATTAGCTAATTGTTAAATATATTTGACAATTATATACCTATATATAATTATAAATTTGTAAGAGACGTGACAGAAAATTTGTAATTTAAACAAATAATTAATTACATATAAAGAAATAATTAAATCAGTATGATAATTAATTAATGTGATATATGTATGTGAAATTAAAAAATATGTGCTTTTATCATCTCTCTTTTATCAAACTGTGCATGTACGGTCCTATCTTTTTGAATCTGTAAAGTCTACCCATCCTTACAATTAATTTTATTTTTTTATTACTTTTTACGTAAGAGAAATTTTTATATATTCTTAAAATACATATTTTGTACGGAATCTACTGATTCATATGCACAGCTGAAATAATTTACAGCAGGGGACACAAAATTTCTTCATTCATTTATTATGAATGTTACTTTTTATGTATAATTTTTCTTTTCCACCACCTCGATACGGATTTCTTCGTCATGCTGATTTTATTAATAAAATATCTATTTAATAAAAAATACTATTCAGAATGACAAATAATACCATTTTAATAAAAAAAATATAGTTAATACCGTTTTAATAAAAATATAATATATTATATTGTAATAATTTAAACACGTTTGTTGATGGACTTATATATAATTATTTTTTATATTGATTAAAAACATGTTATAAAATTAAATTTATTAATTTTATCAATGTATAAAATTTGATACTAATATAATAATTGATTCTATATTCAAATACAAAAAAAATATGAATTCATGGAAAGTTCAAATTCTCAATAAGTTTAACTTTTTTTTTGTATGAATGAAGAATATTTTCATATAATTCGATCTATTTAAATTGCTCTATAGACCTAATATCTTTGGGTCAAAAAATAATAATAATATGACTTTTCTCATGATATGCGATTATCATAAATCAAATTGTAATTCTCACGTTTGAGGACATGATTCATTTCTACTACGCTAACATATCGTGATATAAATTCAACTTTTTTGCTATGGCTTGCACATTAAGCTTCATATCTTAATTTCCAATAAAAAAATTAAATCAATAAAACCAATTAAATATTATTTTGATAAATAAATTTAACCAATAAAGATTTTGAACTATCCATAATATTACTTTAAAAATATACGTAAGTTAGAGAGACAGAGAATACTTGTATCTTTAAAAAAATCAAGGGCAGGCGTATTGTATTCAGCTGACGGGACCTTTTGGAACTTTAGTTCCATAGTTGTTGAAGGTACTGCCATTTCCCTATGAAAACCAAGAAATTGCTAATGCTGTAACAATTTATCATACGCATATTCTTAATTTATTAATCCATTTGTCATCAATAATAAATTATTTAAATTATAATATACCATTTAAATGATTACATTTACCAAACTACAAATGAGAATAAATTCATAATTAGCAATAATCAAATTTTATTTTTGAATCCATCAAACACTTATAAACCTGTCCCCATTTACACTAGATCAAAGCCCCTTGCACAGTTGCACTACTTTTTTTTTATTATTATTTCATTGTTATGGTTTCCCAATTGTTTGGATTAGGTTGCATATATGTAAATATTAAAAAAAAAAAGTAATTAAAGCGCGAATGTAATATAGAAAAGTCAAACTTTGTAAATATTAGAAAAAATTAAAGCCGCCAATGTAATATAGAAAAGTCAAACTTTATCTTCAAGAATTGTGAGAACCGGAACAAAAAAAGTATTCACCACTTCACACTTTTTATAAATTTTCAATATCCAGCAGAACTTCTGAAAACTTAAAGAAATTATCAGCATAAAAAAAAAGAAATTAAAGAGGGATATTCAAGTTTCACAAACGTTGAAATTACACCCTACAAAAGTTTAAAATATATTTAAATAAACTTATAAGAAACATAAATACAAATTAAAGACTATGATTAATTACAAAACTAGATATTTTTAGTTTAATTATTAATTTTTCACTTCTTGTTTAATTAAGTTGAAAACACAAATAGTATCTAACAATGAATATAGAATCATTTCTACGTGGAGCCCTTGAAAATAATCTTCCTAAAGTATTCTTCCCTGCTAACGTACGGTTGAAATTTCAACCAAATAAAGAAAAAGTTTGCTGTATATACCTGAAGACACAAGTTTGAACGGGAAATCTTGCTTCAACACTTGCCTGTCGCGGAGAAGACCAACAACTTTCATACAAAAAAGGAAAACAAGATGACCAATAACCACAGTAGGTATCAGAAAGTAGGTAAAAAGAAAAAAACCATATTTAGACTTGCATGGGAATTTAAATTTCAATGTCTTCCAAATCGATGGCCCGAGTTTTGACCGGGTCGGGTCTGAATCGAATTTGATTCAGATCCATTAAATTGTCGTCCCTAATTGAGGTGTAATAGAGTGCAGATAGAGATAAATTTAGGTTATAATTAAATGGAGGTCAATTAAAGGAAATTCATGAGTAAAGAAGCAAGAAAGACAGAAAAGAGGTTAAACAAAGTGCAGGTTAAACATATATACCTCTATTAAGGGGAGGAGGAAGGAAAACAAAGTGTAATGTGGGATTAATTGCAGGCTTCCAAAGACAGCTCAAACGCTGCGTGTCTGCAATATATGCTGCCTTTGCAAAGCAATGGAGTCTGTGGCCGTCAACGAGAGTCTAAGTGGAGCAATGAATGAATCAGAAAAAAACAGAATAACATATGCTCTTAGTCAATTTAAATTATTGGGTCAACGCAATAGTTGTTTTCTATATTACTACATCTTCGCACTGGCAAAATAATATATCAATTTTTTTCCCTAGAGGAGCAATTAATATTTAAAGAATATTGTAATAACGAACCAAGCAATACTTCCCCCTTAAACTAATTTATTTTGAACAGGTTGTTGTATGTGTTTATCACACATAAACTCAGGACAGTGCATCATTAAGGAAACCGAGGAGGGCCATATAGCACCCAAAGTTTTTGAAATTTTTTTATTTTACATGTATTTTTTTTTAAAAAAAAATTGTACTTGGCCTATCCAACAATGATCTTCATTTTTATTTGGCCTCACTCAATATGCACTTTGACCACATTTATGGATGGATGCAGATGATCATGTCCAAATATCATAATTAACAACATCATTAATCTCCTTGATCATATAAAACACAATTTTATTCTAAAACTTGTACTGTTTTAATGAATTTTATATTTTATGCAAGTTCAACATATAATAAAAAGGCTGAGAGTGTAAGATGAGCATTAGATGTATACATTAGATGAGCATCAAAAGAAATTACTATATTTTCTTTTGGTTTGCCTTTCTTTTTGTCTTGTATTTAAATGTGAAATATCGTTATGGATAAGGAGTATGTGAGGGTGTTAATTATGTGGACAGTTAATAATAGTCGTGAATTCCCTTTCTTGTTTGCTTCATTGATATTAATGAAAGAGGAAAAAAAACCAAATCATATTTTGCATCATATAATTGTATAAATACTCATTATTAGCTTCAAAATATAGTAGTAAAGGTTATGTTATGTAATTGTTCTAGTAAACATTTATTGTGAATGCCCTATAGATTATTCAAAATAAAAAAGAAACATATATAATTCAAATAAAGGAAAAAATAAAATTTAAAATATTCAATAGCATAACAATTATGGTAATGTTGCTAATGTTTACACCATTGTTGTTAATACTAGACCAGATTAGATAATATGATTAATTTGACCATAAACCGAATGTTCAATTAATTATGATTTATTCTCATAATCAAATTTATAATTAAATTAGTTTGGATCGATTAAAACCGGACAAAACATATTAAAACTGTTAAAACCAACCAATTAATCTACTTGAATCAGTCGGTCATTTATTTTTTCAAAAAAAGAATTTAATTTTTTTTACTATTTATGACTTTCTTTCATGAATTTTATATTATTATATATAAATTATTTTTATAATATTATCTAGTTTGACTAACCGTTTAAAATAATTAAAACAGTTAAATCTAAACTTAAAATTTTGTTGATTTATTATGTGGTTTAATTTTAACAAGGTTACTTTACACCATTTTTTTGAGTTAAATAGAAAGTGCAAGCATATATATATATATATATATATATATATATATGTAAGAGAGGAAAATAGGTGACCTTGTATGGATTGTTTCTGACATTATCACATACAAACTCATTAGTAATGTTTACACTATTTTAATATTCACACCAAGATTCTTTCATATTTGGGTCTTATGTAGGGATCAATATTTAAAAAAAAAAATGGTGTAAAAAAGTAATGTGATGAGTTTTGATATGGAAATGACATCAACTTAAAAACTAACAGAGTTTATTTTTCTTTATATCACTATTACATTTTTGCTCTCCGAAATTTGAGGAGTTTATATTATTTTTATATAAATATATTTTTAATTAATCCGTCACCATTCATACTGTTATGTATAGGTGTGTAAATTCAAATGCTTGTGCTAAGTTTCATTCCAATATCAACATCAATTAAATAAGAGAAACCTGCAAGACGTTGGACATAAATAATAAAACTCATCATAAAACTGACATTTACTCTTTCAAATCTTCTATAATTAAGTTGAAGTTGGTTGAGCACAAAAAGATAAATAAAAAAAAAACCATTATCAGAATCACAATCGGGAGCATTTGTAATAAGACATGAACTAATCACTCTTTTTTTCTAATTCAGGAGTCATGGATTTTTTATAGTCTTTTGTAACTCATTGGTTATCTATTGAGTTTTACTAACTATTGTTAATTCATGTATCAACCGAGTTTTACATTAACTTCTGCTTTAATGTTACAACTGAAGAATTTTTCTTTCTTTTTTTTTTGGTGATTTCAACTGAGTTTTACTTTTAACTTTTGTATTAATGTTTTAAATTATTGGGGCACCGTCACTCATGTATGATCTATCTTTAGTTTTTATATACTCCATTTTTTTTAAAAAAGAAAATCTTAAAACGAAAATTGCTTATTGTTTACATCACTATGTAGTAGAAAGCCAAAGAGAAGACTGGACTAGCTAATTTGGAACCACAAACAACATAGACCCACTCTAATAATTTTCTCGGACGCATGGCATCCCACGAAGTTTCCCCGTACAAAGAAATCCATGGCGATGGCCAATTCCCAGTTGGTCTCTCTCTCTCTTTTAAGTCTTCGGGGGTCGACCAATTAAACAAAAATGTGGGGAGAAAGATGGCCTAAAGGGGTGTTTATGGTAAAAAGTGGAACCACTTTGTATTATATATCGAACTTCACTGAACCCAGCCAATTAATCAGTCATGACCTCGAGCGTATCCATATGCCAAAACAAGCACATTTCAGATGGATTCTATGAAATTAATTATAACTTTTATTATAATTAATAATATGTGTATGTTTAATATGTTAATATGGATTGACCCTAACTAGTTCGAAAATTTAGGATAAAAATTTGAAATTTATAGACTAATTGATTAATTTTATTTCAATAAAAAAATCTTAGTTGATAGTCTTAAAACAACATATTCTTAATATCATTTTTATAAAAAAATGATATAAATTTAATTCATGCTGTTTTTTAAGATTATGGAAGATTTATATAATAAGAAATTAAATCATCGGCAAATGAAATAAAAACTACCGCCAAAATATTACTTTTAATGTTTGTGCATGTAAGCATGGTGGGACCTATTTTTGACATGTCTATATATGAAGCCGTGTTTGTTCCACTATCTTGGCCTTGTCTTGAGCTGCCCCACATAAGGTTCTTATGAATGATGTCCTCTCATCTCATGCATGTACGATGAATAAAAACATTTTTATCAAACTTTTGCGTATGGTTTGGGTTATGGCCTGAATTAAAAATTTAAAATTCTATAACTTTTAAATTATCAAATCATGCAATTCTTAACATTGTTATTTTAAATTAACTAGAGAAAAAACATTTTTTTTTTTGAGTTGACATAGGAGATTCAAGCACATGGATAAGTAAGAGAAACAAATAGTTTCATGAAAGATCAAAATTTGACATCATCACACTTTAAACTTAAGAACCAAAGTCAATGCTAATTGAATCACAAGGTTGTTAACAAAAAAATTAAAAATTAAACATGAAAAAAATATTTCATGCACATTAATGATATTAATATTCAGGTCATTAATTAAATATTTAATAATTATTTCATTCACTTTTATTTATCGTATAAGGTTTTTGTATAAGAATTAAGAAAATAATTAAATAGTTTCAATTGTATAAAAATATAATTTAACATAATTAAATTATATTTTTTTTATTTTATTAATATTTTTTTTTTCTTAATTTTATTTATTCCACTAGTTCTTTCTATTAAAAGATAAGGGTAAAGTTAAAAAAAATTAATTAATATTTTTTTAATATTATCAAATAACATATAGTTATAACTAAAAAAATTATTTTACACAACAAATAAAAGTGAATGGAAGAATAATTTAATAAACAATATGAAGTTAATCCTTCCCTAAAGCTAGCAAAACTAAATTAGAGATTTCAACTCGATTTCCTAATTTCAGCCCAAATTTGTCTGAGATGATAAAATCTATATATGCATCCAAAAGTCATAAAAGTAAATATTGACTAAGAGTCCTATATAAATAAATTAGTAATGTTATATAATTTAAAAAAATAGTGAATTTTTTAATAAATTCAGTCAGAATTAATGATGAATATTAGATATAATTAAGTAAGAGAACTACTTACATATCTAATAGTTAATAAATATATTAAATTATTATATGAAAAATTCTGATTCTAAAATATTTTTTTAAATAAATATTTGTACAAAATATATATACTTATTTAATGCCGATGCGAAATACATAATTGGAGGAAGATTTCTGCCTTGTTTAATTAGAGGCAGCCGCCAAGTTTGTCCCACTCAAAAGAAGGCTGTGTTGCTGGGTGGTTTCTTCACTCAAAATAAAATAATAACAAAATAGTACGCACTTGACGTTTCTAACTACTTTTCTGCTTAGTTACCATTGATGGCTAGCTGCACCCCACTAATCTTTATCACATAAAGATAAACTTGATAGATCCAAGCAAGAGCTAAATTAGTCAGATTGCAGATCAAACCTTTTTAAAAGCTTCTATAACAGAAGAACAACTTTATGTTAAGTTTGTTAAAACAGTAAACTATAGATAGGTAAACAAATAGTCAGATTGCAGAAAAAATTAATGAGAGATAAGGAAAAGAGGAGTGCAAGCCAATCTTTAATTTTTAGCGTTTAGATCACAAACCGTAAGGTTTTCCTAGCTTGGCAAGCATAAGCAATTATGTTTTTCATAAGAACAGAGTAAAAAAAATTGATCACTATGTTTTTGAGTCCAAAATCAAATAAATAATTCCAAGAAGAGCCTAGAATGATGCCCATAGTACTCTCACTTCTTTGACTGATTGTTTATAACTGATATTGAAGATGAAAAAATGCTCTATAACCAAGCTACAAAATAATTTCATGCACAACCGTCATACGAGTAGGTGGACAAATGAAACTCGAACAGAAAGGAAGGAAAATTTAAGAACGTGTTTGGTTTGTTTCTTTTTTTTTTTTCAGTTGATATGTTTTTATTTATAATTACAAAAATGTCATCTTATTTTTAGCTTGTTTTTTATTTTTAAAATTTTATAAAAAAAATAATAAAAACAAGCATTTTCTGTTTTCACCATTTCTTTTACAAAATTTTAAAAATAAAAAACAAAATAAAAATAATATGACATTTTTGTAATTATTAGTGAAAACATATCAATTGAAAATAAAAATAAAAAACAAACTAAATACTCCATAAGTTTTTGAACATTCAGTACTTGAACCAAATATTTTTTACACAAATCCCTGATATTTTCTCTTTAATCTATTTTCATTTATATGTCTTCAATGTTTCGTAACCATTGGCGATGTCCCTTTCCATAAAATCTAGCTGTTGTGAATGTTTTCTCCTTGATTATATAGTGTCCGCTCAACGAGCTCACATGGCATGCTATAAAGATTTAAGTTCTCGCTCGTTTGTCTCTCTGTAGTTATTTCTAGACCTCTTGCTCGTTTGCATGTGGAATGAACTTGAAAAAAGCTTTGTAAATTGCTTTCAAAAGATGCCCAAATAACCTCCAAACATTTTCAATCCTATAGAATTATATTTTACACATTTATTAGCAAAAGATATGCATTGAATTCATGCGTAGAAAGTTACCCAGCAAAAGATGGAATCTCCTTTAATTGAATGGAAAAGAATTAAGCACCGGATTATCAAAATTAGCTACAAATGCGTAAAATCTAGAATCAAACTTTAACAAGTGGTCATGTATAACTCTGATGCAATGACTAACAGTAACAACATTTGTAGCCATCATCAAACAAAGTACGGATACCTCAAGCTAAACAACAAATTACTCTAATATATCACACACTTAATTTTAGCTAGTTTTCTAGCATTTATCATTAAAAAAATGTAGTAATATTTACTGTCTCATAAAAAAAATTCTATATTATTAAATTATGTAATAATTTTTGTTTAGTTCAATTTGATTCATTTTCAATGTACATCATTTATTTTTCCATCCCTTAAATTCAGGATACTTCACTACAAAAAAGAGTCATTTTTTAACGAATTTTTTTAGCAGATTTTTATAAAAATTTACTCGAAATTGTGTTTTATTGGGAAAAGCCTGCACTAAACCCACACTTCACTTTCTTCTTCTCTCACTACCCTGTTGGGTTGATTCTCTCTATGTAGAGGCCCAGCCCATATTTAAAGAGTGTCTCTTACATTTCTCGTTGAGCATTTTATCCTCTAGTTAGTGGCTAACTAATTAAAGCAATCAGGAGTCATTAGTGTGGCTGAGAAAACAAAGAGAGGAGGTTTGTACAAAATTCGTAGGTATTTTTTAGCATTGAGCAGTTTTCATCAAGCAGATGATTGGATGGTCAAATCTTATTCTATTGAATTAATATTTTAATTAGAGATTCTTCATTCATTATTATTCAAATTTGATAGTCAGATTTGCATTTCAAGCACTGTAGCTTACCAAAAAAATCATCAACAGTGACTGTTTGTCTGGTGATATTTTTTCAATTCTCTTTTGTTATTTTTTTCTTGTTAATGTCTTTAGGCTCTCACGGGTGACCATTTGATGTTGTGAGAGAGTTGAATATGTGTATTTAGTGCTTGTAACTGTATATACTCTACATTTGATTTTGATAATAGTAGAACCTTTTACTGTCTCATCTCGTGGGTTTTTACTCTCTCACATTGAGGAAAGCTTTTTCACATTAAATTTGGCATTTTTAATCTTTGATTTATCTACTTTATTATTACTGTTTTATTGCCATTACATTATGCTTGGTTGCTTCCATATTGGTTCTCACAAGTGAGGAAGATTTATTGTTTCCACTGCTAGTAGCTATCAAACTTTTGGTGATAATTTATATTTCTTCCTATCATACCCCTCACATTGTGAACTTTAAGTTAAAAGTTAAACTTGATTTAAAGCACAAAATTAGATAAAGGTCAATCTTGACAAAGTTAATTATTAGGCCTGTTGGCTTTATTTAGCCAGTATCTCTTTTAAGATTCTTGACTTAAAATCAAGGTTCTGAAAACCGAACCGGTCATTGAACCGGTTGAGGTACTAATTCAAGGTTCAATGGTCGAACCGTGGTCGAACCAGAGTATAATTAAATATATATTTATATTTATATATAAATATATATAATTATTTATATAGTATTAAAATAAATAAAAATTATAAAAATACAATATAAATCAATAATAAATTTATTTGAAACACAAAAAATGTCATAAAGTAAAAAAAATATTACATTTATATAAATAACATAAGTTTAACAATATTCCATCAAAAGTAATCATAACAAAATTTCACAAATTATACAGGATCATCATAATTAACGTTAAGTTGTTAAACATTTTCATTAAAAAGATCTTGTTCATCTCCACCATCATGATCATCATCAATAAAGGAGACAATTACAATCACTCAAGAAGCTAATCACTAGCTAATTGACAGCAATCAAATAAAAACAGTTAACTAAATACAAATCTTCTATCACTCCTCATCAAGCTAAAGGTTACAAGCTCTTGGCTTGTTACAAACAAGTAAGAAAACAAATTAAAAATATGATGGGCATAATAAACTGGCTGGAGAGACAACACAAACACTGCTAGACACTGGAGAGACAACACAGCAAAATGATGGCTGGAATGATGAAAAATCAAAAAAGCAGTGGATGGCTGCTGAAATGGTGCACAGCCAGATAAGCAGTAGATGGCTGGAATGATGCACAACGAGAACACAATGGCTCACAGCTCTGCTGAAATGGGAAAAAACGCAAAACAGAGGCATGAAACAAGCCAAACAGCAGGTGCGGTGGTGCTGCTGGCTGGGCTTCACTGGAGTTGCGGTGCGGTCCGTGCGGAGACGAAGCTGACGGCGCTGGCTGGCTGCGGTATGCGACGCGAGAATGGAGGCTGCGGTGCGAGACGGAAGCTGCTGTGGCTGGGGTTTCGATCGCGGAGGGAGGAAGGGGTTTCGATCGCGAAGAGACGGATCTGCTGCGGCTGGGGTTTCGATCGCTGAGGGAGGAACGGGTTTCGATCGCGGAGAGACGGATCTGCTGCGGCTGGGGTTTCGATCGCTAAGGGAGGAACGGGTTTCGATCGCGGAGAGACGGATCTGCTGCGGCTGGGGTTTCGATCGCGGAGGGAGGAAGGGGTTTCGATCGCGGAGAGACGGAAGCTGCTGCGGCTGGGTTGCGGAGAGACGGAAGCTGGGTTTCGAAACTTTCGATCGTCGTGGACGGAAGCTGCTGCTGCGGCTGGGTTGCGGAGAGACGGAAGCTAGGTTTCGAACTTTCGATCGTCGAGGATGGAAGCTGGTGCGCGGACAGAAGCTGCTGCTGCGCGGACGCGGACGAGGACGGAAGCTGCTGCGCGAACCGGGAATCGTACGGACCGGTACCGGTTTGACCGGTTCATCCGGTTTGACACCGGTTCACCGGTTATTGACCGGTTTTTGACCCTTCCGGTTCTGGGACATAGCCCGAACCGGAGAGGGAACCGGTTCCCGGTCCGACCGGTCGAACCGGCCGGTTCGGTCCGGTTTTCAGAACATTGCTTAAAATCTTACAGTTCATTAATGCTTAAGATTTTGAAAAATCATAAATAAATAAAGTAGCAACCTAACAATCAGCTATAGTTTATGGATTGATAGCAATTGGCCTCAAATTTTATATGATTCTAGTAATATATATTATATATATATATATATATATATATATATATATATAATTGTATAAAAATATGTTAGGTAAAAAATATTTTATCAAGAAAAAAAAAATATATATCTAAAAATATCTCACGGATAATGTTACATCACTTTAAATGGTATGTTACATCATTTTCGTCTTTCGCGGATAATGTTACACAACATTTCCATAGATAAAATAATATATTACAACTTTATAAGTAAGATCCTTCATTACATCGCCTCTACTTCTCTAGTAGGGCATATTTTTATTCGGCTGAAAGAGAGACCTACAATAGTAGCAGGTTGAGTAGATGATATCTGACCATAGTCGAAATTGCAGAAATAGAAACAGAAGTATTGGTAGATAGGAAAGTACTGAAATGGAACTAGGAACCCACCTAAAACCATGGTAGTAGGCCATGAAGAAGGCAGAGCCAAATGCTATCATCATGGTTGTAATAGAGATGAACAAGGGTGATGAGTCCAAATATTAGCTTCAGGGGCAGCGACTTGTAAAAGTCATGCTCCGCGTAACGCGAGACAAGAATGGACAAGAAAATTAATATTGAAGTGCAAGATGAGACGAGTGCAGTTGCATCTGATAATGCAAATATCAGGAATGATGGTTTTCTCCAAATAATTGGGTTCTCCTGAGTCATCATTGGTACCACCTGGTACGCTAATTGCAGCAGAGAACACTCCGGTAGCAATGACTGTTGACATAAGCATACAAAAACTCAGCAGTGCGCTTCATCCAAGCCTCTGCTTTTTTCCGTAAATTTGCATGCTCCCTTGTGAATAATTCATGAGCAGTTATCCCTTCAGAATTTTTCATCTTTATGAATGATCGTGGCATTATCTTCTTGACCTCCTGTCATATCAAAGGGATCATATTATGTTGAGTCAGTATGTATAAATGCCTTTGTTGAAAGAGCCAAAAATTTCAACAATTACAGTTTATAAGTACATGTAAACGATATTGTTAATATTGGAAATTGAAGAATAGAAAATCAATCCATGGAGACAACAATAGCTTGGATCTTTTCGGGTTGGTGGTGCTGTGGGGGAATACAAGGTACTGTCCTATTTTACATATATCAGCATGAAAATGCAAACCCTCGAAATTAAAGGGATATACCTCAAACCATAGTAACTCAAGGCTCATTTGGAAAGCTGCTTCAGAAGGCGATGCCAATTTTGCAGCCAGATGCAACAGTGTGTTCCCGTCAGTATCTACAGATGTTACTATAATATCCCTGTAACACCCTATTTCATGAATGAGATTGTAGATGCTGACATGGCGATGCAAAACAGCAATGTGAATTATACTTCGATTTTTGCTGTCCACGTCCCATATCAGGTTAGGATAAGAGCTAATAAGCACTGACAGGAACTCAAAATTTCCAACTTCTGCAGCATCAAATAATAGTTGAGAAGGTTGATCTATGATATTTCTTATCTCTGACTTTGAGTTTCGATCGAGAATCTTCCTCCAGAGACAACTAACCAGTTCAAGAACCACATTTTGCTTCATGCCTGGAATACATTTTAAATTTCACTTCTTAGAATAAAACATATATGTAGAAGAACACAAACTTGCACAACTGATTTCTTTATATAATTGGATAAAGTTAACAGTGGAATCTGCAAATTGAAAATTCAAGCCCCATGTGCTAGTTTTCCTAATAAAAATAGTGAATGTAGGGATTTACCAGGGTTCATGAGCGAAATTTGGTGTTCCTGACTTTGACAACAATCCAAAGGCATCTGAGCCAAGAGATGCAAAGCTGTCTCGCCATTCTCATCTCGTGCAAAAGCTAGGGCTGGTCTATCTTTTATCATTTGTAAGGCTAAATCTGTAAAATATTCCTTAACCTTTTATCATCAAATTCCAAATACTGTGGCTAATAATTTAAAGAAAATTCTCACAACTATATCCATTACCATAGATGCCAGTGTTGATACAAGTGAAGAACAACAAATTCCAGTCCGCATCTTGGAACACGTCGATGGTCATGCTGTACAGGTACCATGCCATTTGGCATCTTCCTTGCAAAGCAGCAGACTGAATAGGGGTCATTCCCTCTCCACTCCTGATTTTCGGCAAGAAATGATTCTTTTGCAGCATTATCTCAGCAATTTGCACATTCCCAGTTGCAGCAGCAAAGCAGAAGGCAGTGTTCCCCTTGCTGTCTTGCAATTCCACGTCACTCTTGTCCAGTAATCTCATCAGCTCCTCCACAAAGTGGGTGTTGTTTGCCCCTACAGCAACATGTAGGACTGTAGAGTACCCCTCATTTATGGCAGCGTTCTTCAGCCTTGTATCTTGATCTAAGATGCGCTTGGCTGCTTTCCAGTTGCCAGTTAGTGCGTACTTGTGAAGGGGCACACATAGGTTGTAGAATTTGTCTATTATATTTCCTGCAACAAACTTCAAATTACACTTCACAAGTTGATTTTTAGAGGAGGGAGGGTTTGATCATTGCAACTACTCGCCTTCTTAAGGGTTCCTTTTTTTTTGGTCATCGCCTTCTTAAGGGTTCGAATAGTAACTCTAGTACACGAACGGTTGTAGAGGAGTAGAAATTGTCTTGGGCGCATGGTTGATGGTTTAGTCCATTGGATCTATAAATCAGATGGGCTAAGCTCCTGTTTAAGCAGCCCATATAACAATCAAGCTTTTCGGCCCAGTCACCCAAGTCCAAGGTCTATCCAAGTTAGGGGAGACCACAAATAACCCAAAAAAAAAAAAAGGCATTTGCTTCCCCTTTCCTTTCTCTCGCTTTCCTTTCCCCCATTGGTCCCTCACTTCACTAACTTAATCTTTGTCTCTCAGTCTCAGTCTCAGTCTCAATCTCGAGCCTCTGTACTCTGAGTGTTATTAGGGGCTTCAAGCCCCCTCCCTCCCATCAGCCTTATCGGTCAACCCCTTCCCTTTATTTGGTGGGTGTGTATTTAGATTAAATTCTTACAAACTTAATTTAATTATTTTTAATATTACAAACTTGATTTTAATTAAAATAAATTTAAAGAAAATAATTAATGTTTTAAAAAAATTGCATTCAACAGTAAAAAATATTTACATCAAATTAAAATAAGTTTTTAAAATCATATTTATATTTGAAAATTAGAACTAACACTAAAACAAATAATACATAAAATGAATAAAAAAAATTTTAAACCAATAAAATCCTGTTTGGATGGTGCAAAAATCCAACCAAACTTACACTCACTCAGACAAGCTTAACCCATGTTACGGGTGGGCAAAGATCAATATTATGATGGCCCATTTAATAAGTGAGTCTTTCAGTCACAACCAAAAAGTCCTTATTTATGCTGGTTAGGTTTATACGGAGCCACTTTTACACCTCTAATTAGTAGTATAAATATTACATCTTAATTTTTATCAAATTTATGTTTATTTACTAAAATATTTTTACTTTAACATGTTAAAAATTAGTTATTAATTTAACTGATAATTAGTTAAATAAAACAATTTCATAATAACTTGAAATTAATTATTTTTCAATTGAATTAACTACTTTTATTCATTGTTAATTACTTATATTAAATTGTTCAATTAATTCATATTCAAATAAAAGAAAATGTAAATTCATGGAAAGCTCGAATTCTCCATAAGCTCAACTCTTTTGCCATCGCATGCACATTAAGATTCATTAAAATATTATTTTAATAAAGAAATTTAACCAATTAAGATTTTTAACTATCCAAAAACTTACCTTAAAAATATGCATAAGTTAGAGAGAGAGAGAGAGAGAGAGAGTACTTGTATCTTCAAGAAAATCAAGGACAGGCATATTATATTCAGCTGATGCGACCCTTTGGAGCTGTGGTTTCGGAGTTGTTGAAGGTACTGCCATTTTCCTATGAAAACGAAGAAATTTGCTAATGGTGTACTAATTAAGCATACACACATTCTTAATTTATTAAATTCATTTTTAATCAAGAATAAAATATTTAAGTTATAATATACCATTTAAATGATTACATATACAAAACTACAAAGGAAAATGAATCCACAATTAGCAATAATCAAGTTTTATATACTAGATCAAAGCTCCATGCACTCGCTTCCCTATTGTTTATATTAGGTTGCATAGATGTAAATATTTTTTTTTAAAAAAAGTAATTGAAGCCGCCAATGTAATATTTAGAAGTCAAACTTCAAGAAAATGTAAAAGCGAAAAAAAATCTGAAGTAAAGTTATATTTTGAGTGAGGTTATTGGCATTTCTAATTATCTATTGACACTCTTTACTAATAATTTTTAGTTGTTATTTTTTAAAGTATCCTCAATTAAATAATTTTTATTTGAAATCAAATTTAGATTATTTATATTTATATTTATATATTCACACTCTCAACTAATCTTAATTATTCTCGTCTTCTAATTACATTTTTTTTCTCAAATCTTCGTCTTTTCTTGTCTTCTTTATGGTTTTCTTTCTTCTTCACAGCTTGTTCTCTTTTTTTTTTCTTTATTATTTCATAATTCTTCACAAATTTGCTAACTCATGAATTCAACAATGGATATCAATATTGAATCTGATGCAAAGTTTTGCCTACCTGCTCATTCGAGAAGTGTGAAATTGTTCTGTTTTTCCATGTTGTATATTTGCTATAAAATCTCAACGTGTTTCCCATTACTTAAAAGTTTCTAGGATGGGTGGACAAATAATTTTTTGTTGTTCCAAAACAAATTGAGATTATGCTTATGGTCTGTTTTCAGAATCTACTAACCACAATAATCTAGAAAAAGCTAGCTACACCAAAAGCACACATAACACCAGTTCTGCTAATTCAATGGGCATGTGTGTGCGTCTATATATATATATATATAGTTGGAATTGTGCATCCATAAATATAAATAACTAATTAAGATATGAATTTGAATAAAACATTATTTAATTGGGGATATTTTGGGAAGTAACAATGAAAAGTTGTTAGTGGGGAGTGCCAATTGATGATTAAGAGTGTCAATAGCTCTACCCTTATTTTTTGGACCATCAAAAATATTTCATTTATTAATTTTATTCTTTAAAGATTAATTTTATTAATTTAATTCATCAAATTTTAAGTAACTTACTAATCTCTTTCCATTGAGAGATTAAATTAATAAAAATTAAAGAAATAAAATGATAAAATTTGTAAATGACTTAAAACTTAAGATATTGAATTAATAAAATTAATTTTCAAGAGACAAAATTGATAAATGTGATATCTTTCAAAGTGTGAAAAGGAGTTTTAGTAAAAAAAAGGAATCAACACATTTCACTTTCTATAAATTTTCAATCCGGTTGAACTTCTATAAACTTAAAGGAAGAGGGATATTCAGACTTCACAAAAATTGAAATTACACCTTACAAAAGTTTAAAATATATTTATATAAAATCATAAGAAGCATAAATTCAATGACTAATTATAAAAAGTACTTCTAGTTAAATTATTATGTTTTCACCTCTTGTTTAATTAATTTAATAACAAAAATAGTCTTTAACATTGAATATAGAGTCATTTCTACGTGGGCATATACCCACCCTTGAAAATAGTATGTTAAGAAACTCAACTTGGGAGAAATGTATAATTTGATTCATTAGGCTCTATTTGATACATTGTATAAGTAATGAATTGTATAGTATAATTAATATTATTCATCTTTATATAATGTTTAGACAAGACACTGGATAACATAATATCCAGTCAAAATAATTTTATTTAGCCTTGACCCTGTAACAGATAAGAATCAAACTATTTTATCTTATACAGTTTTATACAATCAAGGATAGATACAATTATTTTGATTGGATACATTTATATCCAGTATTTTGAGTAAATTTGTATAGTATTAATTATAATATATTATTCATCCCTTATATAGTATACCAAACAGGACGTTAATCTCATAATGTAGCTTTATATATATCCACATACATTGAATGGAGAGAAAACAAATTAACTCATTAATAGAACTAACTACCCTTATAAATAACTTGTAGAAATAGAAGAGAAAGGAAGATTAAATCAGCTAGTTGCTCTAAACTCTAATTAACCAACATCTCGATACTAATGATTTTTATTTGATAACACCCTCCACGAGCTAGAGAATAGATGTCAATCATTCTTAGCTTGGCTTTAAGGTAGTTGAAGGGATGAATGCCGAAGAGCTTTAGTGTAACTGTTTGCTATCTGGTTGGAAGTGGATATTGGTAGTAGATGTAGTAAGCCTGCCTGAACCTTCTCACGCACAATATGGCAGTCCAATTCTATGTGTTTGGTGCGTTCATAGAAGGTGGGATTGGCTACAATAAGTAGGGTAGATTGGTTATCACAGTACAACAAAGCTGGTCATTTGAATGGTATCTACAAGTCTTGTAGTATGTTAGCCATTGTAGTTCACAAGTGGCTACATCCAATGCCCTATGCTTTGCTCCAGAGGAGGATCGAGATACAATATTTTGCTTATTTGATTTTCAAGAAATCAAGGACTGTCCAAGGAAAATGCAATGTCCAGTGGCTGATTTTTGGAGTCTATGCACCTTGCCTAGTCAAAACCACTAATAGTGTGTTTGGTTTAGCTTTTGGAAAGCCTTAAACCATGGTTTGGGCAAAAGCTTGTTTCTTGTAACTTTTGTCTAAACCATGGTTTTGGAGTTCTAAGAGCCAAACCAAACACACACTAAATCCTCTTAGTTGGAAATCTAGTTGGGCTAGGAAAAATAGACCTTGGCCAGGGGTACCTTTGATCTAACTTAAAAATCTTGTGGCAGCTTTGTAATGAGCCATCATTGGCTTAGCCAGCCACATACTAACTAAGTTGTTTGGCTGCATAAGAAATGTCAGGTCTGGTTGTAGTTAAGTATAACAATCTACCAATTAATCTCTGATAAGAAGAGATGTCAGGATAGGGGCTCTCCATGGTTTGTTGCAGTTTGATGGAACATTCCATGGGTGTCGTACTTGGTTTAGATACTAAAATTGTTGAGTCTGAAAGAATTTCAAATGCATATTTCCTTTGACACATTAGAATCCCTTTTTGTGACCTGGCTATCTCAAGACCTAAGAAGAATTTCAAATCTCCCAAGTCTTTTATCTTGATTTTGAAAGGCCATTGCCTATAATAATAACATCATCAGATGTAGATTGTGTATAGCCTAATGATAATAAGGCTGAAGAGAGTTTAGATTACCACTGTTTGCTAGCTTGCTTTAATGCATATTATGACTTTTGAAGCTTGCAAACCTAATTTGGTTTAGAAGATAATTTAGATTACCACTGTTTGCTAGCTTGCTTTAATCCATTATTACCTTTGAAGCTTGCAAACCTAATTTGGTTTAGAAGATTTGATGCCAAGTGGAAGAACCATACAGACCTCTTCACTTGTATCACCATGTAAGAAGGCATTATTCACATCTAATTGGTTAAGATGCCAATGATTAGTAGCGACAGTAGATAGTATAATTCTGATAGTAGTCATTTTGGCTACTAGGGAAAATGTTTCAAAGTAATCTATTCCCTTGGTTTGATTATATCATCATTTGACAACTAACCTTGCCTTTTACCTCCAATGCTGCCATCAACTTTATATTTTGTTTTGTACACTTATTTGTAGCCTATTGGGCATTTGTTGGGAGGGAGTTAAGTCAAAACCCATGTTTTATTTTGCTCCAATGCTTGAATCTTAGCTGCCATAGCTTGCTTCCAACAATCATGCTTTACATCTTGGGAATATGTTTTAAGTTCAACGGTACAGGATATAGTAAGTGTGTAATATTGTGAGTAGGTGAAAGATTGTCATAACTAAGAATGAAATCAATAGGATAAAGATTTTTGGGTTTTTGCTTAGATGGAATTGTTGAAGAGAGGTTGCAGTAGTATTCTTGTACGTATGATGGTTTTATTCTAGGTTTGGTGGAATGTCTGGTTAATGGTTCTGTACAGTAGTGATTTTGGTTGGTGTCTAGTTGGTGAGTATCTTGAGTAGTTAGGGTGCGAGAAACAGGTTGGTGTGTTGTAGGGAATGGTCATAGTCCATATAAGAATTTTGTTTGTGTAATAAGATGGCGAGATTGGTATTATTAAAAGATTTAATTGAAGAGGAATGAAATGAAAAGATGGACTCATAGAAGATAAGTTTCCTGGACACAAAAGGTAGTCTAAAAGATAGATCTACTAAGACAAATCATTTGGTGCCAGGTTTATAACCAAGGATGCACATTTCCTGGCCCTAAGATCTAGTTTGGTCCTATTTTGAGTTAGAGTAGATACATAACAGAGTGAACCAAAGACTCTAAGCCATGATAAGTGAGAAAACTGCTTATGGAGTATTTCATGAGGACTAGGATTTCAAAGAAAAATAGAAAGAAGTCTAGTAATGAGAAAAATAGCATGAATGACTGCATAGGACCACAAGTGTTCTGGAAAAATTTGATTGAAAAAGTAATGCTCGAGCTACAGCTAGTATATGTCGATGTTCTTTTTACACCAGGGCATCCTGCTGTGGTGTTTTTACATATGATGTTTGGTGTAGAATTTCTTTGGAACTGTAATAAGTTAGCATGACAAATTTGGGACCATTGTCACTTCTAACAGCTTTAATTTTGGTAGAGAATTGAGTTTCCACAAGGGAAATGAAAAACTGTAGGTGAAATTTAGCTTCTGATTTTGTTTTCATAAGAAACAACCGAGTATGTCTGAATAGATCATCCACTACAGTTTAGAAATACTTGTGGCCATGGATAGAAGAGACTGAGAAAGATCCCAGATATCTACATGAATTAGATCAAAGATATGGGTAGTTTTTAAGAGATTAATAGGGTAAGGTAAACACTTTTGCTTAGCCATGTGACATAATATCGCAAACTTTATTATTGGTATATGACACAGAGTAGAATTGATTATGTACAATTGACAACCTATCATCTAAAGGATTTCTTAAACGAAATTGCCACAAATCAAAATTATTTACATAGACTGAATTTATACGGGCATTGGAAGCTGTTTGTATAATGTCTTGAAGTTGAGTACTTGAAAAGACAAGTTTGGTCAAGACATCGTGTCCATCTTTTACCTCAATTGACCAATCATCTTGGAGGTATTTATTTCCTAAATGATACATTCAATATGATGAAATGTTAAACAACAATGTAAGTGAGCTTTAAGTTTGGAAATTTGGAGATCAGATTAAAGGCAAATTGAGGAATAAACAGAACATTGGTTAAGTAAAAGGAATATAAAAAATGTATTGTGCCAGAATATGTTACTATTAAGTGATGTCCATTAGGAAGCCTAAATGATATTGGTTTAATTTGTGTATAAGTTGTAAAGTAAGATAAGGAAGTGCATATATGATTAGTGGCCCCTATGTTTAGGATCTACTGACTATTGATGGAATTGCATTGTAAAATTATAGGAGTACCTAGTTCAGGTGATGAATCATATGTGGTAGGTTGTCTATCAAATATTAAGTATAATTGTGACTTTGTTAGTGGAATGAGCAATAGAGTAAATTGTTTAAGTAGAGCTGATAAGCATTGATATTGTTCTATAGTAAAGCTAAAACTTAGATTACTGGAACCCATTGAAGTAGTGCTTGCATCAATAGAATCTACAACAGAACTAGAAGTGACATTGTTGATAGATGGATTTCTAAACATGAAACCCAGGGGCAATCCATGTTTTTTGTAACAAGTATCAATTGTGTGGTTTGTCTTCCCACAAAATGTGTAGATTTTGGTTGGTCTAGTCTAAAAGATTGGTTTCCAATCTAATTATGGCCTTTACCCCTTCCAATTTGTCTTGAAATCTTGCCACGATCATTTCTACTAGAAGAAAACTTCTTAAAATAAGTTGAATGCTATCAGAAGAATGAGCTATGATTTTTCGCTCATTATCAATATCCAAGGATAATTGTCTTTCTTGCTGAGGAACTAAAGAAGAGACCTTATTAATTGATGGTAAACAATCCATGATCAAGATTTAGGTTTTAACATTTCCAAAGTTATCATTCAGTGTTTTAAGAAAACAAATCACATAGTCAATCTTCCTGTAATTCTTGATAAGGGTTACCGCCTTACAAGTGCAAGAAATTGTGCATGTGCACGGAGGGAGCGGCCTGAAATTTTTTAACTCAGTCCACAATATTTTTAGCTCAGTGAAATAGTTTGTGATGGTGAGAGAACTTTGCTTGAAATGGTAGATTTCTTCTTGCAAAGCTTAAATTTGCAAAATGTCTGTTTTTTGAAAATTTGTCACTTTATGACAAATCTGTTCTTTGGAACAATCTTTGAAGGGGAACCAACTTCTAATGTGGAATTCTTTGTTTTTTTTTTGGTAAACGGTGCCTCAAATTTCTCAAGTATTAATAATTTTAGTTCAAATAACTAATGAAGGCAAGAACATGGAGAGTATAAGCACTTTGATATGCATGATGAAACAAGCTTGGAAAGAGAAATAAAGTAACTTTGAATTGAATTTCTAAAAGCAAAGGGTTACAATGAAAGTAAAACTGACAAAAGTGAAAGCAACAATGAAATCCAGAGTTGTAGAAAATAGATGTCCTCTGAGAACTCTTTTTCCTTCGAATGTGAGAAGTATTTGAGTGAATTCAGAAGTCCCACACAAAAGCCCCAAGCTTTGTATTTATAGACTAAGTTTGTAACCGTTGTCTTATAAGAATCGAACACATATTCTTTGGATCTCCATATGTTTTTGTGTGTTCGATGGTTATTTCCTATTACTTGATAACTACCCTTAAGCTTGATAACGGATAGCTTCTAGAAGGCCACCCTGTTAAGATTTTGAATTTTTGAAGCTAGATAGCTGCCATTGGAGTTCCCACCACGTGCTTTGACCTTTTCAATGATTCCGCCTCTCTTCGTGAGTCTTGAAGTACTAATCTGTCGACTCTTTTCCTTTACTTTGTCCTTGAATAAGTTTTCACAAATCCATATGTTGTTGAGTTTTGTTGCTCTATTTTCTCTTTGACATTACCATAAAACTAGCTTACGGTCGACATACACAACACATTTTCATTTAAGCCTTGTCCATTCTACTAAACTTTGAAAAAATATTTTTCTTCTTGATCGACAAGGCTATGCATGGTGTCACGATCACTTTCTATTAAGAGTGGCAAATGAATAGATTGGATGGATTTTAGATTAGATCATTAATGGATGAATAAAGAATAAACTAATAATTCATTTAGCATCCATTTAAAAATTATTAAAACTATCAAATTTATCCATGACTTATTTTAATGAATGATTATTCAATCCATCTATTGATAGATTTTGATGGATGGATAATTTATTCATCCATTCTTAATTAGATGTATTTAGACCCTTCTTATGTCTAAATATATTATATTCTCCAAACCCTATATATTTTGGTTGATCCATTAACCATTCATTAACTAAAACTAATCAAATCTGTTAAATCTATTATTATAATTAGATAGATTGTATGGATCATGAATTATTAGATCCAATTACTACCCGTACTTTCTATCAACAAACTAGAATTTTTTGTGACAACTGTCTGCTTGGGAGAACAGATGTTTAAGATCTTTCCACACATTCGAGGCATTATTGATCCATAAAATGCTTTGTGCAATTGATTGAGATAGAGAATGGGTCAACCATGAGAGAATTTATGGTGTTATATCTCTCGCAGGCTGGATAAAGGGAATCATCGGTTGATAGCATGATGATTGAACCGTCCAAGAACTTCATTTGTTCTTGGATGGTAGATCCATTTTCATGGGTCTGACCCAAGAATGGTGGTTGTGACCGGAAAAAACAAGGCAGAAGAGTACAAGGGCTAGGTTTTCATATGGGTGAAGGTAATATGGTTTGGAAAGATAAGTAGTGTAGGCGGCAGCCATAATAGCCACGGAAGAAAGCTTGAAGAGTAATCAATTGAAGAAACGGTGTGCACAACAAAGAAAAATTGCTCTATATTCCATGTTAACAAACTTAGTTTGGGAGAAATGTGCAATATGATTTATTGATCTCAGAATGTAGCTTTATATATACACAAACATTGAATGAAGGGAAAAACAAATTAACTAATCAACAGAATTAACTACCCTTATAACTAACTGAAGATGTTTGACGAACGTCTAGCTTTACTCAATTGAAAAAGTTGCCAGAGTGTTTATTAAATAAGCAAAGTAGTTAGAAAAGGAGATACGTGTGAAATAGAGCTATACCTCCTGAGAGGTCTCTAGATCAACGACAATGCTGAGAGTCTCCTCTGTGAGACGACTTGTGAGCCATGCACAGACAAGTCGGTCAGATTGACACCAGTGAAGGTAGTCGAGGTTGGGTTGGTCTAGGCACAGAGCAAAGGAGCCTTGCTGCATAGGCGCTGCAATCCTAGGGAGTGGGGCAGGTGTTTCTCTACTGATGAACCCTCCTAAGTCCTGGCAATAATTAAAATTTTCATTTGTGCTCTCCATAAGCGGTAATTAGATGAGGTGAGGTCCAAGGATACAAAGTTACTAATGTTGAGAGCGGCAGGATATGGATATGGAGAACGGGAGGAGTTGGTCGTGGAGGTGGAGGAGGAGGAGGAGGAGGAAAAGGAGAAGAAATTTGTCAGTCTAGAATTAGGGGTAGCATTGGCCATGTGAGGCTCTTGATACCATGAAGATGTTTGATAAAGGTCTGGCTTTACTCAATTGAGAGAGTTGGCAGAGTGTTTATTAAACAGGCAAAGTAGTTACAAAAGGAGATAGAAAACTATCTATAAAACAGAATAATGGATAAGCTATTTCTAAACTTAGGATAAGATAAGATTCACTACGAGCTATTATCTGTTACATTTTCACTAACTTCTACAAACAGAGAAAGGAATATTAAATAAGCTAGCTGCTCTGAACTCGGATTAACCAGCATCTCGATGCTGATGATTTACATCTGATAGCATAGTCTTCCTAAGTTTAATTTCCTATTTTGGTTTCCTCTCATCTTTTGTCTAAATTACGAACAACTATTTTTCCCTGCTAACGTACGGCTAAAAATTTCAACCTAACAATGAAAAATGATGCTGCATGTGTACCTGAAATTTGAACGGGAACTCTTGCTCCTATACTTGCCTGTCACAAAGATGACCAAAAACCACACAAGGTATCAGTAAGTAGTTTGGGCAAAATGATTATATATATATATAGAATTGCAAGGGAACTTGGATTTTCAAGAAACTAGTTGGTTCTTGATTGAGGTGTAGCAGAGTAAAGATAAAGGTAAATTCAGGTTGTGAAATTCATGAGTAAAAAGAAGCAAGGAAGACAGAAAAAGAGGTTAAAACAAAGTGCAGGTTAAACATATATACCTCAATTAAGCGGAGGAAGGAAAACAAAGTGCTCTGTGGGTTTAATTGCTGGCTTTCCAAAGACAGCTGAAACGCTGAGCATCTGCAGTATATGCTGCCTTTGCAATGCAATGGAGTCTTTGGCCGTCAACGAGAGTCCAAGTGGAGCACTGAATGAATAAAAAAAAGAGAATATTGTTCTTAGGCAATTTAAACTATTGGGTAAACCCAATAAGTCTATGCTATATTACTATATCTCCCCACGGGCTATATAATTTATCATTTTTTCCTGAGAGGAGCAATTAATATTAAATAAGAGAAAGCTACAAGACGTTGAACATCATAATACTGAAATTACTCTTTAAAAAATTATATAATTAAGTTGAAGTTGGTTGAGCACAAAAAGATAAAAGAAAAATAATTAGAATCAGAATCCGGAGCATTTGTGATAAGATCACATGAAATAATAATTTTTTGTTATTTAAGATTCATGGATTTTTTTATAGTCTTTAGTCTTTTGAAACCCATTGGTTTTCTACCCACTTTTACTAACTAATGTTTTAATATTTCAACCGAGTTTTACATTAACTTCTAATTTAATGTTTCCACTGAGTTTTACTTTTAACTTTTGTTTTAATGTTTTAAATTATGGAGACACCATGACACATGTATGAAAATATCTTTATTTTTATATGTATTTCTTTTTTTTGAAAAAAAATCGTAAAACGAAAATTGTTTTCATCATTATGTAATAGAAAGAAAAAAAAAAGACTGGACCAGCTAATTTGAAACCACAAACACAGAAGTAGACCCACCAACACTAATAATTCTTTGTCGGAGTACCTTGGCCAATTATTTTACAGAGTCGACACATGACTTCCCACCGAATTTCTTCATTACTGAGAAAGCCATGGCGATGGCCAATTGGTCGCTCTTTTAGGTCTTCGGGTCGACGAATAAAACAAAAAATGTGGGGAGAAGAATGGCCGAAAGTGGTGGAATTACGTAAAAAGTGGAACCATTTTGTATTAAATATTCCTACTTTATTGAATCCAGCCAATTAATCAGTCATGACCACAAGTGTATCAATATATAATAAAACAAGCACTTTTAAGATCGATTGTCGGTGGACATAAATGATATTAATTAATTATAATTTTTGCTATAATATGTTTTATGTGTCCGCTTAAGTTGACTTAATTTATTGATCGAATTAAAAAAAATGATTTTTAGATACTAATTAAGTCATTTTATTTTTTAAAAGAATTTTGACAAGTAATCCTAAAATTTTATGTCAATATTATCATTTTTATAGAAAAAAATAACGAATTTAATTTATGCTGTTTTTTAAGCTTACAAATTAGTTATATGTTAAATTATCGGTAAATAAAATAATAGTTTTACTAACATGTGTTATATGTTAAGAAATAAAAATAATATTTATTTATTTTTATTAAATTATCTTAATTAATTAAAAAACATTAAATGTGTTTTAAATTTTTAATACATTAAATATTTATACTTTTCATTTGTTAGTTTTTATTTTTAATTTCTTAACATGTGACTACAAAACCTATAAAATAAAAACTACCACCATAATATTTTTTTAAACGTTTGTGCATTTGGTGGGACTTATTCTTTTAATATATGTTTCATTTGAAAAAATTTTAACTAGATATCGTCGTTGGACATCTTATTCACTAATTGACTTATGTTAATTGAAGACTCACGTATCTAAATTATCATTAAAGTAACACATATTCTCTCACCATATTATAAAATACACGTAAAACGAAAGGACGTGTTTGTGCCGCTGTCTTGTCCTGTTCAATTTTCTTGTTCTTAATTTCCCGAACTGGCCCACATAAAGTTCTCATGAATGATGCCCTAAGATGCATGTGCAAGGAATTAATTTATGATAAAAATTAGCTAAAGCATAACGTAATACATAAAATTAAAACTATGTAAAGCATAATAACTAAAACAGAGATGCGCCATTTTAAATTATATTTCCTTCTTATTATTAGTTGACAGTTGTATTACATAGATAACAAAACGGATGCATCCAAAAGTCATAAAAGTAAATCATTGACTAATAATAATACCATATAAAAAAATATTTATACAAAATATATATACATATTGGATGCTGATGCGAAATACATAATTTGTGGTATATTTCTGCCATGTTTAATTAAGAGGCAGCCGCCAGGTGTGTCCCACTGAAAGAAGACTATGTTGCTTGCTGGTTTCCAATATTTGAGGTCTTCACTCAAAATATAATAGTAGCTGAACGCCACACACTTGACATTTCTAAACTTGTTTTCTAATCAGAGTTCACGTAATCCAGCCCTAGTTATCATTCTCCACGCCAATATCAATCATCAGTGCCATATCGTTATCATTTTATCATTGTGTACTTTTTTTAATGGAAAAAACAAAAATAATAGAAATAAAAATGAGTGAAAATCACAAAAAAATAGAATAAAATGAATAAAGGAGGGGAGGCTCAATCGTAAAATATTTACTTGGTTCGATCTTTAAAATTCAATTATAAGTAAAACTGTGTATGATTCGGTTTCGTTTAGAAAATTAAATCAAATTGAATTAAATCGAAAAAATAATTTAAAAAATTGAACCAAATTGTTTTTTTTTTTTGTGTTTTAGAAGGAAAAATCCAAACCTTATAAATCAGTTTTTGGTTTGGTTAATTAGTTTTTTGGTTTGATTAACGGATTCTACGTAATCAAACTAGTTAATCAGTTCAAAAATTATTAAAAATTAATTTTTCATTTATAAAAAGTTAGCTTTTACTCTGCAGATTTTTAAGAACTTGATATTAACTTCTGTTTGACAATATATAGCAAGAACTAAGTGAGTCTGTAGAGCAAAGAAAAAGGCCACATGATCTGGCAGTCCATTGAACTGTCGGTAATTCCACCATGTCCTGGCATACTATCACCAAAGTACTGCGGAAATGTGTAGTACAGAGCCTTAAACTGCAGAAATGGCTTCAGTTTGGAAACTCCATGTTACTCTAGTAATCACGTTGAGAAAATTGTGCAAAAAAGTTGTGGTGTTGTATTAATTTTATATCTTGTTATCCTAAACATATCATATTGTTTCCATCGACTTTTGTCAAAGTACCTATAATTTGATTAATGGTTGTAAATATTGTATTTTCTTTCAACTAATATAAAATTTTAAAAAATAATAAAAAGCAAAATTTGAACCTATATTAATGTAAAATAATTCCATGAAGAAAACAAGAACAAAATCATATACAAGAAAATGTCAAAAAATTATTAAAAATAAAAATATGAAAATAAAGATTAAATAGATAAAAATAATAGGACCAACTCCTTTGGCCCATTAGAATACTCAAATAAGCCCAAATAAAACCCAATCCAAAACATGGCTCAGGAGCAATCATTGATTCTGTCCATATCTGCCAGCACGCTACTTTTTAAAAAAATCTCACTCGGCCAGTCCATTCTGCAACACGGCTCTTGAGCCTTCGCCGACTGTCCCTGGGTGATTGTCGAGTCCTGCGTCAGCTTCCCGGTGCCGAGCTCTGCAAAAATATGATCCCTAACAGATGTAGAGAGTTGAACGAAGGCTGGCTAAAACTGAAGTTGAGTTTTTGCCCGGCAGTTCATTAAATAGATGAAGTGGATACAGTGCAAGCATGGGCACGATCAGCGTTACAATTGAAACAAGGATAAACTCTGGATAACGATAAGACTAAGTTGAAATAAAAACAAACTAAATAGTTATGATAAAAACAGACCAGGACTGCTATTTGTCGCGAAAACTCTTTCCTACGGAAGTTTAAGAATGATGTGGCATGTGGTTTAATGTGCAAAAAGCAACTCTCGGCAAAATTAAAAGCTACAGAAATACAATAAATAAAAATTAAAAAAATTTAATAAGTGGCCCAAACACCAACAATCCCTCCTACAATCAAGCCACCGGCTTCCACACACGAGAACACAACCGCTTCAAATTGTAGGAGACCACCGCTGTTCCAGACGCTTGCCACTGCTCAATTGCAGACCACCGCTCCAGCCATAAACCACCTCTGTTTCTTTTTTTGGTATAGTTTAATCTATGCTTCTTTTATATCCTACAATCCTTAAAAATAATAAAATCAACAATGTCTAAAAAAAAATTAAATGAATTAACTATATTATCAATTGAAAAAAAATATTAAAAAAATTACTTATAAAAACTTAATTAGTAACTTTGCATCTCAAAAAGTTAAAAAAATAAATTTTAAATGAAATATTTATATTAATTTTATTAGAATAAACTTTCATTTTAATCTTTAAAAGATATAAATATCATCACTTTGATCTTTCAAATATTTTTATCATTAATTTAGTTCATAAATATAAAAAGTATCATTATTTTAGTCCTTCAAAGATATTAATATCAATTTAGTTTCACAATGATTAAAAATATCATTAATTTATTTCTTCAATTATATAAAATTGTCATCAATTTAGTTTTTCAATCATTAAAATTTTGTTAATTTAGTCTCTATTAATATATTAAAGGATAATTTTGATGATACTTTTTAAATTCAAAACCTAAATTGATGTCAAAAATTTTTAAAAAATTAAATTGATAATATTTTTATTTTTAAAAGACCAAAATAAAAATTTATTCATTTTATTAAATAAGTTAAAGGTCTCATATTAAAATTTAGCTTTAAACCCCTAACACGTCTGTAGTTAAGATTTAAGATATGCACGTATCCTCTACGTCTTCACATATGCCCCTAATTACCATTCAATATTCGGTAAAAAGGTAATCTTTATATTTCGAATTTAACTTATTTAAAGTGAGAGATTCACTTTAAAGATAAAGTGAAGAGTATTAACTGTTGATGAAAAAATAAATAGTTAAGATCATAAAAAAATATATATACATATATAATAAATTATGAAATTATTAAAATTTTCTTCTTAATTTTCTCATCAATTATGAATACTCCTCACTTTAGAAGAGCTAAATTATTATCATTTTTAGAGCTCGTTTGGATGTGCTTCTTTTGATAAAAAAAAAAGATCTTTTCTTTAAAAAAAGTACTTTTTCCTTTTTTTTTTTTTAGAATGTCTAGATGAGTTTTATTAAGAAAAGTTTAAGCACTAAAAAAAACACATTTTGAAGAAGTAAGATTTTTGTGCTTCTAAAAAAAGATCTTTTTATAATATAAAAAAATTGTTCAAATATAAAAAAAAGTACTTTTCAAATATTATATTAAACATAAAATATCTTTGTTTTTTTAAAAGATCTTTAAAAAAAAAGCTCATTTAAGTCTAGTCATTTTAAGATCATTAATTATTATTGATGATGTAGCTATATATAACGGTTCTTTAACTTAAAAGTGATATAGAAATCTTTTACACGATTTAACAAAATATTTTTCTTTTTTTCATTTATCATTATCCTTTTTCTTTAAAATAATTTAATTAACAAGGAACAATATAGCCGTGGTGGCTCTTTCGTCTTAAAAACAATTCAGAATCACTAACAACTAATATAATCATCACAACTCTTTGACTCATAAGTTATATAGTCATCAAATTAATTTTTAAATTCTTTCTTTGGGTAATTTAATTTTTTAGTCCTTTACCAAAGCATTATTTTAATTAATCAATTATCATTCTCTAAGTATCCTTTTTAATTTAATTAACCAATCATTAATAATGGAGAGATGATATAGTTGTGATGGCTATTCAGTTCACAAGTAATTTTAGAATCATTATCAATAAATGTATAGTCATAATGGCTCTTTGACTCATGAGTGATATAAGTATTAATCATTTTCTTTTAAAATCAATCAATCAACCTTTTTTTTATTTAATTAATTCTTAATTTTAAAATCAATCATTGACAAAGCTTTTTTTGATTTGATCCAATCCTTAATTATAATTAAAATCCTTTAAAGCATAATCATTTTCTGGAAAAATTATGTGAATTTGACTTTTCATTACAAGTAAAATACAAAAGCACACAAAGCAAGCCAAAATTGTAAATATTTTAATTTAATGCTTTAATTTGTTTGATTTTCATCATTATTTGTTATTTGATAATTTGCTTTAATTATGGGGTAAATTAAATATATTTTAGGTCATTAACATTTTTTGTACAATTGACTTTAAAATAACCATCTTAGGACAGATGTATCTTTAATAGAGCGGGGTTAAACACATTTCCATATATATTATTAGACGCTTGAACCTAATTTCATTTAAAAGAACATGTTTTTATCAATAAAGGTTTTTTAATTATTTTAAAAATAAATAAAAATTAATGACGACTTATTAAATTTTTTTATAAATTTAATTACCTTTCTTTGTAACACCCTCTAATACATTATGATAATCTCAGTAACCACAATCGTAACTGTAATCGCAATTTAAAACCATGATTAAAAGTGTAGATCTACTTGAATTCAAAATATCTTGACATCCACCTTTATCATTTACATACAATGTTTCACAATCTTTTTTGAGATGAAGATAGTAAATTACAATTTTAAGTAAGATCCTTCATTACATGCCTCTACTTCTCTAGTGAAGCATATTTTTGTTTGGCTGAAATAGAGACCAACAATAATAGGTATAGTAGATGATATCTGACCATAGTCGCAATTGCAAAAGTATAAATACAAATACTGGTAGACAAGAAAGTATTGAAATGAAAATAGGAACCCACTTCATACCATGGTAGTAGGTAATAAAGAAGGCGGAGCCAAATGCTATCATGATGCTTGTAATTGATATAAATATTGTGATGAGTCCAAATAGTAGCTTCATGGGCAGTGACTTGTAAAAGTCATACTCCGCGTAACGTGAGATAAGGATAGCCAGGAAAGTTATTATTGAAATCAATGATGAGATGAATGCAGTTGCATTTGATATTGCAAATATCTGGAGTGATGGTTTCTCCAAATAGTTGGGTCTTCCTGTAGCATCATTGGTGCTGCCTGCTAAGCTAAATGAAGCAGAAAGGACTCCGGCAGCGATGACCGTTGAAATAATCATACAAGACTCAGCAGTGCGCTTCATCCAAGCCTCTGCCTTTCTCCTTAATTCTACATGTTCCCTTGTGAATAACTGACGAGCAGTTAAGCCTTCTGAATTTTTCATCTTTATGAATGATCGTGGCATTATCTTCTCGATCTCCTGTCATATTGAAGGGTTCATATGTTAAGTATGTATAAATGCCTTTGCTGAATGAACCTAAAATTTCAACAATTACAGTTTATAAGTACATGTACAAGAGAATAAAAAGAATGATCTTGTTAATTTTGGAAATCGAAGAATAGAAAACCAATCTATTGACAGCAAAAGCTTGGATCTCTTGGGATTGGTGGTGCCGTGGAGGCATTCAAGGTACGATCGTATTTTGCATATTGTTGAGTAATGTGCTGTCATTTATTACTAGAGTTATGTTTTGAGTGATTTCAAAGTAATTCCACTCTCTTAGAAAACTTAGTCATTTATATAATGTAAGAGTCAACTGTGCAATCTAGAAGTGACTTGAGTTGTCTAAGAGTCACTCTTGTAAACTATAAATATATATACTTGTGCTGGAATATGTAAGTGAGAAAAATAGAGATTGAATGAAAAAACATAATTATTTAATAATTCTGGCCCAACAAATCCTATCATACTTTGAGTCTTAAACACATACCAGCTCTAGAATACCACCAACAAAGTGGTATCAGAGTGGCAAATCCTTGCAGAAAAGAAAAGTGAAGAAACAGAGAAAAGAATAAGGTTGAGGGTGAAGAGTCATGGCTTCCAGTAGCAATGCGCCAATAGCTAGCAGCAAAATCTATAACAATGTCCAAGTTCCTTTATTTAGAGGAGAAAATTATGACTTTTGGGCAGTAAAAATGGAGACTTTGTTCACTTCCTTGGATGTCCTCGATTTTGTTAAGAAAGGGTATGAAGAACCAGCCGCTTCTGCAAAAGCTACAGCAGAGCAACGTGAAAAATTGAAGAAGGAGAAAATCATAGATGTTGAAGTTCTTGGGATGATTCAAAGAGGAGTCACCAACCATCTTTCCGAGGATTATGAGAGCAAAGAAATCCAAGGAAGCATGGGAAGTTTTACAACAAGAATTTGAAGGAGATTCAAAGGTGAGAGTTGTCAAATTCCAATCTCTTAAGAGAGATTTTGAAAATGAAAAGATGAAGGAGAATGAAAGTTTGAATGAGTATCATAACAGATTGTCTGAATTGGTGAATCAAATGAAGTCACATGGAGATACAATTGACGATTGTAGAGTTGTTGATAAAATTTTGATTAGCTTGACTGAGAAATTTGATCCTATGGTAGCTGTCAGTGAAGAAACAAATGATTTATCAACCATGGCCATTCAAGGGTTGATGGGTTCATTGAGATCCTGTGAGCAAAGGTTGCTGCGGTGCTCCGAAAAATCTGTTAAGAGTGCATTTCAATCTAAACCCACCATTGACCCCAAGAATACAGAGAACAAATGTTCAACCCAAAACAGAGATGAGTCTTCTAGAGGTGGCATATTTGGACGAGGTAGAGGAAGAGGAAGAAATTCACATGGAAGAGGAAGAGCCAACTATGGTGAACGTGGCAGTGATGGAGGAACCAATAAATGGTGTGGAATTTGCAAGAAGGATAGTCATGAAGCGAAAGAGTGCTGGAACAAAGGCAAGCCTCAATGTTACAATTGCAAGAGGTTTGGCCATGTACAAAAAGATTGTCGCTTTGGCGATCAGCAACAGGTTGCATTTATAGAAGAAGAGAGGGCTGTTAAGGAGCAGAAAAATGTGTGGTATCTGAACATCGGCTGCAGCAACCACATGACAGGAGATAAAGAAGCTTTTCTTGACATGGTTTCATCATTCAACTCAAAGGTGAAATTGGGCAATGGAGAACATGTTGAAGTTAAAGCAAAGGCAGCATTGGAGTTGCAACAAAATAAGGAAGTAATGTAATTCAAGATGCTTTGTATATGCCAGCATTAGATGCCAATTTGTTGAGCATTGGACAACTTTTGGAGCATGATTATTCTCTTTCATTTTGAAAACTGAGAGTGTAGAATTTTTAATTCCAAAGGGAAGATTGTTGCTGTGGTCAAAATGACAAATAATAGAAGTTTCCCATTGTCTTTCAAGTATGGGAAGAATGTTAGCTTGATGGCTAAAGTAGGAAGTGACTCTTGTTTATGGCATAAGAGACTTGGGCACTCGTACTACAAGAGTCTCAAGTTGCTTTTTCAAAAGATGTGTACAGGCTACCAACCATTGAAGAAAAATCTAGTGTATGTGAAGGATACATGCTTGGTAAACACCATCGTCAAAACATTTCCAAAGGAAGATGCATGGAGAACCAAAGAAGTGATGGAATTGGTTCACACCAATGTGTGTGGTCCTATGAACATTTTGTCTCATGCTAAAAATAAGTAGTTTATTTTATTCATTGATGACTTTACCCGCATGACATGGGTATATTTTTTGAGACAACAATATGAAGTTTTTACAATTTTTAAGAAGTTTAAAACACTTCTTGAGAAACAAAGTGGTAAGTTTATAAAGATCTTGAGAAGTGACATAGGGAGGAGTACACCTCTAATGAATTTGATAAATTTTGTGAAGATGAAGGCGTGGAAAGGCAGCTAACTGTCAAATGTACACCACAACAAAATGGTGTGTCTGAAAGGAAGAATTAAGCCGTGATTGAGATGGCCAAGTCCATGTTGTTCGAGAAAGGGATGCAAAAGATATTTTGGCCTGAGGCTATTAGCATAGTAGTGTATTTACTAAAAAGATGCCCAACTAGAGTTGTTTGGAATATGACTCCATTAGTAGCTTGGAGTGGAAGAAAGCCTTCGGTGAACTACCTTAGAGTTTTGGGTGTGTATGCTATGCTCAAGTTCCCAAAGAGAATTGGACAAAGCTTAAAGAAACTAGTGAGAAGTGTATTTTTCTTGGCTAGAGCTCTCTGTCAAAGGGCTATATGCTTTATAACATGAAGACTAAGAAGGTGATCATTAGCCAAGATGTTGTATTTGATAAAAAGGCTTCTTGGAATTGGCAAGAAGAGAAGATTGAGGTGAAAACAGTCCTGGTCACAAGTTTACAGCAAAATCTAGCAAGTAATAATGAGCAACCAGCCTTCTCTACTCCAAGTTCTCCATCTTCATCAAGTAATCCATCTACACCAAGCTCTAGCTCTTCATCCCCAAGCTCTACTCCAAAGAAAATAAGTAGTTTAAGTTATGTTTATGCTAGATGCAACTATTGTGTTGTTGAACCAGAAAATTTTGAAGAAGCAATCAAGGAGGATGCTTGGAGGAAAGCTATGCAAGAAGAAATTGGTGCAATCGAAAAGAACAAGATATGGCAACTAGTTTATAAGGCAAATGACAAAGAAGCTATAGGTATGAAGTGGCTGTACACTGTGAAGCACAATACAAATGGTTCAGTCTAAAGAAACAAAGCAAGATTGGTGGTGAAAGGCAATGCACATAAGCTAGATATTGACTACAGTTAGACTTTTGCTCCAGTAGCTCAGTTGGACACCATTAGAGCTATTATTACATTGGCAACACAATAAGGTTAGAATCTTTACCAACTTGATGTGAAATCAGCATTTATAAATGAAGAATTGAAAGAAGAAGTGTATGTGCAACAACCTCACGACTTTGTGATTAAAGGCCAAGAGGAAAAGGTGTATTGATTGAAGAAAGCTCTTATAGGCTGAAACAAGCTCCTAGAGCATGATATATGAGATTGACAGCTATTTCCTTAAGTAAGGTTTTGAAAGAAGCAAAAGTGAGCCCACTTTGTATATCAAGCATGAAGGAAAGGATGATATTCTACTTGTTGCACTATATGTTGACGAGTTGGTATATACAGGTAATAACAAAAGAATGTTTCAAAATGGAAATGATGAAAAAATATAAGATGAGTGATCTTAGGCTATTACATCATTTTCTTGGTATTGAAGTATATCAAGATGAGCATAGAGTTTGGCATATGCTGAAAATGTTCTAAAGAAGTTTGGCATGTATGGCTGCAATCCCATTAATACTCCATTGGTGGTGAATGAAAAATTCAGTAAAGAATGTGATGGAAGATTGGTAGATGCAAGCATGTATAGAAGCATGATTTAATGTTTATTGCAAGTTTACTATCTAGATTCATGAGTAAACCTAGTCACTTACATCTTGAAGCAGTTAAAAGAGTGCCAAGGTATGTTATGGGAACCATGGAGTATGGGATCAAATTTCAAAAAAAATCAAAATTGAAATTAAAAGGTTGCAGTGACAACGATTGGGCTGGAAGTGTTGATGATATGAAGAGCACTTCGGGTTATGTTTTCTCTTGGTTCATGTGCGATTTCTTGGTGTTCAAAGAAGCAAGAAACACGGCTCAATCTTCTGCAGAGATAGAGTGTGTAGCAGCTGGTCTGGCAACTCAACAAGCACTTTGGTTGAGAAAGAATTATGGAAGATATTGGAGAGAAGCAAGAGGAAGGTGTTCATAGTGACAACAAATCATCCATAGCAATAGTAAAGAATCCAGTTTATCATAGATGGAACAGACATTCACATAAAGCATCATTTCATTCGAGAAGTCATTGAAGAGATGAAGTTTTGTAGTTCACAAGAGCAACTAGTTGATATTTTCACCAAAGCATTACCAAAAAGAAGATTCCAGCAACTTTGAGAAGCACTTGGAGTTTAGGAACAGCACATTAGGGGAGAATGTTGAATAATGTGCTGTCATTTATTACTAGAGTTATGTTTTAAATGGTTCCCAAGCAAATTACATTCTCCTAGAAAACTAAGGGTCATTCATATAATCTAAGAGTCACTTATGCAATCTAGAAGTCACTTGAGTTGTCTTAGAGTCACTCTTGTAGACTATAAATATATGTACTTGTGCTGGAATATGTAAGTGAGAAAAATAGAAATTAAATGAAAAAAAAGAATTATTTAGTAGTTCTGGCCCACCAAATCCTATCATATTTTGAGTGTCTTACACACATATCACCTCTAGAATACCACCAACACATATATTAGCAGGAAAATGCAAAGCTGCCAAATTAAAGGGATATACCTTAAAACATACTAACTCGAGGCTCATTTGGAGAGCTGCTCCAGAAACCAAGTCAAGTTGATCTGGCGGTGCCAATTTAGCAGCCAAATGCAACAAAGTGTTATTGTCATTATCTACAGATGTCACTAAATCATCCCTTTCACACCCTATTTCATGTATGAGACTGTAGATTCTAGCATGACGATGCAAAACAGCAATATGAATTATGCTTCGATTTCTGCTGTCCACTTCCCATATCAAGTCAGGATAAGAGCTAATAAGCACTGACAAAAAATCAGAGTTTCCAACTTTTGCAGCATCAAATAATAGTTGAGAAGGTTGACTTATAATGTCCTTTATCTCCGACTTCGAGTTTCCATTGCTGAGATGCTGTTCCAGATAAAACTAACCAGTTGAAGAACCACATCTTGCTTCATGCCCGAAATAAAAATTAAATTTGACTACTTACAATCAATCATATATGTAAAAGAACACAGACTCACACAACTGATAAAATTAACTGGCGAACTGTAAGATTTACGGATAATTAAAAATTCAAATCTTAGTTTTCCTAATATATAGTGAATGCAGGGATTTACATGGGTGCAGCAGCGGAATTTGATCCTTTTGACGCTGACAACAACAATCCAAAGGCATCTTAGCTAACAGATGCAAGCCTGTCTCGCCATTCTCATCATCACGTGCAAAAGCTAGGGCTGGTCTATCTTTAATCATTTTTAAGGCCAAATCTGCAAAATATTCTTTAACCTTTTATCATCAAATTCCAAATACTATGACCAATATTTTGTCTCTTTTTGTTTAAAAAAAAAAAATTTACTACTATCTCCATTACCATAAAGTCCTGTGTTAAGACAAGCGAAGAACAATAGCTTCCAGTCCCATTCTTCGAATACATCGACGGTCTCTCTGTACAAATACCATGCCATTTCGCTTCTTCCTTGCACAGCTGCAAATTGAATAGGAGTCATTCCAAGTACTCCTCCCCTGATTTTTGGTAAGAAATTATTCTTTTGCAGCATCAATTTTGTAATGCGCATATTCCCTGCCTCTACAGCAAAGCGGAAGGCAGTGTTCCCCTTCATATCTTGCAGTGCCACGTCAGCCTCGTCCAGTAATCTCAGCAGCTCTTGCACAAAGTGGACTTGGTTTGCCTTTGCTGCGACGTGCAAGACTGTCGGGCAACCGCTAGCTATGGCGGCATTCCTAAGCCTTGTATCTTGATCCAAGATGCACTTGGCTGCTGTCCAGTTCCCCTTTAGTGCATACTTTTGAAGGGGCACACATAGGCTGAGGAATTTGTCTCTTGCCTCCCCTGCAACACACTTCACATTACACATCACAAGTTTATTTTTCGAGGAGGGATACTTTGATCATTGCAGCCACTCACCTTCCTAAAGGTTCGAATAACTTTAATTAGTAATTCTAGGATACAATTTCGTGGTAGATGTATATAAATTGGCTTTGGCGCATGCCAGTTTGTATCTAAACTAATCTAAATGAAAAGAAACTAAAACCAAAAACCAAAAACTAATTACCTTAGGCTTTCTTTGTTTCTCTTTTTATTAAATCTGATTGGCTCCATTTTCGATTTTCATTTTTAAAACTAAACCAAACTGAACTTATATACTTATTTATATATTTTTATAATTTACATACTTATAAATAATTAGATTTTTATTTGTTATTATTTGTATGAAAATGTTTAAGTTAATTTGTTATTAATATCTATTTGATTATGTTTGTATTAAAATTTATAGGCCAATTTTATGTTAATTAGGTTATGAAAAGAAAAAAATAAAGTTTAATATGAATTATTTGAAAAACAAGTGTTTGTTCAAAAATCAGTTAGATTAAATCGAACCAAACTGATTAAGAATAGTTTGATTTAGTTTAATTCCTCATTTACAATAAAACTGATTAGTTCTAAATATAAGGAAAACCAATTGGTTTGATTTGAATTGCTTTTTTTCTCAAAACTGAACCAATTCAAACGACAAACATCCTTAGTTTATTTGATCTTTATAACAACTGCCCATATAATAAATAGGCTTTGGCTTTGTCCCCTTCGTCAAAGGGTTAGTTTAGGTCAAGGGAGGCAATAAACATGTTAAAATGGACTAAATGGATTAGGTCATCTTGTTTAATTATATAAATTATGTGAATTAGACTTTCATTTTAGTCATATAAATGAAACCTGTTTACTTGTAAGTTAGCCTATTTACACAAAACACACCATTTGAATTGGATTATATATGGTGAGTCTTTCATTTTTTTTTGTTGCACAAAAGACTATGTAATTTTTATATTTTAAGTTTTAAGTATGAATGATTAACATACGAAGTATGTAAATTTAGATTTGGACTATTTAATGTAATGATTGACTTTAATGTTTGAGTTTTTCTTTTGTTAAATATGTGATTTATATATTTAAAAAAATTTGACATTTCAATAGTCTACTTGTTTAGGCCATCGAGTTTATATTAGGAAAGTCAAGTAAAAATGTAAAAAACAGTTCAATTTGTCGAAGCGACCTATCTAACCCATATAATATGGTAAGTTCACTTAAGGAAATAACTATAATTTTGGGGCATGTCAATTTTGACCTACGGGTCAAAGAACTAAAAAAAAAAAAAAAGAGTTAAGGCTTATGGAGTAATGGAAAACTTATAGAGTTAAAGATTGGTTGATTAGGTGGATTTCATATTGTTTATCTAGTATTTCTACTTTTGTTATATGTATTTTAAATTCTATTACAATTTATGAAGTTATGAGATCCGATTGGTGGGATGGTTATGAAATCTCCAAGAAAGACATTCTGAAGAAGATCTTCATGGACCCAAAGGCCACTGCTCTCATTGCTGACAAACTCATAAAGAAGGCTCATTTCTTACATGTCCTGTTTGATTCACTTCATCCTTCCTAGAGGAGGAAGTTTTGAAAAAGTCTCTGAAGTAGACATTTGTGTTTTGTATGTACCACCAGCTAACATTCAGAAAGATCAGCCTTCCATGTCTCATTATAAACCATATGGTAGCCGCTGTCTCCACCATCAAGAAGACCTGCATTCCTTATGGAATGCTAATGACAAAAATTTTCAGATACAACAATGTTGATATGGAAAAGGTACCATCAAAAAAGCCTATAGCATATTTTATAGCAAAGAGCCTCAAGCTGATGAGCTTGAAGCTAAAGCTACCAATTGCTGAGGAGGAAGGAGAACCTAAAGAAGGTTATGAGGAACAAGAATGTGAGAAAAGAAGAGAGAAGAAAAATGAGTCTTCAAAGCTCACAAGGAAAGGCAAGGAAGTACTAGTAGTAGAAGAAAAGGTTCAGAAGAAGAAGAAAAAGAAGAAAGGAGAAAAGCTTATGATTGAAGAACCAGTTTTTGAGCAATCCTCTGAAGAATAAGAATTCACAGTCTCTCAGACTGATGAATCTCCAAAAAAAAACCTTCTTGAATCAAAAAAGAGTCTGACAAATATCAGCGAAGAAGAAGAAAAGAAAACTGATGAAGAGCACGATTATGAAGAACAAAAGAGTTGCTCTTCTGATGATCCAAAAGTGATCATTTTGATGATCAGAAAAGTGACGCTTCTGAAGGAGAAGAAGAAAAAGAAAAAGAACCCATTGAACAAGCTGTACAATCTTATGATGCTGAAGATAAGCCTGAGAAAGAAGAAGAAGAAGAAGAAGAAGATTTTGAAGAATTCACTGTTGATCCTGATGTCAGCACTCTTTTTGACGATATCTTCACTTCCACAATGGCTGAAGCTTCACCTATCACACATCCCGCTAGAGCTTTAATTTTTTTTTTTTAATCAAACTAAGTATGAAAGGACTGAGCCTCATTATAATATGCAAGGTTAAAAGACCCCTGAATCCACTTACACTGAGATACTCCACGAGATTGATAGCCTGTCCCCAGATACTACTGCAAGAACCACTGAGATGCCTAAGAAGACTGATGCTCATCATGACCATTCTAAGATGCCTACTGCTGCCTCTCTAGAAAATATTTTTGCTGTTATTATTGATGTTCCCCCTACGAATGTTTAAGAAATTGGTGAATCATCAAGACTAGTCCTCACAGGTCTTGAGATTGTGCCTTACTACACTCTACATTCTCCAAGAATATAGTTTCTTGGTGCCAGTGAGGAAAAACTACACAAGCTGAACTTAAAGGTTAAACATCTAGAGCCTAGTTAGCAGGAAATGGAGAGAGAAATTAATGAAGGCCAATTTTTATGCTATTCAAGAAAGCCTTATTGAATTCAGGCAACGTTTCAAGCCGTTTGAGACTTTGTGGGTTGTGAAATATGAGAATGAGATGAGGCCTTCACCTCTTGAACACCTGAGCCTTCTAATCATATCCTTGTTTCCTCGTCTATTATTTCAAATACTGATGATGATTTCACCAACTCTTATCCTTGTCCATGATGGCTTGCAATTTTTGTTTTTACTTTTCTATTTTTTCTCTTTACTTTTTGTGATGACAAAAGGGGAAGAAGAAAAGAATAGCTTTATTCATTCTGGACCCCTTTTGTTATTATGTTTGTTTTGATTGCTTTATGTTTTCAATTGCTATATCCGTTACTGGACTGTTCTGATGTACAGTTTTGATGAATGAATGACAAATATTTGTTCTTTCAAATAAGTATTCTATATATTAATAATTTGATATTTAACGAACCTATTGAGGGGGAGCTCCTTTAAAGTTCACTTTATAGCTCATTTCACATTAACCTCTTTCAAGCTTAAGAAAGGTTATTGCTTGATATTTGCATATGAATTTCGTAAGTATGGTTTGTCATCATAAAAAAGGAGGAGATTGTAAGGTCCAAAGCCCTTTTATCCCATATGCCTTAATGTTTTATTATTAAGTTTTGATAATTAACAAACATACTTAGATATCCATGATTATTGCTCTAACAACCACTCTGAGTGTGATGTAGAGTTTGTGAGTCATTTGATGAGAACAGCCATAATCAATCATTCTAATGGTCTAGCCTACTTGGAAAAGTGCACACTACCAAAATTTAAATTCTCCTTGGAATATGATTGACTCCTAATGCACCCACTTGTTCAGAATCCACTTTCTTGAAGAAAAGTTAGTGTGGTTCAGTCAAAAAAGCTAAGAATGTTCAAGTTTTTACAAGTCATTTGATCATAAAAGTAATTCTAAGACCATTCTTAACACCATTTTGATTATCGCTGCTGCAAGACAAGGCTTTAAGTAAAAGCTGTCACAACAGGGTTACAAGACAAGAAAACGGTCAAAACTACCCGCGACGCACCATAAGCATTAAATGCATCAAACGGTTATTTTTTCAAATCACACTATAGAAGAAGATGATCAAGTATCATTTAAAATCTTTTCGGCAACGAACCATAAACATCTGCTACCATTCTGATATCTTCTATTTTTACTCAGTTGTTATATTCAGACATATTCTGATTATAGAGAATTTTTAGCTCTAATTATTCTACTTGTATACACTCTTTTAGTGATTTGAGAGCAACCTACAAACCAATCTCACTTACTTCTTGTATTCTTGACCCATTAGTGGTCAGTGAGTGTTATGAGTTAGCTTGAAGAGGTTAAGTGTGAAAAACTACTCGCATATATAAAAGTCTCAATTGCTAGTTGAGGACTAGAGATAGACATGTAGTTTAATTTGACCGAACCAATGTAAATCCTATGCGTTACGTTAAGCTGCTTCTCTCTTTAATGTTCTTTTACATTACTGCTACTTTGATACTTATAGTTGCTTGTAAAGCGTTTCATAGTTTGTGAAAATATCCTTCTATACCGTCTTAGTAAGAATTTTTCAAACTCTTCTCACATATATAAAAACGTATTATTCTGTGCTTACCTTTTTGAATACCCTTATGATCACTATTGTGATTGCTTTATTAACAGGCTTCTCTAATTGTCCAAGTATTACTTGAAATTGTTTAAAATCAGAAAGAAAGAATTTTAAAAGCACAATTCAACTCCTTTTTCTCATGCTCTTGTCACCTTCAAGGGAGACATTATACATTGATAGTTTCTTTTACTGTGACAATTGATACGAGTAAAGGACAACAATTTATATGTTGCTATCTTTGGGGAAAGAAATAAAAATGAATGAAAAATTATAATTTGTGACAAATAATAGCAATTATCAAATATTGCAACCAATGTAGTATTTAAATAAGTGTCACAACTGTCTTCTTCAAAAGGTGCCATAACGAAAAGGTGAGAGAAATTATTAAGAAAACGAAATCTCCAATAATTTTTATTTTTAGGAAAAAATTAAAAAATCCTTAAAAGGAAAATAAAAAAAATAGTTTACAAATCAGGTCGAGTTCAAAAGTTTAATTATGCATAAGAAAAAATAAAAACTTAATATTACTGTATCATTAATATGTCCGTATATAGACAGTTATTCTAAAATTAATTATGTAAATTATTAATAACTTTAAAAATATTTATTTTAATTTAACTTTAAATAAGATAAATAATAAAAAAATATCACAGCTTTAAATTTACAAAAAGGTCCTCTTGGACGGGGTTCAAGACAGTATTAGTCTATACGATAAATTCTTACAATTTTAACCACGCTTAAGGATAGAATAACTGTACAAAACGCTGTTGGTCATTCCTTGAAAAAAAAAAAGAATAAATAAATAAATAAACATTTTTAAAAAAATTATTTAAACATTAATGACAAAGGTAACAAGATATGCTAGACAAGCAATGAAATGTTTGAACAAAATAAGATGAGAAAACAACTGATGTATCACGTGATAGTCCAAGAAAATAAAATACGCGAATTATATAATTAATAAGAGGAATAAAATGCTATATAATCGAATGAGAAGAAAAACACAGTAAAAATTAAGAAAGACTGACTTTTTTTTTTTTGGTTTTCAAAGCAAAAGATGGAAAGAATAAATAAATAAATTAAATAAAAAAATTTACAAATGGTATAAATCAAAAATATTCTCATAGAATTCGGTCCATTTAAACCGCTCCATAAGCTTAATCTCTCCGAGTCATGAGTAATAATTGTATGGACTTCTCTATAAAATATGGTTCTTAAAAATTAAACTGAAATTCTCATGCTCAGAGGTGTAACCCACTTCTTCTATATTAACACTTCTTTCTTGGGTAAAAATTTACAAATTTGACTTACTTTGCATGCCTATGTATCTTTTATGTGTAATGAAAAAGTTAAAGCCATGTAATTATATATATATATAGTGAGTTAAAAGCTTTTAATAAATATTTTGAAATAAGAAAAGAATTTTTGTTTATTTTTATTTTTGAACAAAATTTAAAGATAATATCAATCTAAAATTAAACAAGTGAAATTGAAAATTATTCCTACAATTCAAAATAAAAATTTAACTTATAAACACAAATGATAAATTGAATGGCTCTTACTATCTTGGTGGATTCTAAAATGTTCTTAAGGGATTGTCCTATCACTATAAGTAAAAAGTTACTTTGAGCCTGTTTGATTTAGATTTTAGTGAAATTAATTTTAAAAAAAATGATTTTGAAGGAATTTATTTACTTTTAGAAATGAAATTTCAAAAATTAGTGTATAAGAATTGATTTTTATTTTGATAGTACATATATAATTATAAGGTAGAATCACTTTTAAAATGTAATGGAATGCATATTTTTGAAAAATTTCTAGGTCCGACACCTAGAGTCAATTCCACTTACAAAGCACTTTTTTCTCAAAATCAATTCTACAACATAAATAAAAATTTGTGAGAATTGATTTGAAAAACTAACCAAATAAGTTAGCTAGTTTTTTGAATCAATTCTTAAAAGTCATAAGTCCAAAATTTAAAACAAATAAGCACTTTTTGTATTAAAATAATAATATAAATAATATTAAAAAATAAATCATATTTGTAATTAAACATAAAATAATTTTTAACTTGGGGGTACTTACATGCACTGTTGAAATGTTAACTGCTTAAACTGTAAGTATGAGAGTAAAAAAAATTTTCTTCTCTAATATATTATGGATGTGATATTTTTATGTATAATTCTTCTATTTTACCATCTTTTAACTGATTTCATCATGCTTATTTTATTAATAAAATATCCATTTATTTTTAAAAAATAGCTCATGCTATAATATTTTTAATTGATTAATTATTATGATATTTATATTGTAATAATTTAAACACGTTTGTTGATGGACCTATCAAAATTCCTCAATATTAATAAGAAAACAGATACTTAAAATACTATTTTCTAGTATTTATAACATAGATAAGAATGAAATTGGATTATACAATTTTTTTATGTAAATTAGGTTCATAATTTTTTTAATTTTTCTATTTTCAGGCCTATCTTAAAATAATTTTATAATATACATGATTAAATAGTTTTTAATGTTAAATTTTTTAAGATTTTGACCTACAATATCAATATAACAAATATGCAATTAATTTTTATATTGATTAAATTATGTCATAAAATTATTAAATCTTATAAATGTGTTTGATACTAATATAATAATTTATTCTATATTCATATAAAAGAAATGGTAAATTCATGAAAAGTTCAAATTCTCAATAAGTTATTTTTTGCTATCGCGTGCATATATGGTTGGATGATAGGGAATGAGAAAAATAAAAAGAAAATTAAGAAAAAAGAAATAAATTTTTTATTTGATAATTTAAAAGTAAATAAGAAGGAAAAAAATTTAAAAGGGATTGTATTTTTCGTGTTTTACTTTTAAAGATCTAATTTTTGTTCTCCTAAAAATAAGGTGAAGTGTGAGAGACTAAAATTTTTTATAAGTTAAAAAAATAAAAATAAATATTTTACATCTTCACTTCCCATATTAAATATATTTCTCTATTTTTTAGTAAATTAAAATGATCATTTACATAAAGACATTTAGAGAGAGAGAGAGCGAGTCATCTAGAGAGAGAGACATTTAGAGGGAGAAAGAGAAAGAGAGAGAGAGAGCACATGTATCTTCAAGAAAGTCAAGGGCAGACGTATTATATTGAGTTGATGCGACCCCTGGCAGTCGCGCATCCGGAGTTGTCGAGGTTTCTGTCATTTCCCTATGAAACCAAAAAATTTGCTTATGTTGTAACAATTTAGTGTAGATACATTCTTAATTTATTAATCCATTTTGTCATCAAGAACAAAATATTTAAATTATAATAATACCATTTAAATGATTACATTTACAAAACCACAAAGGAGAAATTCATAATTAGAAATAATCAAGTTTTGTTAGACGAAAAAGCAATAATCAAGTTTTAAATTTGAATCCATGAAACACTTCTTAACCTGTCAAATTGGAGTCTTATACACAATATCAAAGCGCTCGGCACTGCTTATTTTTTTTATTCTTATTTCATTATTATGATTTCCCTATTGTTTGAATTATGATGCATATTTGTACATATATATAAAAAAAATAATAATTAGAGGTCGACAATGCAATATATATAAGCCAAAATTTATCTTCAAGAAAATGTAAAAAAAAAAAAAACAAAAAAGCAGTGAAATTAGACTGGGCTGTTAAATCAGACCAGTCTAACCAAGAAACAATCCATTAGCTGCCGTGGCAGAGTTTGAACGAAAATTCTGAGGAGCCAAAATAAATGTTCAATATGTCAATTACATTTATTGTGACATATGTTTTTAATATACTCCTACTTAAAAGTAAAATTTAAAATGTTATTAACGAAACTTTAAAATAATAAAAAAAATTGTCCTTCTTTTCTATAACACAAAAAAAAAGTAATAAAATAATATTAAAAAGAGACTGAAAATTACCTTTCATTAGAGTGTCAATATCCGCTTTTTCAATAACTTGAATTCATCAATAACTGAATTAGAACGAGAGCTTTTTACTATTTCTCTTTTAATGCAAAATCACCACATTATCTGTAAGAAATTCTTTTTTTTTTGTATTTATCAACATTGTGTCATTCATTTTTATTGTTGAAAGAGATAATTTTATTTGAAAACGAATCTGGTTATAACTTTTAGCTAATCTCAATGACAAATTAATGAAACTGGTCTTTAATGATTATGGTGGGATTTATTAACATATTTTTTAATAAAAGGTAAAAAAATAAATTGTACATGCGTAATTACTTTGTCCAAGAATTATTAAAGTTAAGTCCAAAAAATATAAAATGTGTAAATAATAAAACACAAAAGTTCCATGTATTTTATAGATTATGTTGGTCAAAAAATATAAAATGTGTAAATAATAAAACGTAAAAATTCCATATATTTAATAGATTATGTTTGAGGGCCTAATATATTTTTCCTATAAAAAAATCATATATTTTTTGTGGTTTTTAAAAATTGTATGGCTGCCCCCTAGTCATAACTAAGCTCCACCAGTGATTGGTGGGTCGGTCTATGCAATATCAAGGAGAATTCTAACACTACCCCAATGGCGCCAATCAAAATATAGGCCCACGTTATATTATAAGGGTTTATTCCCGTACGTCGCCCAAAAATGATGCAAGCATGCATAAGCTAATAAAGTTATAATAATTTTAATTAACGTTATAAACATTTTAAATAATATTACATTATTTTAAAATAAAGTTATAACATAATTTTAAAAAATGTTAAACTATGTAATGAATGTTTAAAATTCTTTTTAAATCAAAACTCTATAAAATGATGTTGTAAAAAGTTACTTTATTTAAAATATGGGATCTGAATGCTGACTCCTCTATTGCAGCTGAGATTTGGGGCGCTTGGGAAGGATTATGTCTGGCCGTCCTAATGATACATGCACGAGGAGCTCAATTGGTAACCATAGTACAAGTGAATATTTGATATCAGATAAATTTTAGAAAATATTTTTTTTTAAAATGCTTTCACTAAAATTTGGAGGGTGAAGATCCACTTATAATAGATGTAAGTTTTGGTATACTTATATCGTTTAATAATTTTTGATAAACATTAAATTTTATCATTCTCACCATTAGATTAAAAATTCTTATGAAGTAAATTAAGTTTATAAAACATCATATAATTTAAAAATTAATTAATATTTTATCGCACTATTTTATTTTAGCGTATAATATTTTTTAAAATATAAATAAATATTAATTGTTAGATTATATACCTATAAATGTTTAATTTATTTTAAATTTAACATGCATGATTATCAAAATAATATTAGATGATTCAACGATTAAATTAATTTAATTTATATTTTATAAAAAATTATTAAATGGTATAAATATCCAAGACTTATACTTAATATAAATAAATTTTTATCTAAATTTTAATTATAAATTATTTTTATCATAAAATAAGTTAATATAGATTGTTAAGGAGGATGTGAGAGCTTTTGAAATAGAAGTGATATGCAGAAGTTGTCTATCAGCTGACAGAGAACAACAGTGCAGATTACCTTGCAAACCTGAGCCTGAAGCAAGACTCAAGACTGAAGTTATGGGAAGCTCCTCCTAGTGAGTCTTGCCTGTTGAGGATGGAACGAGGGTTGATAGTCCCAAAGGCTCTCTTTTGTAGTTTTATTCTTTTGTCTTGGGCTGAATAGTCGCATATGTTAGAATTTTTTTATTTGAATTATAATTAATTATAATATTTTATTTATGAAGATTTGACTTGACTGTCAATATTATATGAATTATAGATAAATATTAGTAGGTCTAATATTATTATGATTTAATTATTATAAATTATACATATTTTATATTGTGTTAGTGTAAACTAATAATAGTACGAGTCTTAACCCAATATGTTCATAATAAAAATGTTCATTAAGTTATATATTTGTAGTTAGGCTTCCTTTATTCTCTAAGAAAAGAGAAATCCTAACTTTACATTGTTATTTTTCAACATGCTCCATTGATGATAGAGAGAAGAATAAGAAATGAGAAGAAGATCAAGTCTCTCTCATTCTTATAGGTCCACATATTAACCATTGAGAATTTACATGCATTAAAATCATGTTGTAATAAGTTAGATTTATTTTTAGTGTTCTATTATCATATAATACTCAATTTCAATTTTCTTACATTTAGTATCAGAGCCACATTGTATGATTTTAGAACTCATTTTTGTGTTTATTGGTCGTGATTTATGTGCGTCAAATTTGGATGTTTATCATTTTTTCATGCACATCTCTGGCTTAAAATTAGATGAAATTTTGTAAAAATTTTCTCTAAATTCCCTAGGGTTATTGTATATCTGAATTCAAGGAATCTATAGACACCAAAATTACTGTATTTCGTTCTCCATAGAGAGAGAATTTCGAGGTCAAATTTTCACATCTAAAAACATTAGGGCTTCGAAATCACTCAAATTTCTCCATAAATCTGCCATTAATCCATAAATTGCTTCAGGATTAGTGTTAGAAATGATAACAACATGAGACACCCCATGAAAATCATGTCAAAAGTGGAGAAAACGAGTTCCGAAACTCAAATTTTCAACTCTCGCCGCTGACGGTACCAGTTCGGCGATTTAATTTTGAAACGATCTGGGATTGATTTTTCGGTTGAATCCACATCAAAACCAATTTTAAAAAAAGGGTATTTCGGGGCTTCAAAAACTGAAGCACGTTAGCAGGTCCAACCGTGGGTATTTCCAATCCAATCTTCATGTTTGGGCAAGTTTTCGGTGGGATTTTTGCATGAAATCAAGAAAGCTCTATTTTTGGGTGGATTTCCCACTGAAACAACATGAAAATCGCTCAAAAACGTGCTACAGTAAGCTCCATTCAGCCGATCATGTCGGAACCCGTTTCCGCAGTGGGTCAACCCGCCTGAGGTTGAAAGAAGCTGCTGATGCAGCTCGATGACCACGCCCACACGCCGCTCTGAAGTGTGAGAGCGCGTGTAAGTCCCACCGGAGGAATGTTTCCATTCCTTTTTTTCTCATGTACTCCACGCTCCCTAAATTTAATTTTGGGATAATTTTTATATTTTTTTCTACTGTTATAAATTTTTTTTGGAAAATTTTAAATAATTAAGTAATTTTAAATAATTTTTCAGCATAATTTTTATCCAAAACATATCCAAAAATTATTATTTGAAAATTATTATTTAATATTTTATATCTAAATATGGTATATACTCTCCCTAATTTATTTTCTAAAATTTTATATTCTCAGCTTGTGTGAATATAACATTTATCTATGTCTATTTACACTATATAAGTGCAAAACTATTTCAGAATGCAGTAAAATATATTTTTCATGATAAGTGAAAGTATTTATTTTTGTTTAATTTTCTTTTGGACTGTCATAATATTCCTATATGAGAAAATTTTCACTGATTGGTAGAATGATTACTACTAAAGTGGAATTACTTGTATTAATTTGTAATATTTTATCATAAATTGGAGAATGTTTCTGTTTAAAGCATGTGATTTCCTACTCAAAGAGAGTTATTATGTGTTTTAATTAGAAGCTTAATTTTGATGATATTATTAAAGAATTCATCGACCTAGAAGATCTGTTTGTCTAAAGGAAATAGATTTTCAAAGTTGATGCATTCTCAGTAATTAACTTTACCAAAAGGAGAGTATATGATTTTATACTAACTCTCTATAAATACTTATTATATTTTGAAGTTATTTTATGCCTTTTTTATATTGTCTAATGCATTCATATTTTGTCTTAAATAATTACATTTTTTAATAATAAATATACTATTTCAATTGAAGTATGAACTAGTGCTATGTTCTAATTATTTGCTATTTTTTTTTCAAATATCAAGAATATCATCGATACTCATATAGTATTTGAGTTTATATTATCTAGATTTATCTTATGCTTTTAAAATATGATAAAATTACATATTTCTGTATATTGAGTTATATAACTTTATTGTATTATAGAATGTAATTGGATCTGTTTTTTAACTAGTGGAAGTACATATTGTTTAGTGTTTCATGTTTATTGAATCATGTTGTTACTTTACATTATCATCTATATTTATTTGAACTTTTATTTCTATGTATGACTAGTTTTATAGATAAGTATGAATATTTATCATTATCAAGTTTAGTTTAGTTTTTTTTTTCATCTAATGAGTTGCAAAAGTGGAAGTCTTTTTTTTTCATTTTAAATGTTTACTTCTCATTCTTTTAGCCGAGTAAGCCTACAAATTTACCCAATGTTGGCAAGTAATAATAGTACATACATATTTTTAATGAGTAAGAGATTCTTCACTAAATTTTATCCCACATAATTATATTCCTTTTATTTAGGAATTCTGTCTAATTTTGATAGTGTGACTTTTTTTTTCTCAAACACTACAAAATTTAGAAATTATGATTTGGTAACGATTTTAATTCATGGATTACCATGAAATGCTAACATTGACATGCATATATTGCTTGACTTGTATGTCATGCAAAGTTAGCATTCTATAGATCTTGACATCAATAGGAGGATTTTGACTATTATGATTATTTGATACCAAGATTAATAAAGAAATCATTTATTAAGTAAATTTGGATTATTATGTAAAAATCTCTGATTTTGGTCATAGAATGTTTTTGAATATCATAGATTATTATTTTTTTTTAAAATCTATGTTTGTATTCTAATTCATATATTTGAAATAGAATTCTATCCATATAGTTATCTATACTAAGGAAAATAATTTTTTCAAAACCAAAACTTTGAAAAGGGTTTGATGAAATCATAGGAATGATAATGACACATGCCTACTTGTCTCTGACTTGGTTTAATTAGTGAATATTTTACTAATTGAAATCAAATGAGTAATGTCTAAGAAGCTTTGTAAGAAGACTCCTATATGCTCTATGCATATAGAATTAAAGCCTTTTATTTGGTTGTTATAAGAAATTGATGTTATTCATGTTTGGTAGCTACACATAATTTATGTACATCATTTACCAATTTTAAAGGCATGTAAATATAATTTGTGTTGGATCACTAAAAACTTCTTTGATTAGAATACTCAAGGGTTTTTATTTTGAAGTTTTTTTGATAGTTTTGCAAATGTGATTTTATAATATTGTTGGTCCCTTAACCAAAAATTTCAACCTATAGTGTTAAAAGACAAGGTGACAACAAGTGAATTTTTTAGTCCTTTTGATGTATTTGCTTAGTGAGAGTTTTAATTATTATGTTATTATGCTTATCATGTTGGACCTTTTCTCATTGAACAATCTTTGGTTGACATGCATAATATCATTACATACAATTGATGATACATTCATTTCAACTATTATCTTTCTTTAAATGTACACATTTCAATTGTAAAAGCTTGTGACTCGGTGTCCTTTAAATCAAAATGTATCTTGATTGATATCAATTTTGAATTTGAAACATAATTTTGTAACTAGGTATCCTTTGAATCTAATTATCTCTTGATTGACACCAATGTTGAGTTTGAGATATATTTTTGTAGCTCAGTATTCTTTTAATCAAAATGTCTTTTGATTTAGATTATGTTTGAGTTATGAGACATGATAGTTTTTTCATTAACCATACAATTTCTCTTATTTATTTTATACCAAAGCATACTTGAGAGAAATTAGATTTCTCCTGCTTATATTGTAACTAAGCATATTGAGGAGAAATCAGAGGACTGACAAGAAAATAACACATCTTATGAATTAATGTCATTATTTTTCTTGCTACACTACTACACTAAGACTTATGTCAATAATGTTGAATTGTATTTGTGATCATGGAAAGGAGTCACCTCCGTAAATGATCAATGATTACCATGATTTAACATAGTTGGCATTATATGATGAAATCATATCAAAAGTGTTATCTTAGATCATATTTTTTAAAAAATGTGGTCACGTACTAAGTTTGTTTTTCTTAGTTGTTCAGTCCTAGAGTCATTTTTGAAATAAAATGTTTTCAAAATTAAAATCACAATTAATTTTGTCCAAGTGAGAAATGTTAGAATTTGTTTATTATAATTAATTATGATATTTTGTTTGTGAAAATTAGGTTTTCAATATGATCTGGATTATAGACAAGCATTGATAGGCTCAATATTATTGTGATCCAATTATTGTGAATTATGTACACCTTAAATTGTGTTAGTGTTAACTAATAATAATATAAGTTTTAATCCAACAGGCCCATGATGGGAAGACCCATTAGGTTATATATTTGTAATTAGGTTTCCTTTGCACTCCCTAAGAAAAGAGGAACCGTAGCCTCACATTATTGTTCTTCAGCCTATCCCATTAACAGCTGATAGAGAGAAGAGTGAGAGATGTAGAGGAAGACCAAGCCCCTTCCATTCTCATAGGTATGCAAATTAGTTGATATCTAGGCAGTTAACAGGTCAAATTTATTTTTAGTGTTATATTATCATATAATGCTCAATTTAATTTTTCTTACACCATATACTCACAAAAATAAAACACAAATAAATAAATTTGTACTTTATTTAAGATTATTGTAATTTTAATGACCGACGCACCTTTGTGTCATTTTTCTGAGCTAACGCACGGGAGAATGCCTTATATTATGTATATATATAAAGTTGTGGTTTAACTCTTGATCTTCATAAAGAGGCTAAAGTGCACCTGCGACCCGCATATATGCCCTGACAAATTTGTATTCTACTGAATTTATTGGTTTTTTCATATAGTTGGGCTCATATATTATATAATTTTATTCAATTATATTTTCATTTTTCTCATAAATGTATATGTGCAGGCTTATGTTGAAAAATAATTAAATAATTTTCAAAATTTTCATAAATATATATGCACCAACATTTCTGCCAAAAAAAAAAAAAGAAACGCATTTTGCAATATTTATTTGAATAAACAGATTTAGTATAAAATATATTTACTGAGAAATTGCATCTCTAATACTTGCCAAAGCTTCAAGACATGGAAAGAATGAAATGAGTATGTTCAAGATGAATTAAAATCATATATATATGTGTGTGTGTGTGTGTGTAAGTCTTGAATACTTACACTGCTTAATAACTATTTATAAAATACGAATTGAATTAATCAAATCGTTAAATCATGTATTATTATCTTAATAATTATGCATGTTAAATTTGAAATAAATTAGACATTCATAAGTATGTAATTTAATAGTTAAATTTTTTTTATATTTCAAAAAGTACATTATACGTTAAAATAAAGTAGTGCGATGAAATATTAACTAATTTTTAAATTATATAAAATTTTATAAACTTAATCTACTTCATAAGAACTTTCAATTCAATAGTTAAATTGATAAAATTTAAAGCCATATAAGTGTTTAATGATTTATACCTAGTATAAGTAGATCTCCACCTATATATATATATATATATATATATATATATATATATATATATATATATATATATATATATATATATATATATATGAATTTGATCTCAAATTGATCTCAAACCTTTTTCTTTACCAATTCGATTTTGAAAACATTGCTAAAAAGTAATTACCACTTTCTTTAAATTTTCAAGAACTTCTATAAACTTAAAGAACAAGGATATTCATGATTCATAAAAGTTTAAATTACACCTTAAAAAATTTTAAAATATATTTATATCAAATTGTAAGAAACATAAATTCAATTATTACGACTAATCATAAAAAAATACTTTTTGTTTCATTTTTATGTTTTCACTTCTTGTTTAATTAATTTAATAACAAAAATAGTATTCAACATTCAGTATAGAATCATTACTACATGGACATATTACCCACCATTGAGAATAGTCTTTAATTCCAAGTTCAATTTCCTTTTTTGTTTTCCTCTCATCTATTGTCTAATTAACTCACTACTATTCTTTCTTGCTAACGTGCGGCTGTAATTTTAACCCATAATAAAGAAAATGTTGCTGCATACCTGAAATTATAATAGGAACTCTTCCTCCTAAACTTGCCTGTCACAAAGATGGCCAATAACTAATTAAGGATCGATTGATAAGTAAATTGGGCAAAAAACAAGCAGCTCCATGGCGATGGTTATACCATTTTAAGGCTCCGTTTGGTATGCTGTGTAAGCGAATAATAATATATAGTATAATAATATTATCTATCAAATAGTATAATATTTGATCAAAATAATTTTATTTAGTCTTTGACTCTATAATAGATATGAATCAAATTATTTTATCTCATACAATTTATACACTTAAGATTAGATAAAATTATTTTGACTGAATAAATTATTATCTATTATCTTGCCTAAATGTCGATAATATTAATTATACTATATTATTCATTCTTTATATGGTGTATCAAGCAAGGCCTAATTTTCATACAAGGATTCTTTCCTTTTTAGGTCTTATGTTGGGATCAATATTTATACAGAAAAATGGTGTAAAAAAGTGATGTGATGAATTTTGATATGGAAAGGACATCAATTTAAAAATTAACCAAGTCTATAATTTCTTTACATCACTATTACATTTTTTCCCTCTCCGAAATTTAAGGAGTTTCTGTTATTTTTATATATATTTTAATTAATCAGTCACCATTCCTACCTTTATGTATAGGTTTGTGTTAAATCCATAATTTCGAAGGCTTGCGCTAAGTTTCATTTCAATATCAGTATCAATATAATAGGAGAAAGCTACTAGACGTTGAACATCATAAAACTCATAATATTTACTCATTAAAATCTTCTATAATTAAGTTGAGGTTGATTGAGTACAAAAGGATAATACTATGATTGGTGTGAAGGAATAGAATGTCATTATTTCAATCTTGGAACAAAAGCATTCATACATTTGTTAATGAAAAAAAAATATATGAAATGACATTCATATTTTGAACTCCATTTCACAAATTTGTGAGATTTCATTCCTCCCAAAAAAAAAGAAAAAAGTGGGATTAGAATTTCATATTTTTGTGGAACAGGAGTCCACATTTTTTTTACATATTATATCCTTATTTAATTTATAAAATAATAAGGATTATCTTTTTATAATCTAACTAACCCTGATGTACTAACTCCAACTTATGCCTAAAGCTTTTGTGCCGTTGTTTTTGAAAGGAGACGAGGTAGTTTCTGCTCGGGCCGTTGCTTATGAATTTTTGTTATCAAGTTGAAAATTAATTTTGAATATTATTTTAAACAATTCACGTTCATATATATATATATATATATTAATTATGTCATTTATATTAATTGGAGTCCCATTCATTGTATCACATACACCAAACTGTAAAATCTTTTTTCAATTCATTTTGTCTATTATCGTATCAAACTGTGAAATTAGGATAAAATTCTTATTTCAATTTATTAATTCACATTCTTATTTCTATTTTTATTCTATAAAATTTTATTATTTGCACCAAACGTAATTATAAAGAGTTATAATTAGAATTATAATCGGGAGTATTTGTGATAAGAAATGAACTAATCATTTTAATTTTTAGAGCCATGGATTTTTTATAGTCTTTCTGTAACTCATTGGTTATCTTCTGAGTTTTTACTAACTATTGTTAATTAATATTTCAACCGAGTTTCACATTAACCTCTGTTGTAAGTACGCCTAAAAATTTCAACCCAATGAAGAAAAAGTGATGCTGCGTGTATACCTGATATTACGAGTTTGAACGGAAACTCTTGCTCCTACACTTGCCTGTCACAAAGATGACCAAAAAACCACAAAAGGTGTCGGTGAGTAGTTTGGGTAAAATGAATACACACACACACACACACATATATAGAGAATTGCAAGGGAACTTGGATTTTCAAGAAACTAGTTGGCTCTTGACTGAGGTGTAGTAGAGTAAAGACAGAGGTAAATTCAGGTTGTAATTAAGTGGAGGTAAATTAAAGGAAATTCATGAGTAAAAAGAAGTAAGGAAGACAGAAAAAGAGGTTAAAAACAAAGTGCAGGTTAAACATACATACCTCAATTTAGAGGAGGAAGGAAAACAAAGTGCTCCGTGGGATTAATTGCAGGCTTCCAAAGACAGCACAAACGCTGAGTATCTGCAGTATATGCTGCCTTTGCAATGCAAGATGGAGTCTATGGCCGTCAACGAGAGTCCAAGTCGAGCACTGAATGAATAAAAAAAAGAGAAAATGGTTCTTAGTCAATTTAAAGTATTGGGTAAACCCAATAATTCTCTGCTATATTACTCTATCTTCCCACGGGCAAAATAATTTATCATTTTTTTCCTTAGAGGAGCAATTAGTATTAAATAAGAGAAAGCGACAAGATGTTGAACATCATAATACTGAAATTTACTCTTTAAAAAAAATTACATAATTAAATTGAAGTTGGTTGAGCACAAAAAGATAAAAGAAATATAATTAGGATCAGTATCGGGAGCATTTGTTATAAGATCACATGAAATAATAATTTTTTGTTATTTAAGATTCATGGATTTTTTATAGTCTTTAGTCTTTTGAAACCCATTGGTTTTCTACCCACTCTTACTAACTATTGTTTTAATATTTCGACCGGGTTTTACATTAACTTCTAATTTAATGTTTCCACTGAGTTTTTACTTTTAACTTTTGTTTTAATGTTTTAAATTATGGAGACACCATGACACATGTATGAAAATATCTTTATTTTTATATATATTCCTTTTTTTTTGAAAAAATAGTAAAACGAAAATTATTTTTTATCATTATGTATTAGAAAGCCAAAAAAAAAAAAAAAGACTGGACCAGCTAATTTGAAACCACAAACACATATGTAGACCCACCCACTAATAATTCTTTGTCGGAGTACCTTGGCAAAATTATTTTACAGAGTCGACACATGACATCCCACGGAAGTTCTTCATTATAGAGAAAACCATGGCGATGGCCAATTGGTCGCTCTTATAGGTCTTCGGGTCGACGAATAAAACAAAAAATGTGGTGAGAAGAATGGCCGAAAGTGGTGGAATTACGGTAAAAAGTGGAACCATTTTGTATTAAATATCTCTACTTTACTGAATTCAGCCAATTAATCAGCCATGACCACAAGTATATGAATATATAATAAAACAAGCACTTTTAAGATCGATTGTAGGTGGACATATATGATATTAATTAATTATAATTTTTGTTATAATATGTTTTATGTGTCCGCCTAAGTTGACTTAATTTATTGATCGAATTCAAAAAAAAAAAATTATGATTTTTAGAGATTAATTGAGTAATTACATTTTTTTAAAGAATTTTGACAAGTAATCCTAAAATCTTATATCAATATTATCATTTTTATAAAAAAATATTATGAATTTAATTTATGCTGTTTTTTAAGCTTACAAATTAGTTGTATGTTAAATTATTGCAAATAAAATAATGGTTTTACTAACATGTGTCATAAGGGCATATGTTAAAGAATAAAAATAATATTTATTACTCTTCATTAAATTATCTTAATTACTTAAAAAAACATTAAATTTGTTTTGTATTTTTAATACATTAAATACTTGTACTTTTTATTTATTAGTTTCTATTTTTAATTCCTTAACATATGCTCTAAGGGCACATATTAGAAAAACTTATAAAATAAAAATTACCACCACAATATTTTTTTAATGTTTGTGCATTGGGTGGGACCTATTCTTTTAACATATGTCTCATTTGATAAATTTTTTAGGTTGACATTAACCTTAGATATCCTATTCACTAATTGTTAAGTATTAATTGAAGAGTCACATATCTAATTTATGTAACACATATTCTCTCACCATTTTATAAAAATACATATAAAACGAATCCTCTCATAGTGCGTGTTTGTTCCACTCTCTTGTCCTGTTCAATTTTCTTGGTTCTTAATTTCCCTAACTGCCCCACATAAAGTTCTTATGTTATGAATGAAGTCCTCATATGCGCATGAATAACTTTCAAGAAAACATTTTTACCAAACCTTTGCGTATGGCTTGAGCTACAACATCAATTAAAAATATAAATGTCTATAACTTCTAAATTATAGAATCATGCAATTTTTAACATTCTTATTTTAAAGTTTAAACTAAAGAAAAAATGTTTAATAATTTTTTTTAGTTTATATAAGAGGTTTAAGCATATGGGTATATGAGGAAAATAGATGGTTTGGTAAAAGATTGAAATTCTGACTTTATCACACTCTAAACTTAAGAGGACTGAATTTGATGTCAATTGAGTTACATGTTTGTTGACAAAAAAAATTTAATTTAAGACTAAAGTCCTATTTTAGACCCTCACATTTGATTTCATTTTCAATTTCATCCTTGACATTTTAATTTTTTTATTTTAATCATTGATATTTTTAAAATGGCTTCAATTTAGTTTCTTAGATTGTGTGTTTATCATCCAGTAAATGAAACTGATGATACGTTATCAGTAAGAGTAATATGACAGTGTTTTCTTATAGTATGACAGTTAGAAAGCAACTTACATAGCTTGTTTCACTTGATAATATGGCTGTTTTTTTTTCTCGTTAATTTAAATGTTAGACACCAAATTATAAGTTAATTCAAATGTCAGGGACTAAATTATGAGCAAATTCAAATGTTAAAATTGCTATCAAGTGATAAATTAGAAAATAACAATAACACATTATTCTTAATGATTACACATCATCATTTTTTTTTTGTTAATATTGGGTACATAAATGAAAAGACTAAATTGAAGCGGATTTATCAATGTCAAGTATTAAAGTGAGAAAATTGAAATGTCAAAGATGAAATTGATAATAAACTCAAATATCATATACTAAAATAGGGTTTTAGTCAAAATTTAACAATTAAATATGAAAAAAAAATTACATGCACATTAATGATTATTAGTCTCCAGGTCATTAATTGAATCTTCGGTAAACAATATGAAGTTAATCCTTCCCCAAAGTCAGTAAAACTAAATTTCAAATCTTTTTCCTAATTTCAGCTTGAACTTGTCAGAGATTTTAAAAAAAATGTATGCATCCAAAAATAATAAAAGTAAATCATTGACTAATAATACTATGTAAATGAAGATTTATAAATATATAATTGGAAGTCGATGCCAAATACACAATTTGAGGGATATTGCTGCCATGTTTAATTAAGAGGCAGCCACCAAGTTTGTCCCACTTAAAGAAGACTATGTTGCATTTGCTCGCTGGTTTCCAGTATTTGAGTCTTGTTTCAGAATATCATAATAACTAAATAGTACACGCTTGACATTTCTCTGCTACTTTCCTATAAGGTATAATCAACTTGCAAATCATAGTTAATCCAATATAATGACTCAATAGCTCAATATGCATGATTAACAATATGTAAGTTAAGAAGGTCCATCAAGCATAGATTCTCATGGACATATATCCAATATTAGTTAATTTCAACACTTACAAGCACTATTAGATATATTCAATAAATAATGTTATATAGAACTCATTGCATGATTTTTGTGTGAAACACATTTGGATAGAATATATAATCATGCATGATCCAAGATAAACCATTAAGTACATATAGGTAGCATGTTCATGATTTAAAAGTTATACATTTATCATCCTCAAAACTTAATACATTGATCCATTAAGGTAAACACAATACATATCTCATGCATGTATTAATCATTTATTAATTATGTATTTTTCATTATCAAAATATAGCACAGTAAACTTTTGGGGCAAACACAAACCACCCATGAAGCCCATTTCCAAACAACACATGAAACCATTTTAGATTCTTGAATCAGCCATATATATAACAACCCAAACCAACACAACATGTATTAAATTAAAGAATTCGCCTTTTAGACTCATGAATTAGTAGGCACGGACCAGTTTCAACATTTCGGTATTAAATGCAAAAAACTCTATGTTAGATTTTGGGGATTTTTACATGGATTCAAAGATGACGAAGCTATCCCAAATCAATCCAATCACCATCGGAAGTAGCTCTCTTTCTCGGCACAATCGTCCGACTGAGTTCTGGGTAAGGAGCATGTCTAAGAGATTGAGAGAAGGAGAAAGAAAGGTAATATTTTGGGTAAGAAAACATTATGAGTAAGAGCATTTTGGAGGAAAATGTAAATAAATGATATGGACACCAGCATGTGTTCCAACTCAACCCCATTTCGCCAAATGTGCAAATGACATGGAAAATTAGAGGCCATGTCAGCTTCTGTTAGCTAGGTTAAATAAGTATTGACTGTGTGATAACAATACCTGATGTTATGGATGATTTTGAAAACGTTGTTTGCAAGTCTAAGGACTGATTTGAAAACAAAGAAAGTGTAGTGACTAAGTTGAAAGTTGGTGTAAACTACAAGACCAAAAGTTCATTTGACCTTTTTTTTCCCTCTCTTAATTTCAGGATGCTTCACTACAAAGAAAAAAAAAGTCATTTTTTCACAAATTTTCCAGCAAATTTTGATCAAAATTTACTTTAAATTGTGTTTTCTTTGGAACTACATGTTTTCGAGCAAATGATCTCTCACTGCCCCTAGCATTGTGAACTACATGTTAAAAGTTAAACTTGATTTAAAGCATAAAATTATATAAGAGCCACCTTTGCAAGGTTAATTATTAGGCCGGTCGGCTTTATTTGATTAGTGTCTCTCTTAAGGTTCTTGGACTTAAAATCTATATATGTGATACTTATAATGGATGTAGCTTCTTAATACTTAATATAATTTTGAGGAGTCATAAAGAAATAAAATTGCAACTTAACATTCAACTATAGGCAATCAACTATAGTTTTTTGCCTGGTTGTAATTGGCCTCATATTCTGTAAGATTCCAGTAAAGAAATATTTAGGATGCCTTGTAAATATTTAATGTCTAGAAAATTGTATAAAAATATCTTGGTGATAAAAAGTATTTTATCATGAAAAAATCTCTTAAAATATCTATAGAAAAAATTAAATCTAGATAATTTATGGAGAAATGAGAGATAAATATGTAGTGGAATTATTGTGCTATATGGTGTTTCCGTCATTTGAGTGAACTGACAATTCCTACTTGGTAGGTATTGATTCCGTATTCCGCTTTGTTGCATGCATGGAAGCAACTGCTTAATTGCAGTAGGATTATTATCATTAATTATATTGAGAGACAATAACTCAGTACATGCATGCAATATGAAATTGAAATCTTATAAATATAGATCCATTCTTTTAGCATGGGTTCAACCTTTCTAGCGAAGCATTCGTTTATTTGGTCGAAATAAAGAAGTATAAATATAAGTTGAGTAGACTATATCTGACCAGAGGGGAAATTGCAGAAATACAAACAAGGGTATTGGTACAAATGCAAGTGCAGAGATGAACTCAGGAACCCACTTCAAACCATGGTAATATGATATGAAGAAGGCACTGCTAAATGCTACCATCATGCTTATTATGGAGATAAACAGTGCTACTAGTCCAGATATCAGCTTCAAGGGCAGTGACTTGAAAAAGTCATCCTCCGCATAGCGTGAGATGAGGATGGATAAGAAAATTAGGATTGAGGTTGACGATGAGATCAGTGCCATAGCATCTGATAACGCAAATATCAAGAATGATGGTTTGTTCAAATAACTGGGTGTTCCAGTAGTGTCATCGTTACCACCTGGCACGCTGAATGCAGCAGAAAACACTCCAGTAGCGATGAGTGTGGAAACAACCATACAAGAGTTTGCTGTTCGTTTCATCCAAGACTCTCCTTTTTTGAGTAATTCTTCATGCTCCTTGGTGAACAATTGGCGAGGAGTTAACCCTTCAGAGTTTTTCATCTCTATGAATGAAGGTAGTATTATCTTCTTCACCTCCTGCCATATCAAAGAGTACGTAATGCCATGTATATGTATAATTGAAACTTTGCGAAAAGAAGTATAAAACGAGGAATACAAAAATCATAATAACTCTATCTCAACTTTGATCCATACAGATAAAGCACATAACTAAAAAATTTGAAATCGAGGGACATGAATAAAAAGAAAAAGCATAATATAGAGAATGGAAGTAGAAGCTTGGAGAACATAATGTGGGCTAAGGGCAAGATACCTCGAACCATAATAACTCAAGCATCATTTGAAGAGCTGCTCCAGAAACCAAGTTAAGTCGATCTGGCGGTGCTAATTTGGCAGCACAGTGCAATAAATTGTTTGCTTCATCATCCATAAAAGTTACTATGAAATCCTTGATTGGCCCTATTTCATGTATTAGATTGAAGATACTAGCATGACGATGCAAAACAGCAATGTGAATTATACTTCGATCCTTCATATCCAGTTCCCAAATCAAATCAGGATAAGTGCTCATAACCTCAGCCAGAAACTCAAAATTTCCAACTTCTGCAGCATCAAATATCGCTTGAGAAGGCTCTCTTATGGTATTCATCATCTGTGAGTATTCTAGACTAAGAATTATTTTCCAGAGATGTCTTACAAGTTTAAGTGCCGGAGTTTCTTTCGTACCTGGGACACAGTCTGACAAGTTAGTTATTATTTGATGAAGAAGTAACTGTCACCAAAGCACTTACTTGAGAAAAACAATACAACATTTATTTTTATTGTACAGTTCTGTGGAATACAAATCACATTATGCAAGGGGTGAAGTTAAACTCCGCCACAAGAAAATTAATGTTTAATCCTAGCCTTAGAAGTTGGAATTCCTTGTGAGGAGAATGTGATAAATCATTATAGTAGGAATTGAAGACATTTGAAGCATGGAAATTAAAAGTTGCAAGAGAAGTAAAGAGAATGAAAAACTAATTCACTAAAATAGCTCTCAATAGTTGTTTTTCGTAAGTTGATTCCCAACCTCTATCTATACTAATATCACGACCAAACAAAGACACATGTACCCTTTATTTTGGGTGTAATACAAGAAAACTCTCTTTTTCCATGCCGAAGACATTTTTAAATAATTTATGCTACTTAACAGTTCAGATGCCAAGCATCTTTGTCTTGTATCTTATCTTCTAATTTCTATTGATAGTGACAAAGCCTCTCACAATTTCCTGAATTATAAGTCCAACCGTGGCTCAAAAGTACAAAGGGGAACGATGGACTTTCAGCTCAAAGATAGTGTTCCTAGGAACTTTACTGCTTAAGTTGTGTTCCATCGAAGCTATTGTATCATGCAGTGTGGAAATAGGATATGAGGACAGGCACACGAATTCCTGTTAATTGATGTGGATTTAGTTATATATGTAACAATCAATATATTTGTTGTTATGAGAATACACAATGACCATGCGACATATTTTCACAACCAAAAAAAAAAAATGCGACATATATTTTATCTTCCCATTAAAATCTAAGTGAATAATAAAATGCAGTAGAAGACACGTTGTTATGGTGAAAAGAACCATTTGGAGTTTTGATGAATATCTTCGGCTTTTCAATATGAAATTCTGTCCATGCTTGCTAAAGCAAGAATGAAAACGAATTCAGGAATAGGGTATTCTTCTCATTTTTTGAGAAAGAATTCATGATTACTCCCCCCACCCAAGGGGGAAAGAAATACTGTAATTCTTGATTAAAGCAATGAAGAATATAAAGAATTATTTCTTAATTTTATCTATGTTCTTGTCTGGCAAATAAACTGTTTTGAGTTCTCATGTTTCCGAGACACCAAACAAATATGTAAAAGAACATGAACTTGCAAAAGTTCCATCTTTAATTGGATATAAAACTTGGAAGTCTATCAGGTTCTGTCACGTTGAAACAATAAATAATATGACTACTTGAAAAAATTTCATGCAAAAAGTATATTAATAGATAATTGAAACATAATCCAAAGTCATGATTTTCCTGATATTAGTGATTCTATAGGCACTTACAGGAGTTCAGGAGACGTTTTAGATATCCTGGACCCGGGCAACCACAAACTGAAGATTTTCGAGCCAAGACATGCAAGGCTGTCTGATCGTTATTGTTTGCATCCCGATCAAAAGCTAGCGTTGGCTTCTCTTCTAGCATTTTCAGGGCCAAATCTGCAAGATATTTCAAATTACTTGGATTGCAAAGTCTAATGACAGTATGAATTATGGGTATTTATCCATATGTGTTTCTATCCTGGTTAAATTAACTAATTCACGCTGCTGTAGTTATGTGCACTTAGTGATACATTCGTGGATCACACACAGAAGTTGAGTAATCGGAAGTCTTAGATAAGCCATTGTCTATGACTTGCTATACTGATTCAGAGGTAATCTATACATGCAATATGCTTACCATAGAGTCCAGAGTTAATACAAATGAGGAACAGTGTAGTCCAGTCCTGATCTTGAAATATTTCAAGAGATTTTGGGTACAGATACAATGCCATTGCACTTCTTCCTTGTAAAGCAGCCATGTGAAGAGGAGTCACTCCTGCTCCACCCCTGATTGTTGGCAAGCATTCATTTTTTTTCAACATTATCTCAGCAATTGGCACATTCCCCACTGCTGCAGCGAAGCAGAATGCAGTGTTCCCCTTGTTGTCTTGTGATTCCAAATAATGCCGTGGCATCATCTTTACCAGCTCCTCCACAAAGTGAACATGATTTGCTCCAACTGCAACATGGAGGACTGTTGCCCACCCCTTTGTTATGGCAGCATTCAGCATCACCCTATCTTTCTCTAGGATGTGCCTAGCTTCTTTCCAGTCACCCTTCAGTGCTGCTTTGTGAAGGGGAACGCATACGTTGAGGTATTTATCTCTGTGTTCTTCTGCAACAAGTTAATGGATGGAAATCATTTTGGGGCTAAACATTTGCATAGAATCCTTTGAATTTTGGAGTGAAGAGTAAAAGTGTGATTGTTGCATCCACATAAGGGATGGAATTACTGTTGGGAATAGTAGTTTTATGCGGACTCCCCATCTAAGGGGACAGCCTTGGCTTCACACAAGGTACTAAATTCTTTCAAGAGAGACACTTGAACCGAGTGCAAAGATGTCTATTTAAGAATCTCCTACTGTCTAATATTGAAGAATTCAGCCTTTCTGGTTTATTTTTCCCAGATACCAAGCGTTGGGAATTGGGATATATGTGAATTTCAACGGTTTTCTGAAAGGTAGCTCAGAGGAACAATTGTTAACTCGAGTTTAAGCATAGAGCATTCATTGTTAAATCAGCTTAAATAGCTGATGAGTGATGAATGATCTGAAGTATTGCTTTAATTAATTAATATTGGAAAGACACAAGTCTGCAAGCTACTAATGGTGTTATTCCTGTGAAGAACCTGAAATTGTTTGCCCGTATAGATGACAGCAGGAAGTAATTTGCTTATGGTTAGTGAAATTGCTCTGCTTCAATTTGTAGTTGCAGTATTACTGTTCTACACAAATAATGTTAGTATGTTACATACAAAACTGCATTTTTACAACTCTGCACAACAATACAGGCTGCTGCTCCATCCAAATTCAACATAATAAAAGTGAGGGACCTGAATTCTGATGGAGTGACTTGTACAATTTTGCAATTTTGTGAATTCAAAACTTGCGTAGATAGCATCACCCCCTCAACATCTTGCTATGTTTCAATGGTTAGGCTTATAAAAGTGTCACAGATACCTTGCCTACATATTAACCACGGATGCTTGTCATTCTATCAGTGATCTTTAGTGATTAATTATTTATCTATTTATTTTTAACTTCTAGAGAACTAAATGATGTTCTTAACAACCCAGAGGAAAGGAGAGCTTGATTAGGTGCTTCAATGCATGGGAACCAATAACAATGGCAGCAGCAGTTGCAGTTAATCATAAAGCTGAGGTGGGTTTTGTAGTATATGACTATTATTTTCAAACAATCAAAGCTTTTGTAGTTTTCGTTCTTTGAAGTAGGAATCATTCAGATGTTCCATAGTATGGGCCAAGTATTGCAGACTGCAGAGATAACTAGTATGGGGCCTATGGGCCAGGTAGTAGGGATCACTTCAGATGCTTTTGCATCCTTTTGGTAATATTAAAATAGTTAAAATAAATAATTAGTTCTTAACATTTCATTCGATTTGAATTTTGGTCTTTGTAATATTTTTTTTTGGACATCGATTCTTATAATATCATTCATTTAGATTTTGGTTTCTATTATTAAGGTATCGATCATTATATTTTTCACTCATTTGTATCTTAATCTTTATAATTTCTATTCATTAAGATATTGGTTTCTATTTTCATGAAAGATTAGTCCTTATAGTTTTTAATTTTAGGATATTGAGAGGCCAAAATCTAAATGAGTAAAACTATAGGAATTGATATCAAAAGAAAAAATTGCAGGAACTAAAATCTAAATCGAGTGAAATTATAAAGACTAATTATTTATTGACCTATTAAAATTATACTGAACAACTGTGAAACCTCAGCTTCATTTAAGTAAAATAATAATAATAATGAACATTTTATAAAACGATCTGGTACTTTGTAGTTTGTACTGCCACCTTCATTTTTCTATCCAATATCCTACCAAAAAGGAGACTTCTATTGGATATGTGTAGCAAGCCTAGTATTCATTTTATAAAGGACATTTTTGGTTCAACATAAAGTACATGCATACATCATATATGAGACATGTATCATCAATAAAAGACTTTGGGTAACCTTACCAAAACATAAAATAAAATAAAAGACTTTGGGTAAAGCTATCACTGACAAAGGGAGAGAGAGCTTACCACTTTCCACTAGATGAAGGAAAGGCATCCTATACTGAGATGAAACAGCCCTTGGAAATTGTTGGTGGAAAGATGGTGAGCTTCCATTTGCTAAAGCCATTTCTCTGTAAAGAAACACACAGATTATATCTTTTCAGTAATTAGTCAAGTACTTTTAATATACATATGAGATGACAGTCTTCTTCTCATTTATATCTTACATACATGTTTTCTATATTCTGATTTTTAGTATGTTAACTATTATATTTATCTATAAATCAAAGTTGTTGAAATAAGATTGTATACTATATATCAATTATCAAGTGTATTCATCAGCATTCATGTAAATTTGAAATAAACAATAATTTTTATTAACTAACCTTTGACCTGAGATTTCTACTTATCACAAGAATCTTTTTTTTTTTTTTGAAAGTGCTTTAGCCAGCATCGTTGTTTTTATAACAAGAATTTTAGCTAGATTCCACTTCTTTATTTTATTTTATTTTATTTTATTTTGCATAATGTGCTCTCTATCTCTATATGTTAGAAAAAGAAATTTTGGTGCCATAAAAAACAAAATTATTTACTGGCAAATACCATTTGAACTGATTCGAGCCATATAGCAACATAGCCCAAAGCCGGTAGCAAACAAGAGAAACAACTTAATGCATCAGCTGTATTTTTCATAAACAAAAATTCGGTTTTGCAAAAATGAGTTATTGGGGTCTTATAAATTATTTTAATGAGCTCATATAAATCACCGAAAGCACCCCCAAGAAAAATCGTTTTGAGTGCTTACAATGTCAAATAATAACTGAAGTCATAATAATCTCATGCAAAAAAATAAATTATTGTTAAAATTACAAATCAAAATTTTTTTGTCCTGGGAAAAGCAGCTTGTAAATGTATTCCTCATATTTATCATGATGAATTACTGATGGGCTTCCAATATAGCCCAACCAATGGAACTCACCAAACAAGTTGGGCTTGTATCAAGGCCCAACAGCTAAACACATGAACCCTTGATCCGAGCCTGACCTATGAAGTATGAACGCCTCTGGATTCCCAGACAGATTCTTGGTGACAGGCTCTGTAAAGAAAAACGAGACATATGCATTAAAATCTTAATTTCTCAGAATTCAGAAACATTTAGAAGAAAACTTGAAGTGCAACCTACCCACATCTAATATCCCATCTCAAAACCAATAATAATAGTAATATCTTGTCTGCAAGACAAGACTGCAGGATGCAGTTCCAACACAGAAAAATAATGGCTACGTAAGTAGAAGCAGACAATCCCTCATCCTGAAATTGAAAGGTGTCTGTCTTCCTAAGTTTTTACTCGGTTCTTTTCCTGTGTTTCTTCTGCTATCTGGCACATACAATTTTTGTTCCTAACATACTTGAGAATTTCTATAGTTATCCATGGCTGAAGCCGTTAATCGGAGATACTTTCATAGTTAAATACATGCCCAGAGCAACATATCTTTGAGCAAAAGAGAAAATCTTAGAATGGTAGAAGAAAGATTCATAATTGAATTAGAACTATTTGCAGGAACAGATAGATCTTTGGTCCATCTCCAACGAGAAAAAAATAAGAACCAAGAGAAGAAGAGAAAGAAGAGTAAATAAAGAGCAACAAAAATTGATTATCTCAGAAGCAAAGCTCAGGAAATGTTCATGCTTTCTCTTCTTGGTTCTGCAGCTTGATAACCAAATTCATCTGCAGAGATCTTCGTAATGGAGTGAAGTCTCCGCTTGGCGTCGAAGTGAAATATGTGAACCACTGTGAACCGGAGACCCCTGTCTGGCTGTTTGTGAAGTCAATCAGAAACTATTAAACTAGTACGTCTGTGAAATAATTGTGAAGGAATAAAGATATCAAAAAGAAAAAGTTGAATTGTACCAATCATCTCATAAAGAGCAGGTTACGGAGCTGTGTGAATTATTTTAATTACTTGTGTATGGTTCAAAATGTGCACGCGCCACTACGTGCGAAGAGCTAAAACAACCAAACTAATGGTCTATGTTAATTATTTAATTACCTGCATAAAAAATTACTATTTTTTAAGTCAATTATTCATGTGAGTAGCATTATCTAAAAAGTTTAGGTGCATATCATTTACTCCATATATATCATTCTATTTGTTTTAGTTTTTTTTCAATTATTTAAATATGTATGTCACATTTTAAATTAAAAAAGAATTTTTTTATTTGTTACAATTATCATGAATTTTTTCATAAATTAATTTAATATATTAATTTTGGAAACAACTTTATTAAAAATAAGATGTTATAAAATAAAATAAAATAATAATTTCATTAAAAGTTTATGAAAATTTGGATAACACCCACTATAAAATATGACAGAAAGAGTGTACAGTGGCATCCATGAACCAATGTATAACTAAAAAAAGGACAACATGCTTGGTGCTTTTAGATTTTTAGGTATCAAGAAATTCACAAGGCCGCAAATAATGTGTACACACCTTCATAGAGGGACCCATTACTTTAGAATCTAAATAATAATAATAATAATAATAATAATAATAATAATAATAATAATAATAATGGTAGCCGCCGACAATGTACCGTGCCCAGATAAAATCAGGACAGGTAAAAACACAGGTCAAGTTTCAAATAATGAGAATTATCTGGATTCAAATTAAATTTCACTGAGATCGAGGTCGCTTTGTCTTTATTAAAGCTCGTCTATTATAGTATATTTTTTCTCTTCATAAATCTTTTTTATTATAAAAATTAAATTATATTAAATGTAAAATTAATTAAAATAATTCTAAAATTAAATACTTATTGTAGTTTTTAAAAAATAAATTATATTAATTTATTTTTTAAAAAAATTAATATATATTTAATTTTTTAATTATAAAAAATAATATTAAAATATTTTTTATATTATAAATTTTAAAAATATCATTAATAGAATATTTAATTGAATAATTAAATTTATATAATTTTTTACAAATAACTAAAATAATGTATTTTTTTAATTAAAAAATTAAAATAATATTAATTTTTTTATTAAAAAAATAAAATAATATCAGTTTTTTTAAAAATTAAATTAATATCAATTCTTTTTAAATAATTAAATTGATATCACCTATATTTTTAAACAACTAAATGTGTGTTTACTATGAAAATTAATTACAAGAAGTTACCATTAACAGTACTTAAAGTACCCCTATGTTGAAGAATTTTGTTGAAGTCATCGTAAGATCCTGGAAGGTTTATAAGTGCCTCTCCTTCAATGTCTCTGTTACTAGTTGTAGGCATTTGATTTTGTCTTTCATTGTTAAGAGGAAATGGATAAGTTAAAACAAACTAAAAGGGGAAAGAATAGGTAATTGCGATTGATTTTTTTCTTATGTTGACTCATCTGTTTTTAGTATATTGGTAATATGACTGCTCCTTGGTAAGCTAAGTATGTTTTCTACTATGTTCAATTTGAAATTTCTGTAATAAAGATATTGAATTTAATTTTGATTTATTGTATATGTAAAAATTTTATATTATTATTTAATTATATATTAAACAAATTATTAAAATAATTTAACTATAATAATAATTATTCAATAAAGCAAAAACTTTTTAATAATATGAAATGGTATAATTAAATGATAGTTAAAGAAACTGACAAATTAAAATTAAATCCAAAGATATTTTACTTCTTTTTTCCTAGTTAATTGGACAAGTTTAATCAACGTGACCATTCAAATTAATTGTTAATAGTCATAGGCCCAATGTAAAATCTAGGCTGTATTTTTTTTTCCTTACAATCTAGGATTTAATAAATTTCTCATATTTTTGTTACAAATGAGGTTTGAGACCTAGCACGGAGAAGGAAAGGGTAGGCTAAACTGAATACAAAGCATCTTGACTGAAAATTCATTTCCAAATTAAATAATATCCAAAGAGATTTTACGCTATTTGAGGGAAAACTCTTGGGCATTTATTCTCTTTTTGGTTGAAAGGTAGAATGAATCAAATAACTCCAACATATAATTTAACTGTTTTTTGTTTTTAAAAAATAACTCCAAAATGATAAAACTCTTGTTGTCCTCTGCATAATTTCTTTATCTTTTTCCTATTTCCCCTCCATTTAACAATTTTTTTTCATTTTTTATATTTTTCATCTTTTTAATTTTTTTCTCTCTTTATTAATTTTTTATTCGTGTAAGTATGTGTGTGTTTGTTTTTCCTAGTATTAATAAGGAGAATTTTTGAATAATTTTTTTATATCTTCACTTTGGACTCAAATTTCAAAAGTTTACGTTTATAAGTATTTATAAATTAATAAAGTATATAAAGTTATAAGATCAATTGAATAACAAAAATAATATTAAATATTATCTTGAATAACCGCACCTTATATTTTTCAAATTTATATTTCTTTTATTCTTTTTTTCTATTATTATTATTATTATTATTATTTTGAGTTTGTTAATTTACACATATCTAATATAATTTACTCCCGGTTCCTTCTAGAGAAATCCAAAGTCTCTTGTTACACCTTGACTTACTATACTAACAAGAACTAAGAAGTAAATGCCTTCAACCCTGGCTGGGATTTGTGACCTTTCTAGGGTTTATTAGCAAAACAATGATGGCCAAGACCAATGTGCTGCGAAATTTCGGCAAGAAGAAGAGGGCCACGGCAACTAGCATTTGTTTTCTCTGCTTCACTTCAATAACAGTGATAGCAGGTGGAATTATTATATCAATCAAAATCAATGGATAAGAATAAGATATCCCAACACCCACCCACCCACCCGCCTACTGAGTGTTACTAATATACCAATATTGTCTGGCACAAACTAATATACCAAATATAAAACAAAACAAAAGTGTGTAGGTTTCCCTCCGATCCTTCCTTTTTATAAAAGTATCGATATATTTTTTATGTGTTATAATATAATAGATTTATTTATAATTTATTTTTTAATTATAACTAATTTAATTATTCATCTACCAATTCATCTTTTTTTAATAAAAAATTATGTTATTTTTTAATATTCAACATATTAAACCTAATATTTCTTCTTTTCTCATTTTTCAAATCTTATGTAATTTATTATATTTGACTTTTGATACTTGTATTACTACTTCTTATGTTTAAGATTAAGAATTATTATGCTATGTTTATGACTTGTGACTTATTATATTTTACTTTTAGTTTATTTGAGACTTTGTAAGTTATCTTTTTGTTGAGACTTATTAAATTATTTATTATGATGTGTAATTAATTTTTAATTTCATATTAATTTTAACATTTATTTTAGTAGATAAATTTTTTTTAATATATGTTGGACTTACAGATTCAACTTAACCCAACCCAATCCAACTCACTCATGTGTGTATTGAGTTAATTTGAATTTTAGAAAAAAAAAATCTCTCAATCTAACCCACTATTTTGATAAGCAAGTTGAATATAAAAACATATTAAATCCAACTCAACCCAACCCACAGACAACCTATCATTCTGAGTTTAAATTAGCTCATATTTAGATACTAGTGTAAACTTTCACTTATTTATTTAAATATGTATAAATTACAAAGAGGAAAAAAATTAATTACTTTTAATAATTTTAATTTAAATAATATAAAAATTTTTATTTAAAATTAAATAATATAAAAGTTGAAAAAAAGAAACTCGTGCTTTTATCGGTGTGGATGGAGACCAGTGTTTGGATTTCCACTTTTGATTTTTTTTTTTTTGCTAGTTTGGATATTATTCAAGTGTAGATTTGAAAGCCATTTGATGAAAAATATTCGAACGCAACTGCTTTGCGGTGGTGTCATATTATTGAGGTTCAAGTTTGGATGCAGCGAAATTATATAGACCGAACGAGTTTGAAGCTCAACTAGAACCAAACCCAAGTCTCTAATATTGAGGTGTGATCAGAAGTTTGATTTTTCATTAAGAAACCTACGCATTTACGTCCTAGCAACAATGCTCCTTTTTTCATAAAAAGTTAACACTATCCTTATGCCCAAACAACTTGGAATAATGGAGGTACATTTCCTACACCAATTGATGGATTATAAAGTAATTAATGACACACTCGTTGACCATGGATATAACAGCACAAGCCCCTTACAAGGTCGTACCCCCGCCATCAGACATTAGAGATGCAGCAGCGGCAGCAGCAGTAGGAACAACTCCGGTGGATATGCCCGGTTTCGACAGATGGAGAAGCCTGAGAAATTGACACCGGATAGTTGGATGTGTTAGTAATCTATAGAAGGGGACAAATCAAAGCATGCAATGCTTCTGCAGACTAAACAAGAGTTGCTAGTCCACCCAAATGGATCAGGACTCAATGTCTAATTCTAGTAGAAAATCATGACTATGCGATATAAAGCATGCCATCATACACGTCTTGAACATTTATTAAATTTGACAGGACTCAGGAGATCTGTGACTAGCCAATCACAAATAAATTACCAAGAGTATATATAACCCGCCAGTTACAAGCCACCATTGTATAATGACATATATACAAAGCCAGCAACTCCAGCTTCCAGGTGAGTAAAAGATTTACAGTAAAGTATGGGAAAATGTGCAATTGAGAATGCAATAAAAGATTCTTACGGTGCAAGGTATTCACAAAAGGATGACACAGCAGAAACAACTTCAGTATAGTTTTCAGAAGTTGCAGGCGCTGTTACTTCAACCAGCTGTATACCAGGTGTTACTGGCACGGCCTCGTCAGTTGCATGCAGCTTCAGCATTTTATTGACTGATGACACCGTTACAGTGATTTGTGCACCCCTATAGAAATGGAAGGCAAACCCCACCCTCAGCTGTTCATGGTCTAACTTGTACCCCAGTGTATAGAACAAACGAAGCACATTCTTGCTTGCTTTGCTTTCCACCATTGTCCTAACCAGAACTGAAATTTGCTCAGCACCTGCACCCCTCATTGCACCCCCTACATGTCTAACAGTCCTGAACATGTCATCAAGCACATGACAAATGTGTACATGGGCACAAAGAAAAAAAAGTTCTAACATGTGCAACTGAGAATAAAGTTGCATGGTTTACCATGAGGGTTCAGCCTGCTCAAGGTCACATAAGAGTCGAACCTCTGAGGCTACAGAGCCTAAAAAAAAAGCCATAAAATCATAATCAAATTGAATACTTCAGAATATAATATTACTAATGTTGTTTTCATGCGTACACACTCATTCAAGCAACACCAAACAAAAAAGTTGAGAGAATCATTAAAGATGTTAAAACATTCCACCTCCATCTAGGATAAATGCAATACAGAGGAAACCTACATGTAGAACAACCACGAATTTCTGCATAATTAAGTATCAACTGAAAACCAATAGAAAGGTAAACACATTACCAATTCATAGAATAGAAAGAGTAAAATGAGTAACCATGACAGGTTAAACTGTGAAAGCAAATAAATACAATAAGTACATCACGGGTCAAAAAGGGAGCATGAATCATGCCAATTAGCATGCTTGTCCACTGCATATGTTCAAATGAAAATATTGTTGCTGACTGAGAGGCAAGCTCCTTGTACAGATATCGACCATGTGTGAATAACATTCAGAAAATGTTCACTCATTTAATCTTACAGTGGCCTGCTGCCAGTCATATCTGGAATACTCTTTGTGAGACTTCCAAATAATCGTGGGTATTCCCTCATAATTTGAAGCAATTTTTGAAGGTTGCCTTTGGAGGCTTGGGAAGGAGTAAATTGGGCAAGGTTCCATGGAGATAAGCTCCTGCTTTGGTGCATTTGGGTGGAGAATGGTGCTTGTATCTTTAAAAGCAAGTATTCATCTTTGCCATCTTATGCAAAATATTGGAAGAAAACACTCACCAAGATTTGGACCACTCTTGAGGCATATTTCATGGATCGTCAATTGCTCTCTCTGAACACCACATAGTCCTTGAAGAAGAATCTCAAGAGCCTCAACATGCTGCAAAATAACAAAATATCAACTGTCAAGGTTGACTTGAACAGAGTCTTTTCCCATGAAGGTTTCCACCAAAAAAGAATGTAAATGTTAACAGATCTTGATCATTTTATAGCACAATTTATGGATATATTGAGCTAAAATAAACATTCAATTTATTCCTTTAGTTCAATGAATAGTCTAATTCTAGTATATTCCATCAAATAATCACATAGTTAGAATGAATGCAGAACTGAATTAGGAGATATGCAAGCAATGGTGGGCATCAGACAGAAACTGTTTTCTTACATGCTGTGATTCAAAACAAAATCAAAAGTATAATATACCATCATGTGTGCTCAAGCTACTAATAAAACATTAAATAGTTTCAAATCAGAGAGGATCAAGTTATTTCTGAGAAAGACAACAGAGAAATATGGGCCATTCAAAGGAAACAATACATTGCTCCAACAAGGATATAGATAATGTGAATGCAAGGTGTTTTACCGAGTACTTTTAATGGATAACAAACCATGGAAGGATACAAAAGAAACTAGTTCAAACACTTCATTGACGTATTTAGATCAATAAGACTTAATTTCTTTGAAGGGTAGAAGTTTCCTTTCAAACGACTCAAAAATCTCACTTGAAAATGTTTTTTAAAGTGAAAATGACCAATTTGGGTGCTAATATTCGAATCCTTAGAGAGAAAATTCGAATATTTGTCCTTAGTAAGCTAATATTTGAATATTGGAAGCTTGTATTAGAATATCACAATGTAATATCCGAACATTGCCATGAAATATTCAAATATTGGCTCATGGCAAGCAAATATTCGAATACCCTCATATTGAAATATTTGTGTCAAGGACTAACTTTCTTAAAATCTTAAATTGTTAGGTAGACTGGTGGACCCTTTAGGTTTGAAGCGTAGACAATGTATAGACTCATTTTTTTATCTTGTGTTGAAATTCAACTTAAATATGAAGAATGGGGGTGGAAAGAATCAAGCTCCTAATCACCATGTCATAGAGGCTCTGATACCAATTAAAAAACCAATTCTTCTAAAAACTTAAGCTATTAGGTGGAAACATGTAAAAGATTTTTATATCTCTAACAATTTGATTTTATAGAGCTCATATAAAGTCAATAACTTGCATTAAGCAATGAACACTATAAACTTGCTGCTAATGTCCATCATTGCTTTAAGGAATTTAATGAGGTTGATAATGTCATGGCTCAAGTTTACCAAGGCACCTTTGAGCCTCCCTTTTTGTTTTCAAATGACTCTACAGCTAAGAAGCACATATATAGCTCTTAGGCTGCCATACTGATACCTAGCACGTTTTTGGTACTGAAACGCACCGCCTGTTCCAACTAGGGGTTTTTTCATTCCAAATAGGAAGTCAATACCCAGAGGAAAATAAAATTGGTAGTATGTTTTGATTTGTGGGTTTGGTGACATGATTTGTTTGGTTGCCAAGAAGCTTCAGCCTATTAAGTACCTAATACTTAAGGTCTTGCTAGTTCAATCATGCAAAATACCAATTTATAATGTCTTATGATGGATTTATGATTAGACATACTCTCTCGTATCTTGCCATACAAGTATCCTAATTTTTTAGGAAATGTTGTATCCCCATACCATACTGATATCGTATCTGATACCCATATCAGTGTATCATATCTAAGCAGGTCCTTGACTTAATACTTGAAGGATGTTCAGTATTTTGAGTAAAATTATAAGTTTCTTCTCTCTCCCTCCTTCCCTCCTTCCCTTTTTCTTTCTCTTCTCTCCTTTCCTTTGGTTTTACATTATAAACATATCAAACAAAGGTCCTAAATGTGTCTTAAAAATCTTTGTAGTGTGAGGTGTCTATTATTGAAATTTAATGTTTTTACCCAGAAACATTATCATGTCCTTTTGATTGGGAGAATAGGAGTTTAACTCAAGTGTAGTGTTCTATATGTCTGTGGCATCAACACTACTTTTCTTACTTCATAGACCCATTCTTTCAAATAGAAGAGCAGCTCACAAGGTAGAGACTTCTGTAAAATTCAACACTTTCAATATAATAGAATTAGAGTCACCAGGGCATCTCAAAAGCTAAGCAAAATTTTCCACTTTCATAGGTAAATTCCACATTGATCACACTTCTCAAACCCGTCAGCTTCAAATAAGTTTTAAATGATAAACCCTCAATCAATGATAATAGAGATATCACAGCTACATTTACGAGGTAACATGAACTTTGGTGGATCTTTAATAAAAACAAATATCAATCGCATAAGGCCTGCTTAAATACACTCAAGGCCTGCTACAGCCTGAATTTTGTAATTATACCTTTCCTCCTGCTTTAAAGCATCTGGAAGTGAGTTAAGTGTATAGTATTGCCAACTAACTAAGAAAAAAGAAAGAAACATACTGGAACAGGGCAAGGTTGCAGCACCCAACAAGATAAACAAAAAAGCATTCAAAACAATGTTTACGGCATGTTTCTTAGATTTTTTACTTTGCTTTACAAGCCATCTCCAACAGCCCTCTTGACATCTTTCTTTTTTTTTTTTTTTAAGTGACAAAAAAAACTTTTATCTTTCAAAAACATGTAAATCCAACTTCCAACTTCATCTTAATGTTTTTCCTCAGATTTTTATTGCGGAGTTGGCTCGTATTCTGTTGTTAACCATTTTTTATTCCAGTTGAAAGCATGAATATTTGTGTTACAAGTGTGGATATCAGCCTTGCAATGTGCTTTTATAGGGTCGCTGTTATGGCACTATAAACACACCAGCAGTGGATGGGGGTGGGGAGGCATTAAGAATTTTCCTTTGTAAACATTTAGGATTTTCAAACCATGTTCAAAATGTGACTTGAATTATATGAAGCCTATTCTTTTGATTAAAAAATTTATTCTTGTGATCATTTATGGTTACAAACTTCTCTCTTATGTGCACATCTAAGCTTTCTTCATTGATGTTATGTTTGATAAAAGTATTCACTCAGGCAGCTACTCAATCTTTTGCCTAAGTTCCTACGACATTTGATTATGCAAACCTTAAGCTACATTTCATGGGTAGAATTCAAATAATAAATGCAAGCAACATGTGAGTGATCATGATCTGCTGCATTACTAGAAAGAAAGGCAAAGAATGGTTGAGATTATAGCTGTAAGTTAAAGTGTAATGGACTTGGACTATAAAAGCAGGATACAGAAATTCTTCAAAGGAGGAATTGAAAATTTGAAGAAAGTATAAACTCACCTGTGTCTCTATAATGCCCTGAACCACACATTCCATATCCACTTTGTTCCACTACATTAGGCATCAGACATTAAGGTACTATTATGCATTTTGACATTTGGAAGAAATCTGCTCCATATTTATATAACTAAAACAAACATCAAGCTTCTTCTCTAACTTTGACCATCAGAAATATTAGTTTTTCTCAAAACAAAAAAAGAGAATAAATTTATTATAGTAATCCGGCTATGCCCTAGCAAAAGATCCAGAAAAATAGCATGCAGATGCCCTTGCATGCCACAAATATTGAAATGAATATATTTCATACTGACACAAAAGTTAATACACACTGGCCTAATATATTGTGCAAATCATTCCACTACTAAAAACACTTGCAGTTTTAAAATATGAAATATATATTAATCTCATAATGCACTGCCATAAATCAAATAAGTATGATTTCACAAACCATAACATAGAGTCAACCAAAGAATTACAAACAAGTTTGTAAACAAACAGTTATCACTAATGGCCAGAAAGGGGTATAATAGAGAGAAGAAAAACTTGAGGAGGTGATTCAATTAATGACTGCATCTCTTTTGCTTTTTCTTGGAATACTGTAGCTAATCAGCCAATTGCAATTCAGAATGAAGGGAAAGCTCCTGGCTTTGAGATATTCTTGAGAGTAATAGAAAGATGAAGAATGTTTGCTAATCAGCTAAAAGGTTTTAGACTGATGGAAAGACGGGTGAGTCAACTTCAGAACGAGTGAAGAGACTATGAGATTAGGTCTTTTTTCACACTAAAATAAATCTTCAAAATAATGGAAATTCAATAAAAGCATGCATAGATTTATTTTTATTTTTTTTTGCACTTGTTCTATTGGTAAATTCTCTGAGATTATAAGAATCAAGGACCAAGAGAGAAAATTAGTTGACAATAAAGCAAATTGTTATTCTTATCCAATTGAGAAGAAGACATAAACTCATCTACGGTGGTTTGGTCATGTGAGAATAAGACTAATAGAGTCTCTAGTGATAAAAGTGGATCAAATGGAAGATAGTCCAGTTAAAAAAGGTAGAGAAAAAAAAAAAAAAACCTTTAGGAGAAGCTATTAAAAAAATACTGTAATCTAAATAGTTTTATTGAAATTTTGATTTTTTGATAGAATCCCATCGCGTAGATTGATCCATGCATCTGACCCCACCTAGTGGGAAGTGCAAGTTATTACAATGGGTGTCTCTTTTACTGTTTTACATTCAGCAGATTGGGAATGCAGTGATCAAGAGGAATGTACGATTTTCTTGCTAGCCATGCAATCATCTCAGACCAAGCAGGGTATGGATGTATTAACTGTTAAAATATCTATTTCAATTATAAATCATAATTCTTTTGCGTTCCTGTTTTGGAGGAGACAAACTATGATACTAAGGAAAGAGTAAAATGACATCTGAAATCCCTAAACTCTGTTTTGGAACCCATGATTAAAAAACACAAAAGAAAGAGTAAGATGCAGTGAAATCCCTAACAGAAACATGAAAAACCACTAAACAAAAATCAGAATTGAAGATTTGGAAAAATAAAAAAAACTGCAAAATCAGTCACTGACCCAGAGAAAGAGACGCAAGGCTGATCAGAACGGCGACGAGATGCAGCGGCGGCGAGCGGAGTGGAAGTTGCGAATCCGTACGTGAATGGAGTTGAACTCAATGAAGAGAAACACGAACGAATCAAAAAGTGAAAATAAGAATACTGGGTTAGAAAAAAAAAAAACAAAAACCGGATCCGGTTTAAACGCTGGTTCAGCTGGGGTCTAATGGCTTCAATGATTTTCAGGCACAGTCGGTTCAGAGTCCAACTGATTAAATCAACAGTTCCAGTTCAGTTTTTAAAACAATAATTTTGTTATTTTCCATAGATTGGTAAGCATTAATTAAAAAAATTAAAGAATTAGATTTTAATAAGAATTTAATTTTAATTTATGATCAACATAAAAATTTTTAAATTATCATCTAATTAAATATTAAAATATTTAATTTTTTTTATTATTATTATAATTAAATTTTTTTAATAATATAATAACATATGATCTATAATAATATAAAAAATATTTATATTAATAATATATCAAAATAAATCTTCGTACTAAATATGAACTTGAATTCTCTTGTGTTATTGAATATTAGAAAGAGTTTTGTTACGAAGATAAAGATAATTTAAAATATAATTAATGAATCGTATAATTTATCATAAAGATCTGCACAATAAAATTTGTAATAATCTTTGTTACACGATAACATGGGCGTGTCCCAAATATGCAATACCACCTAACCGTGAACTAGTACTTAAAAAATAAAGTTGATGGTCGGATGCGGGTTGGACACAACGCCTGTGTTTGGATCGGATCAGATCAGATTTGGGTCAGGTCTGATCCATTAAATTGCAATCCCTTATTTAGTTATTTTACTTACGGAATGAATCCGAGGTGCCTTGATCACAAAACAAAGGCACCTGTACTTCTGTACTCTGTACCATAGATGAATCTCATAGGCTATATACTACTTTACAAAATGAATGTAGACACCTCAATAACACAAAAAGAAAGCACCTAAACAGTTGAAGCACAATAACATTGAGAATTTAGTGTTCTACATTCATGTATGTTTCGTTATATCTTACACAGTTAACACTAAGAATGTCAAAATCACCATAGTTGAATTTGTCCATATGTTAGGCTTCAGGTGTATCTTCGTCAAAGCCCAACTTTTCACTTCATGTGTTAGGAATGAGGGTTGCCAAGTAGTGTTCCCATTATGCGTTTCAAACAGCTATTCCCATTAGGCACCGATTCCAAGTTCTTTTTTACCCTTGATCAGGAGACAGATTGTTGTTTATTTTTGGCCTCTATCAAGTAGAACATGGACGGAAGTAACTACTTCATGATACAATCACAGGAATTGATAATTTGAGGATCAGCATTTAATCAAACCTTATAATTGAAGAAGGTAGCTGCATCATCAAATAATATATTACAATTTTCTAGGAACCATAATTGACATGGCCCCTGCTTCTCTAGTAAAGAATGCGTTTACCTGGCCGAAATAGAGACCTACAAAAGTAGGCTGAATGGACAATATCTGACCACAATGGAAATAGCAGAACTGTAAATAAGGTTATTGGCACAAATGCAAGTACTGAAATGAAGTTTGGGACCCACTTCAAGCCATGATAATATGTTATGGAGAAGGCACTGCTGAATGCTACCATCATGCTTGCTATGGAGATGAATAGTGCTACCAGTCCACATATTAGCTTCAAGGGCAGTGACATGAAAAAGTCGTCCTCTGCATAACGGGAGATGATAAGGATAGACAAGAAAATTAGTATCGAGATTGAAGATGATATCAGTGCAGTTGCATCTGATATTGCAAATATCAGGAATGCTGACTTCTTCAAATAGTTGGGAGTTCCTGTTTCTTCATTATCACCACCCGGTATGCTGAATGCAGCAGTGAACACTCCAGTAGCAATGAGGGTTGAAACAACCATGCACGAATTTGCTGTGCTCTTCATCCAAGACTCTGCTTTTGTCAATAACTCTTCATGCTCCTCGGTAAATAATTCTCGAGGAGTTTTGCCATTGGAATTTTTCTTCTCTGTGTAAGAAGGTGGCATGATCTTCTTCACCTCCTATATAGTATCAAAGGTATATGTGATGTCATGTTTATATAGAAGCAATAGCATCGTGAAATTATGCCTAGAATTACTAACATAAATTAGAAATCACTATCACTATGATCCATAAAGATACAGGAAACAGTCTCTCAGAAGCCACTATAATCAGCTATGATTAGAAAATGAAGGAAAAGAATTAACAAAAAAGCAGAATAGATGCAGAGGAAGTAAACAGAATCTTGGACAACATTTATGAGCTGTGCAGATTAGGAAGAGGTACCTCAAACCAGCGTAGTTCCTGCATCATCTGAAAAGCTGCTCCAGAAACCAAGTTTAGTTGGGCTGGTGGTGCTAATTTCGCAGCACAATGCAATAAATTGTTCTGACCTGCATCTTCAAATGTTACTATGAAATTCCTGATTGAGCTTATTTCATGCACTAGATTAAAGATGCCAGCGTGGCGGTGCAAAACAGCAATGTGAATTATGCTTCGATTTTGGTTATCCACTTCCCATGTCAGATGAGGGTAAGATCTCACAAGCTCAGCCAAAATCTCAAAATTTCCAAATTCAGCAGCGTTGAATATTACATGCGATGGTTCGCTTAAGATTTCTTTCATTTGTCCCCCTGTGAAATCAAGAGAAAGAAGCGTCTCCCAGAGATATCTGACGAGTTCGAGGACCATAGTTGGCTTCGTACCTATCACATATCATATGACAAGTTGGTAATGTGATGATAAACTAGTGACCATGAAATCACTGATCTGAATGGAGGTTGAAGCAATCAAGAAAGTGAAGAATATATTCCCTTATGCTATGTTCTTATGAAGGAAATGTTGTGTCCTCATTTATCTGAGATATAGAATGAATATGTAAAAGAACATCAACTTGAAATTAACGACAGAAAAAAGGAATGCCCTGCAAAAATCCATGCCAAAATACATAAATAGATAGCAAGTGGAATGATTAACCCAAGGTCTTAATAATAACAGTGATTCTCTGCAGACTTACGCGACTTCATGAGCTGATTTTGATACCCTCGACGTTGACAACCAAACGCTGAAGGCTTTCGAGCCAAGACATGCAAGCCCGTTTCGTTGTTCTCATTCCGAGCCGATGCTAACATTGGCCTCATTTGTAACATTTGCAAAGCCAAGTCTGCAAAATTTCCAGAGTTACTAGATTTGAAAATGCTGATACCATTATAATTGTATTTGCCTACCTATATGCATTCCTTTATTAGTATTATCATTATTCTTTATTAGTATTATTATTGTTGTTGCAACTGTTAACCAATAGTTTAATTATGTGAAGTAGTGATATATGAGATGTGAATGTTGGATTTATTTGTTCAGCATCTCCCTTAGAATTTGTGAGCTTAACATCCTGATTCATGGCACCTATAATGGGTGCAGCTCCTTAATGCAGGTTTGAGACATTATAAGGAAATAAAATTACACCCTTGTCATAAGTTATAATTTTTGACTCAGCAGTAAGCACTTGATCCGACACAAAAGAAACTGGAAACATTAATACAGTAAAAGTATTAATATGAAGGAGGTATTTGGGATAATATACTTACTTACCAAAGATACCAGTGTTGATACAAAGGAAGAACAATAAATTCCAGTCTGCATCTTGGAGTATCTCGAAGGTGAGAGGGAACAGATATCTTGCCATTTCACTTTCTCCTTGTAAAGCAGCCATATGAAGTGGAGTCACTCCTTCCCCACCCCTGATAGTTGGCAACCTTCTATTTTTTCTCACCATTGCTTCGGCAATTCGAACATTTCCCACTGCTGCAGCAAAGCAGAAGGCAGTGTTGCCATTGATATCTTGCAATTCCAAGTCATCTTCGCTCAGTAATTTCACCAGCTCCTCCACGAAGCACAGATGATTTGCTTCTGCAGCAACGTGAAGGAGTGTCAACCATCCCTTTGAGATTGCAGCGTTCAGCAACCTCCAATCTGCAAATAGCAAGGTTCTTGCTTCCTTCCAATCCCCTTTCACTGCGAGGTTGTAAAGGGGAGCACATTTGTTGAGGTAATCTCCTGAAACGAAATTAGTAAATGCAAATAATAAGAATGGGAATCTGCTTAAACTAAACAGGAACTAAACAAGATTTACACTATCATTATTATATCATAAACGAGTTTAATTATGTTATATAATAATTACGTGACGAGTCAAATACTTTTAATGATATTATAAAATATAATTAGATAATGATATATTTTTTTTAGCATGAATAAATCAAAATTAAATCCTAAACATTTAGGTTGCATCCTTAAAGTTGGCTTTGCAGCAAAATAATATAAATGTTGCAAAAAATAAATTTAAAAACAATTTTTAAAAATATAAAAATTAAATTAAATTGAATTGAAGATTAATTCTCATATATATTTAGAATTTATTATAAAAATTATGATTTGAAAATAATTTTTTATATTTGTTATAAACTAAAAATAAATTGAATTGATTTTAATTTTCTAAATTTACTTTCTTTTACCTTTACCTATAATAATATAATATCAGTCTATTAAGGATAGAATGGCAAATTTAAATAAAATTTATCAAAAGTTAACTAAATTATCTTATTTTTAACAAGATTTTTAAATTAACTTAATTAAAAATTATCAAATTTTATATATTTTTAAATGATATTAATTTTTATTTTATAATTTTTTAAAATAAAGAATTTGATTTGTAAATAAAATCAAATGTCAATATTTGTCATTTTAAACACACCAAAAGTGAATGAAAAACAAAAGCCAACAAAGGAGCTGGTCAACGGAATTGGTTTAATTTTCAATTGCCGTGAGTGATTATGTAATGTGATAGTTTTTTCTTTATTGCAAAGGTCATACTTTAAATATGTGCTATTAGTGTTAATTGTACGTAGTGTGGGGTGTGTAAATAAAAATAAATTTCATTTAAATAATTTTAAAATTCAAATAAAATAAAATATTATAGAAGCAAAAATAAGGAAATAAACCTAGCTAGCATACAAAGAGAAAATGAAAAATTACATGAAAAAACTTCTCCAATTACTGCCTATGAAACACGATGAAATTTAGCTCCTCTAAAATTCAACAGATAAAGTAAAGAGTAATAATCATTAATAAAAAAATTAATTATTAAGTCATAATAATATACATATACATATATAACAAACTATAAAACTGTTAAAATTTACTTTTTTATTTTTTTATCAATTATTAATATTTCTTATTTTATTATCTAAAATGAATGAATCCTTCACTATAAGGAAGCCAAATCCCACTTATGTGTGAGAGTCTTTTTGTCAAGACATAAAACTATTTCTAAACTTCCACTGTAGCTTCAGCTTATTGTAAAGTTTTTACTTGAGGTTAGCTCATGATAATGCTGAGTAGCAAGTACGTGCAGGCGTAACTGGTAATTAAGCACAATGAATACTTCTTCTCAAAATATAAATTTGAAGTTTTATATAGCAGAAATGCAAATCAATAATCCCATAAGAATGACAGTTAAATTCTCAACGAAGGAAAAGAAACAATATGCAAATAATGTAAGATTGGTTGGTAGAAGATAATTTCTGTACTTGAATAATGAATTTGGACTTAAATCATTTATAACCGTGCAAGTGTGAGATGTGAATGCAAGAAATAAAGAGAGAGAGGAGAGGAAGTACTTGTATTTTCAACTAGATCACAACAAGGACTTCTGAATTGTGCTGAAGCCACTTTGTGGATGACTATCTGCAGCTGTTCTTCTGGATAAGTTGTATTCTGAACTACCACAGCCATTTCTCTGAAAAAAAAAATTCAAGTGAAGTACTTTATACATCAGGAACTGATCTCTTTCTGTTTATTATTTTAATGTTCATTATTCTAGTTAGTTCTTGCTTAGTTATTTTATTTTTTTTTAGTGAACAAAGAGAGGGGCAAGCCCTAACAAGAAAAGAGACTCCTGGGAAAAGAAACCCCATGTTGTTTCTATTTATATATAGGAAATGAATAATTGATAAAAGTAAAAGAAAAAGGTGTTAGCTTTTATATGCTGAATTGTCCATTTTATCATGATAAAAACTACAAAACTGAAAATAAAATTGAATACTAAATTAATTTCACGACCATCAACAAGGAAGAGTAATTGATACTTTTGAATAGATAATTTTATTAATTCTTTGGACATAAAAAAAATTGTGAACGAATGTAGTTTATGAAAAATTGGAGTAGCATTTATTAAAGAAAATGAATAGAGACTTTATTAAGAGAAGTGAATCAAATGAAAAATAGAACAGCATTCTTTGAATATGTTCACTAATTTTAAAAGCTAAATAATGATACAGTACGTAGAGCAAAAGTCACCCACAAAACAAAAGTCACCCACAAAAGATAATTTGTAAAAGGTGGTAAAAGGGTTAACAGTTTTATGCGGTGAACCCAAAACAGAAATAATAATCATACTTGATGACTGATGATATTGAGAAGTTTGGGAAATATGCTCAAAACAGTTAGCATTTACTCTCTCTGTTTCAAAATATGTGTCAGTTTCAAGACTTTGTACAAATAATTAAAATATTAATATATAGTCTTAATTATAAAAAAAATAATTAAATTTAATTAAATTATTACTTTAAAAATATTATTACTTTATTAATTTTTTTTTTACTTTATTAATTAAAGAACATAAAAGAAATAAAGGTAAAATTAAAAAAAAATATAATTAATGTTTTTTACAAATAAAATGAAAAACTCACGAGTACTTATCATGTATAACATTGAATATGAATAGTAGATGATAATTTAATTTTAATTTATTATCAGTATAAGTTTTTTTATATTATTATTAAATTATATATTAATTAATATTTAATTTTTTAAATAATTATTTAATTAAAATTTTTAATAAAATATATGAGTAGATAATAATATAAAATTTTTTATATTAATACTAAATTAAAATTAATTAAACTCTTTTTTAAAACAACATATATTTTGAAACGAAGAGAATATTAAAAATTAATAGAGATTTGATTAAAAAAAATAAATCAAATGAAAAATAAAAAATTATTCTTTAAACATATTTATAAATATGTTTACACTAATTAAAGGTCACGTAAAAGTCATTTATAAAAGATAAAAATTTAATTTTAATTTATTATTAATATAAAAAATTTTATATTATTATTAATTATAAATTATTAAATTATTAAAAAAATTTAATTATAATTATAATAATTTATAAAATTAAATATTATATAATATATAATTAAGTGATAATATAAAAAAAATTATAATAATAATAGATAAAAATTAAATTCAAAAGTTAATTTGAAAAAGAGGCTAAAAAGCTATAGTACTTTAAGCGCTCAAATACATAAAGTAATAACCATAGTTGATGAGACTGAGAAGACGGGTTGCAATTTATGCTCAAATCAAACGCCTCAATTATTGTGGTGGGGTCGGTGGTGGTCCTGGAGGAGAAATTTTTCCTGGTGAGCCACTGTCGTGTCATGGTATAAAACCAGAATTGTTATTCACGTTTTACCTAAGTCAACTTTGCTAATTCGAGATTATAATTCATTTCTTATTGTAATGGTATGTTTATTAGCATTTCACTGTATATTTATATTTAATTATTATGATTCACTGTTAATGTAAAATTTTTTTATATTATTATTTAATTATATATTATCATATCATTTAAAGAGTTTGAATATAATAATAAATATTTAAAAAATTAAATTTTTTTAATAATTTATTAATATATAATTAAATAAGAATTTAATTTTTATTCACTATCAATATAAAAAATTTTTATATTATTATCTAATCATATGTGTCATATCTTTGACATTTTAAATAGTTACTATTTTAATCAAACTATTTTAATGATTTAACAGTACAGGATTAGATGATAGTGTAAAACTCTATATACTAATTGTGGATCAAAATTAAACACATTAAGTAATTATGTAAAAAATTTGTTATGACTATGAATCAAAATTAAACATTTTATTTTTTGTCATTCACAATCATCAAATCTCTTAACTATTTTACTCTTAGGACTCTTGTTAGAGATTTAAAAAAAAAAAAGAAATGAAGTAGACTAAATTTATTAAAAAAAAATTCTTCAAATCACATGATTGACTCCGTATATTGACTACTGTGATTTATAAATATGATCTAATAATCACATTTTGTTACTCTCTCTCTCTCTCTCTCTCTCTTTGTTATTACAACTTACAACTCAATTTGCTATTTTCACTCTCCTAATAAAATTAACTTTTTAGGATGAGACTGGATATACTATAATATTCAATAATTATATATATATATATATATATATATATATATATATATATATATATATGCAATTTAACCATTGAAATATAACTAATTATTATGTAAATTCTATTGTAAACTTGAATAAAATTTAATCAAGAACTAGTTTGTGATTAAATAATTGATATTTTTATTTATTTAAAAGTTTTAAGATATTTTGATAAAGTGCAAAATAATTTTAGATTAATGTAAAATTTTATAAGTATGATATGCATCATACAAAATTTTAATTCAACAATGATTTTGTAAAATATTTATTCTATATAAAGTTATTCAGTAGTTTAAAAATTAATTTTAAATTATAATATATAAAAAATAAACATTTTAAAATATTCTTAAAAATAAGAGTCGGTCTAAGTAGTGAGTTTTTGTAACTAATTTATGGTGGTAATTTTATTTGCTCTTTTGTTTATATATATATATATATATAGTAAAAGCAAATTACTAAAATTTTATGGAAAATTAAAAAATATGATGAAAAAAATCTTCTTCTGCTAATATAATCACTCTGGCAACTATAGGAGGCATGAATTTATCTTTTTAATATAATTTTTATAATTAAGTAATTAAAAATTTGATTCTTGTTGTTCTCTTTTTCACAACTAAATTGAATTTAACATAAAATAATGTGAGTTTATCTATTATTTATGTTTTAATTTAAAAGAATTCTTATGTAAAAAAATATATTATAAATATAAAATTATTTATATACTCTCGGTAACGGTTAAACTTTTACTATGATTGATTGGTGATAGTTTACACGTATTCCCATGTATCATGCAGTTGCGCCCATGCAAACCCGCATGAGAAGGCAAACAATTGGAGAGTAGACTTGGGTTCCAGCTTGAAATCGTGGTCATCTGATATGGTAAAATTAACTTTGTGAATGACAGATGAGACATCCTTGTGACCTAGTCACATCAGGAGCCCCTTGCAAGGGAAACTTGCTACGTGAAAGCAGCTAGACGCAATTATCCTTAATTTCATACGAAAAAATGCCTTTTTTTTTCCCTTTCTGTGTTTTTGCTTTGCTTATGAGTTATGACTTACAATTTACAAATTATATTCAGCTGAAGATTTCAAATATAATTAGTTGCTCCATACCTGATCGAATTCCAAGTTTAAACAAAATCTTTTTCTCCTTCACTAGGATCTGCTACAAGATGAATGTCCAGATCATCAGTACAAAAGTTCTTATTCAGACAAAAAGATGAGAGAGAAGGAAGAGAGAAAAAGGTAAAGAAAACATGCAAAAGCAAGAAGATAGCCAATGATATAATGTATAAGATTCATCATAAGAAACAGAATTAAGGAGTACGTTGATTGGAGCAAGGGAGAGAAGGAAATATGAAAAAGAACACAAAAAAAAAATATTTAATTACCTCAGACGAAATCCTGATGAACTATTCAATAATATTTTGTAGCAATATGCAAGAGCATGGATTGAATACGTTGCAGAAGAGCTCTTTGTTCTTTTTCTAACAAAGTCAACAAGAAGTAGTATGATAGATCACATATTGAAGGTTATGAAAGGAAGAAAAGAATAGAGATTATGAGAGAGGAAGAACACAATTGAAGTAAATTTAGTACAATCAAACAAAAGAGGGAGTGTAGGAAGGAAGAAAAGGAAAAAAAGCTAAGAAAGTTTAGGAGAGGCAGAACAGCTAACACTTACCTCAAGAAGTAAACAAGTGCAGTAGAATAGAGGAAAACATGAAAGTCAGCAATTTTATAATAACAAAGTGGAAAAGCGGAAATGATAAGGAAATTTCTTTGATATTCTTTATTTTTATGAAAAGTACTCGTGATAAATATTTACTAATATCTGATACTTATAAATATATAAATACAATAGATTATTTGTTAATCTATACTTAATCTCAAATTTTTAATTTTTTAAATATAATATTATAAAAATAATTACCCTGTAATTATTAGAGTAAGTAATTAATAAATGAATTAATTTTATTTAATTTTTATATGTATGATATGATATATACATTAAATTATTTATTTTTTATGAGATAATTTTTTTATTTTATCAATCTTCTTTTTATATATTTATTTTTTAAAAAAAATAATAGATGATAATTTTACAATTCAATTCTTTTTATATATTTATATTTTAATTGAGTAGAATACATGATTAAATATTGACTTGTAATTGTCTCATAAAACAAAAGCTATCAGAGAAACTTCCTAGACATTAACGTGGACATACAATAATGTTGCTGTCAATTCGTTTCTTATTTTAATTTTTAATAAAATTTAAAATTGCATAACTATTATTTTTAATATTTTTAGAAAAATAGAATAAATAATCCTCCAATTACAACTTCTTATTTTTTAAAATAAAATTTACATGTTAAAAAACTAAACACCAAATCTCAAATTTAAACATTGTAATAGTATAAATGATTATACACTTATTTATGTCATCTGTTTACAAAACAGAATTTAAATTATATTAGATTCAACTAAATTTGAATTAAATTCATTGAATTATTTTTTTTTTTTGGTAATCCCCCAATATAATAATTAATTTGCAAGTAGAATGTGAATCAGGGAAGGAAAGGGCTCTCGTTCCTAGTCAATGAGGTCAATGAAATAATAGTTATAAAATCTAACATGCATTAATCCATCCTATGGTTTAGGAATTTGGACAGTTGCACGGAGCAAATACAATCTTCATACGTGTCCTTTTGAGCTCCATGATTAAGATGTTTAAGTTTCTTCAACCACAGATGTTCACACTACAACATATTCAAGGAAGAAGAAATACCAGTGATTCCAAAAATGTACGTATATATGATGCAAACCAGCAAGGAGTGTTTCTTTAATGATGCAGCATTGCGCTATAAACAGTAGTATAACTGGGTTCGTTTTAACTTTTTCCCAAACCCCAATGTACGTTGGGGAGTATGGGAAATTTTTTAAGTATACTTTATATAAGATAATTTTTTTTATATTATATTATTAAATATATATTATATTAATTATATAAATTATTATTATCTTTCGTAATAAAAAAATAATAATAACATATAAATATTATTTTACATTAAATGTACTTGCGATTCTCTCCCAAAATAGTAACTTCTTAGCAATTCATGTTGCCAACGTGGCTCTGCACGTAAGCCAAACAGAACATTTGCGTCGTACTTTCGAGCAATAATGCACTTATTGCATGTGACGTTTGCTAATTGCGAATAGTAATTTCTTTGTATGCTCATTTTATGAAAGGAAAATGCTAAATCTTGCAAGAATTTTCTACGAAACATGATACGAATCAAAACGTGAAACATTATCTATTGCCTGAATAGTTATTGTAAATGTTTACCATGGTTTTTCAATCTCATATGATTGGTCCATTTAATTTCGTAGTATTTTTGTATAAACAATTTATTTGAAATATCATCACTCTTTATGAAATGAGAGATTTTTATTTTTGTTAACAAAAATAAGCATGGATTGGTGATGTCATTTCATATTTTATTGAATATAATTAAAAATAAAGTATAGAATTTATTTTTTTTAAGAAGAAAAATTCTTAAATACTCCTATGGTAATACACCAAACATTTAAGAGGCGAGATTAAAATTACATGTTCTGTTAAATAAGATTTATTTATTTTTATCCAACGTACCCTTGTCAGTTTTACAAATTAACAATTGTTACCTTTGTTAAATTTAACTCATTTAAATCCTATTGGCAATGAAGGATGTTATTACTAAAAACTTTAAATAAGCAATATGATTAAAAGTTTAATAATTGTATTGTATATTTGATTCAAATGACAATGTACACACTTTAATTTTTTTACAAATAAAATAATATTTATTTATTTTTCTTGAGTGACAACATTGTATTGTTATTAAATTATAAAAATATTAAAGTTGAAAATTGCTCTGAATACCACACAAACACACATTAGCATTTTGATAAGTACTGTCGTGTTTTTCAATCCACATTTAATTTTTTTTATTTTTGTTTATATAAATATTTTATAAATTAATTAATTATAATTTTAATAACTAAAATTCATTAAATAAAATAAATTTATAAAAAGTTAAAATATATTTGACGAAGTTATAATAATGTATGTAAAAGAAAAAATAACTTTCTATATTTAAAAATAATTATAATTATAAAATGTAATCAAAAAATGTTTTTTTATAATTTTACCATTTTTTCTATTTTTATTCAGCTAATTATTATTGATTTTTTAGAAAAGTGAAATTTGAAGACCAAAGAGGAGAATCCCTTATAATAGTATAGATAACATATGCATACAAAAATTTAAACTTTAATTTTTTTTCTTATGAGAATCATTTTTTCCATTTGGATCAATTTTAATTATATTCTATATTAATTTCATGTACCAATTAATTTGAAAGCTACCAAACTATGTACTAAAATATGATCATTCTATTCAATTCTAATTTTATAAAATCATCATTTCATATATCGAACGTTATTCTTCCAAAAAAGTAACATACTGATAGTTTAATTATTTTTCATAATTGAACTTAAAATTCAAATTAGATTCTTATATAGATGTTTTCTGTGTCAACATTGTTAAACGCGCTGTCGTTTATAGCGTTCCATATTCTCGATCCATATATAGGATAAGTGATAACAGTCACTTAGTCAGCAAATAAGGCTTTCATGCACAGATTGGGAGGTTGCTGCAGTATATATTATCTCTCTCTGAATGGTCCTGTAAGGAGGGCTACTATATTAGACTCATCCAAAACAATGATGAAACAATTTTGAGAATATTTTAGATGGTGGACGTAATTTTGTTTATTGAAAGAGTCCAATACATACACAATGTTTTGGGTAAGTTTTTGATGCATAAGTAATTTGAAGTAGTTCAATCAATTCAAATCATTTTTCTCATCTTCCTGTCCCCAGTTTTATTCTCTTAAAATTCTTTAAGTATGAAAAAATTATATCTATCTCTTAATTAGTTGACAGTAACGTCTATCTTAGTTGGTATTAATTATTTTTCTCAATAAAATTGAAGACACAAAATTAAAGAAAACAGAAAATTTGAATCTCTAATGCATGACAATATTTTATTAGAATTGCAGAAATGAAAACAGAAAAAAAAAGGGACAAAAATTTTAATCCTAACTCATATTATGTAATCCTAGCATCTATCTCTTAATTAACAGTAACTTTTATCAATAAAATACTTTTAATTGAGAAAACATGTATTTTTTGTACCATGTATTATATTTTTATTGAATTAATGTATTGTTTTTAGAATAAATAAGATTTTCTCTTGTTTATGTTAACATGTTTTGGAAAAAAAACAGAAAGATTGGAACCTTTTGGACCACCAATTAATTTGAAGCCAACTTTTAAAAGACATACTTAGATACCACGAAATTTCATCTGCTAAAAAGGAAACACACATTAGCTAGTGGCTTTCCTTTTCACCCGCCCGGTCAAGTATGAAGAGAAACGCATTATATAGTTGTCCATTCGCTTTCAAGGAGTGGTGTCTCAGTTAATCAGATTAGTTAAGATTTAGTTTTAATGAAAAGTTAGATTAGATCTGAGTTTAAAAAAATGAATTTGGTGTATTTTCGAGTCAAAATTAAATCACTTTTCGAGTTAGCCTAACTTGACTTGAAGTTATATAATATTTATTTTTCAAAAACTTCATCTCTTATTTATTTTGTTGATAAAAAAATTCTTATTTATTTTTGAGATTCATGCAAATATTACTATATATATTATCACTTAAATATTAAAAAAGTTAATTTAAGTTTCCTACTTCTAAAGATAAGTTTTTTATTTTTTAAAACTAAAATTTTATTATTTAATTTACTAGTTAGATATATTAAAATATAAATTATGTTCAAATTTCGGGTCAGCCCAATTCTCGCCCAATTCTATTTGAGCCACACATAAACTTTAACATAATTGAGACTGAGCCACACATAAACTTTAACATAATTAGGTCTAAGGTCGGGTTTAACTTAAAAAAATTGGCTTAGTCAAAATATTATATTAGATTCGAACTAAGTCAAAGTCAACCTAACTCGGTCCATGAGCACTCATACTTCCAAACAAGGTAGAATTATTATATATTTCACCACAACAAAATGTACTGTTATATGATATAGTTTTTATCAATTAATTTGACAATTATAACCGTTCATCAGATTAATTTTTTTGTGTTAAATTTTCTTATAAAATAAATCAAAATATAATTGAATAATTCATATTTTTGTACATTTAAAAAGCATATATATTAGTTTGTAAGTGCTCACCATTTCTTCCACAAAAATCATGATGCTTTCAAGGTTATAATGACATGTCAAAAGTTTTTCTTGTTTCAACATAATTGAAAGGGAATGACAATGTGTCAAAAGTTTTTCTGTGTTTCAAATAATAGAAAGGGAATGGAAGAAGCCGGTTCTATTGTAGTTTTTTTTTTTTTCTTTGGTATGATCGGTTATATTGTAGTTGTTTCTTTGTGAAACAGACATGGTAACATAACGCATCTTGTGAAAAGGGTCAATTACATGAGTCTTCGAAAGTTTTTTTTTTTTTTTTTGTGGGGAGCGGCTAGACCATTTATGAGTCTTTCAATTTTTTATATTATTGACAGTACAAGTAAATGAAAAAATATAGAAAATGATTAAATTTATGATTAAGAGGCAGCAGGCAGCAGCCAGCAGCCAGCAGCCAGCAGCAGCCAGCAGCCAGCAGCCAGCAGCCAGCAGCCAGCAGCCGCAATCTATGTCACACTTAACTAAGTTAATGTTGTTTGCTTGTTTGCGGCAGCAGTCACTTCGCATTATTCAGTCATTATTTTATATAAAATAAAATATTTCGTACCAAAATATTTTATTCAATCGTTATTTTATATAAAGTAAAATATTTTTTACCAAAATATTTTATTTTATATAAAATAATGATTGAATAATGCGAAGTCACTGCTGCTTTCTTTTGGATAGGCATGCATTGTGGGCGGTTACAGTTGTAAATTTTCTGTGTAATTAGTTTACGTTGTCCTTCATGGCTCTTCTGTATATTTTCACGCCATCGAAGCATGGACTTAGCTTATTAATTAACCACACATCTGCTACACATTAAAAGTGCAAAATAAATCAGTAACAATGAGCAATATCTTGATGTAAACTTGGATAGCTACAATGTTTTCAAGGCCTTAAGACTAACAATATGTTACTAAACAAAAAATGCTTAGATATTATTAACGGAGGTTGACTTATTTAGTCGACCTTTTACTCGTGATTTGCTATGACTTGTGTTTAATTTTAAGGTTCTATTGTTGGAGTGTCATCAGTAAGTATTCTTATAAGTTCTTGCTCAGTTCGAAGTCATACCCTTCCTTAAACTGGGATGAACTTTCCCATTGATCTAAATTTTTGGTATACTAAAAAAAAAATGCTTAGATATTAATCAATTTATTTATTTAACCATATGTGACGAGACGTCCCTATCTCTTATTATTTATGCTATATGGTCAAGGTCTAGGACATAAACAATTTCATGATATCATTGTTTATTCTATAAAATCTCCGATAAGTCGAAGTTGGTTTGAGCACTTAACATTAGCAAGGAATCAGTCTTGCATATATCTGTGGGAAAATTTGACCCAGGAGTAGATTTTTTCTTTTTAAAATTACGGTGATGATATATAAAACTCTTCCACTATCATTGCTTTCACACACACATATGATATGTAGATGACTAACTACGTATAGCCCACACAAAATTCTTGAATTTATAATTGTGTATAATTATACAAATGATTGTGTTTCCCACATAATTTTTGAATTTATAACTGTATAATTATACAAATGGCTCTGTTTGATTAATTGAGACTTAATGTAAATAACATTACTCTTTTTTTTTTCCTAACTCATGTAAACTCAACTGTATCATTTCGTACATAGTTATGAATACAAGTTTATCGCTTGAATAGATAGGTAAACATGTATTTTTTTTAAAAAAAGGTGTCTTCATTATCATGTGGAATCCTAAAAAGAGTGAAGCCTTTTGGACTAGAAAAAACACCACCTCGACCCACCGGTTACTCCAATTCTAGTAGGTCCACCGTTGGATTTACTCAGAAAATTATATTAGGCACGACAGGCGTTCAACTCAGGTCAACTAATTAGAGAATGGAAGTGCATGCTAGCTTTAGTGCTACTTTTGTTTCCAAAACTTGGAATTATTATCTGTTCCACCGACAAAGAAACAAAAAAAAAATGTATCATTAATCAGTCCCCTCGAGACCACTACAATAATAATGGAAGAAAATGTGCTCAATTAATAGTTTCCTGAAGCATTGTATGCTGCAAAAATTTGTCCTCATCAATTTCCTTTTCCCCTGTCTTTGTTCAAGAGCTGCCCCACATTAAAAGTTGTATGGCGCATTAGTGCTTTGGAAACATAGATACGACATGGAACAAGAATACAAGGACGGCCACACTTTAAAAAATATAACACATGACGCGGTTAGGACACGTTACATTAAAAAATAAAAAATAATATATTATAATTATTAAATGACATATTCTGAACATGAAAATATAAATCCTACATGAGAAAAGCCTTTAAAAACTTACGATAAAGAGGATGAGAAAGAGTGAGAAGTTGGAGTGGAGGTTACTGGAAGAAGGAAATATCACTGCAGCACTACTAGTCACTCTGCCATTGTGAACACTGCGAGAGAAAAATAGTCCCTGTGCATGAAGATAGCAAAGAATAAAGAAGGGGCTATAGAAAATTGATGAACTTGGCCTTTTTAGGAAGTGAGCTGTGTTGTTGGGCTAATGTAGGACAAGTTCGAGTCGCGTCTAAGCCTGGTCAAAGTTGTATTCAACATGAAAAAACTCCAAAAATTGAAAAATGGAGCTGAACGCTGCACAGGCATATGTCCCGCCGTGTTTTCGGCGCTCTAGTCTCGGAAACGTGTCCGACACTTGTACGGAGAGCTTCCCGCCATGTGTGTGCATCCTAGATTAGTGCATTAATTACCTCATAAAAATTTCCGAGGAATGTGTATTGTTTTGAATCAAATGTATTTTTTTTTCTCAATAATCGGTCTCTATTTTATATATGATATCTATTAGATACTCTAACGGTGTATCTTAAATGAGATCACAAGTTTAACTTTTGTGTTATAAAAAAATGATATTCTAACAATGCGCACGACTTTAATATTTTGTTTTTTGAAAGAAAAATTAAAAAAAATTATAATAATAATCAACAAGAAGAATTATTCTTCTTTGTTTAGTGTGAACTCTGAGTTTTGTAGTTAGATAATACACTAAATGTGCTATGTAAAGAAACCAATGTGTTTAGTTTATGTTTTAAAATTTGTAGAATGTGTTAAATTAGGAAGTGATAGTCATCTGATCCTTTTCTGTTGAAGCTAATGGTATCATTTCGTCGAGGTGTCAAAATGAGCCCATTTTAAAATCTTATATAAGTGAGATACAAAATAGATGTCAACGGTTAAAGTGATACTAAATAAAAACATTATAGTAATCAAAATGTCTTTTCTCCATTTATTTTGATGAAATGAAAAGTGGTCGGTGCCCAGTTTTTGAAGAACCCAGTAATGTGAAAAATTAAAAGATAAAAAACTATATTTTGTTCACAATTAAATTTATTTTTTAGTTTTTCCCAGTGTTATCAATGTTTTTTTTTTTATAGATATACGTACATCTTAAAGGCTTTGTTTATACAAAATACAGTTTTTTATTTTTTATTTAACAATTTGTCTCCCTAGCTAGCCTTGTTTTTCTGGATAAATATGGCAGGACCCTTCTGATGAGGAGCTGCTCATTGTGTTCAGTTTGAATAAATAAAAAAACATAGCGAAAATTATGCAACGCGCACCGTCCAAGGCACCTTTGTGTTCAATTTTGCTATAAAAATTGAGTTTAGCCATATGGTTAAAAGTTTACTCTTGGAAAGCGACACCAATATTGTCAAGTATAAACAGGGGCTTAGCCTCCCAAGTGTGATCATAAAACTCTCAAGCTTTTGAGTGAATTTTTTGCAATCCCTCATCCTTACTTGAATGTCGAATCATCTTTGCAGGTATCTGGCTGACACACCAATGGTTAGAGGAGGATCATCTTGGATGGAATAGATCAAGTTTTAATCTATTTCAAGTTCTTTGCTATTTGTTTGCTTTTTAAGTTAATTCTTGCTTTATATTTTCTTCACGTTGTAAGATTCCATTCTGTTGGTTAAAATCATTTTGCAAAATGTGTGAACCTAAGGAAATGATTCCCTTCCTAGATTGATACTAGAATTGTTGGTTTCTGTGTTAACAATTTTCTGTAGAAACAATATTACTCTCATGCACATAAGAATTTCTTATCCTAAATATTTATTATGAAAACTAACAACTAATAAATATTTAATTACTCACCAAAATATCAGTACAAAAAAGTATTAATATTGTAACAACTCTATTTTGTTCCAAATTAAAGAATAGCGGGTTTCAAAAAATTAATTCAAAATTTTTCATTTTCTTTTTTCTTCTTCAAAATAAAATTTAAATAAAGTTGACAAAAATATTTTTTTGTCTCTTAATTTTACTCTAAATTATTTTTCATCACACAACTATAATTTGTTTTATTTTAACTCAAATATTTTCAAAACCTAGCATATTCATCCCAACTACTAACACTATTAGAAATGTTAGTGGAACTTGCTTATATGACATTTCTATGTGGGTACTAGGCGCAATTGTTACTGCATTGTGTCCAACTAGAATTTTTTGTTTTTTGAATTAGTTGTTGGGCTGTGAAACAAAAATGAAACCTGAATTAAAGTTAAGGAAAAAATATATAATTTTTTACAATAAATTTTATGCATTATTTTCTTTTTGTACCTCTATATGTGTGCGTTACATAAAATTATACTTTTTATATGGATTGACTATTGAAAATTGTTTTAAATTACATAAACATTTCCTTAAAATCAGCATGACTAAGACTTCATCAAATTTCTTCATTAACATAATAGAAATATCAATATCAAATGACATCTTAGTCAATCTTAGAATTATAGAGAGAAAAAAGTTACTCTATTCTCAAATCAGTTCAAATCTCAATATCAAATCCTAATTTGTTATAAATTAATTTAATGAAATTTTCAGCAATTACTCTATATGAAAAACATATTTCCTTTTAATGCACAAATACAAAACTTAAAAAAATTTATACATAAAATTCAAAATTTCACTTTTCATCTCTTAATTTTATTTGAAGTTTTGATTTCGTCTTACAATTATATTTTTTTCTTTTCGTGTCAAATTTTTATGAAACTAACAAAATTCATCTCAATCACTAATTAAAAAAAATCCTAGTTAAATGTGTCAATTGTGTACGCTTGCATCCACGTAAGATTGTCAGCAAATTTCGTTAATAGTATGGTCTGAATGCATTTGGGCATATTAATCTTGTTCGTTCATTTAACAGGCTGCACAACAACTATTCCCAATCTTAACGATATATTATAATCTATTGTCTATCTTTTTCTAACTGTACATGCTGTGGAAGATAGAGAATGAAGGGAAGAACTGTTGACTGCCTATGCTGCTTGAAAGGAGAAGAGGCATTGGATAGTTGTCTTGACTGAAGAGACGAGGCGTTGGCTGCCTCGGTTGAGGAGACGAATTGAAGGAAGGAGGATGGGTGGCGATGGAGGAAAAAGAAAAGAAACCTTCTTCAAAAGTCAAAACACACAGTTTCATTAGGTTTAATTTTTTTTTAAAACTAAATTAGAGCTAGAATTTTACTCATGAATTATTGGACTTATATACACTTTAATATTTTGGCCCATTCAGTTGTTCGACTAGAGAAAACATTAGATTAGAGTTTAAAACTTAAAGTAAACATATATTTTAGTTTTTAAAAAATATAGACGACATTATTTTGATTTTTGAAAAAATTGACATCAATTTTTAGTCATTTAATTATAGAAAATAAAACTAAAATAGTTTGAATTGCGAGAACATAGAATTTTTGATTAAAGAACTAATTTAATATAATTTTTTATAATTAAAGGACTAAATTAATTTAAATTTTTTTAAAAAAATTAAACTAATGTCACTTTATATTATTTAAGAACTAAATTAATATCATTTGGTATCATTTAGAAACCTAAGACATAACATTTTCCAAACATGTAGGTTACCCTCAAGGTGCAGTTGATTCTCAATTTGATTACCATATGTTTAGAACCACAAAATTTTAGAATTAATTTAATTCATAAATAAAATTATTTGGAAAGTTATAAAATAAAAGTTAATTTAATTTTATAAATAGTTCCATATATTATAATTAATTTTCAAATCAAATTAAATTAATTCAATTCAAATTAAATCAAATTCTTCTATCATGATTCCAAAACACAGTCAAAGGATTTCTTTGTTTTTTTTTCTTTTTTTGGTTTTTTTCCATCGAAGTAGAGTGCTGGCTTATGTACCGAAAAGAAAAAAAGGAGAGTACTGGTTTCTATTGTTAGTACTCTTTACCTTGATAAAAATGCTTAATTTATATGCATTGTGAATGCATGAATCCAATCATAGTCTGGATTAATTTTTATTGGCCCATTCTGAGAGTTGAACCTATATTAATTAGTGGAAGCCTTATTTGCTGGAAGAAACATATATAGTTGACGCAATTCTAGCCAACCCCCAAGAGTCAGATAGTGAAGGATGCACTACCTATCATGGTATTTGAAACGACCAAATTAAGTTGAAGAAGAAATTTTTGCCATTTTTAACCTGCATGTTTAATCATTACTTCCAGAGTAAAGAATTCATAGAGTATGCAACTACACTGTCAATAATGTATATACTATAACTTTTGAGGTAGGCTACATAGATCAATAATTTACATTGCCTCTGCTTTTCTAGTAAAGCATACGTTTACTTGGCCAAAACAGAAACATACAAAAGTAAGATGAGTATACAATGTCTGACCAAAGTGGGAACAGAAGAAATGTGAATAAGGGTATTGGCAGAAATGCAAGTACAGAAATAAAACTCGGAACCCACTTTGAACCGTGGTAGTATGTTATGAAAAAGGCAACACTAAACGCTACCATCATGCTTGTGATGGAGACGAATTGTGCTACGAGTCCAAATATTAACTTCAAGGGCAGTGACTTGAAGTAGTCATCCTCTGCATAACGCGAGATAAGGACAGACAAGAAAATTAGTATTGAGGCTGAAGATGATATCAGTGCAGTTGCATCTGATATTGCAAATATGAGGAATGCTGGATTCTTCAAATAGTTGGGAGTTCCTGTTTGGTTATTGTTACCACCGGGTATGCTGAATGCAGCGGTAAACACTCCCGTGGCAATGAGTGTTGAAACAAGCAAACAATTCTTAGCTGTGCCCTTGGTCCACGACTGTGCCTCTGTCAATAATTCCTTGTGCTCCTCAGCGAATAATTCCCGAGGAGTTTTGCCATTAGAATTTTTCTTCTCTATTTCTGATGGAAGCATTATTTTCTTCACCTCCTGTCATATCAAAATTATGTATACTCATGATACTATATATGGATATAGAATAGCTTTCACATTGTGAAATGATGCTTCAAGTAATAATTAAGAGTTAAAACTGATTTCAAATCACTATGATCCAGATAGAAACAAGAAGCAATATTGCACAAGTACCTTTAGTTTGAAACTGAAGAGAAAGGAAGGAAAAAGCAGAATAGTTAAGAACATATGAATTTGGATGACATATATATATGTATTGCGGAGTTGAGAAGAGAATACCTCGAACCATAATAATTCATGTGTCATTTGAAAAGCTGCTCCGGAAATTAAGTTAAGTTGATGTGGAGGTGCTAATTTTGCAGCACAGTGCAATAGATTGTTTCCTTCATCATCCTCAAAAGTTGATATGAAATCTTTGATGGAGCCTATTTCATGTATTAGGTTGAAGATGCTAGCATGGCGATGCAGAACAGCGATGTGAATTATGCTTCTATTTTTGCCATCCACTTCCCATATTAAATCAGGGTAAGACCGCACAAGCTCGGCCAAAAAGTGAAAATTTCCATCCTCCGCAGCATCGAATATTGCTTGCGATGGTTGGCTTATGAATAGCCTCATCTGTGTCTCTGTGTAATCAAGATTGAGAAGCATGCTCCAAAGACGCCCAACAAGTTGGAGGGCCGGGTTTGGCTTCATACCTGTCACACATAATTTGACTAGTTGGTAATGTGCTGAGAAACCAATGACAAAGAAATCAATTATCTGGTTGAATTGCTATCAAGAATATGAAGAATATCTTCTTTTTATTTTTTAAAAAAAAAAGAGATAAAATGTTTTTGTCCTCCCGTTATGTAAAATCTCAACAAAAATGTTAAAAGATCAGACACTGGCAAAACTCATCTATATTGACATGGTAAACATGAGCTTGTTGGTCTCTTCGGAGTCTCTAACATGTAAAATCCAGAAAATTAGGAAAGCGTGGTCAATTTCAAAGCTCATCAAAATTAAGAAATTGTGTGAGTAGGTAGTTATTTTTAATTTTTTTATAAAAAGAATTGGATTAACATGTCTAGACTCTAGTACATGTAAAGTTCTGGATCTATGAGATTCTATCCACAACTAAACATTAGATAAAATAAAAAATAAAAAAAAGAACTTGGAAAGGCCAATGGTCAGAGTTTATGAAGAAACAGTAAAGTGAAAACATGAGTCCCATATTCCTTAGTTTTTCTAAAATGACAGTGACTGTAAAAAAACTTACTAGAGTTCATGACCTGGCTTTGAAGATACCACCGACCTTGACAACTAAAACCAGAAGGCTTTCGAGCCAAGACATGCAAGCCTGTCTCATCGTTCTCATCCCGGGCCAATGCTAGCTTTGGCGTTGTTTGTAACATTTGCAAAGCTAAATCTGCAAAATTTTCCAAAATTACTAGGACTGCAAATGCTGGTAAGTGATAACAGCATATGTAATAGAAGTAAAAAGGGAACATGATTATGTATATTATCAAAAGCTTATCTAGTGTGCAATCTGCAATTTAGACCGTCATACAATAAAACAATTTAGAAATTGGGATATGCTTTAATCATTATGTCATTTATTCATTAATTGATTCCTAGTGACTGAAATCCAAAATATTTTTAGCAAATTACTCTCCACTCCCTTATATTTTACATTTGTTGCACAAATATAGTCTTTAGGGTTTTAAATTATGGCCGTAATATTATTGTTATAGGAGTTTATATAACCACAACACTATCACGATTGTGGCCGCTTCAACAGTATTTTTTTGTAATTATCTATAATTTTTAGAATTACAGCGTAACCGCAACCGTAATTTAAAATCATGATACTCTATCAGGAGAACATAGCAAAAGTAAAAACTTTCTCTCGTATTTATCCTTTCCACCCTAACATATTCATTGTTAAAGTGTTTAGCTCATAGTCAACATGAATGTTTTTATGATCAAATATCGTTCTTATTCTTATTCAAGCTCAAACATGGAGAAGAGGGGAAGGACACGTTCATTTTGCGTAATTGAACATTCAATTCAACTACACCAAATCAACATGTTCTTCTTTTTTCGTCGACAAAAAAATGAACAAGGCATCTATTCACAAAATAATTTGTGTAATTCATTTTCATGTTTGTTTACTAAATCATGTGCACAATGTCAATCTTCGAATATCTAGGCGTCACTGCTTTAGGAGGAATTCCAGGCAATATACTTACCATAGAAACCATTCTTGATAGAAAGGAAGAACAGCGTATTCCAGTCCTCTTCCTCAAATATGGGGATGGTCAGGGTATATAGATACCTTGCCATGTCGCTTCTTCCCTGTAAGGCAGCCACGTGAAGAGGAGTCACTCCTTCTGCACCCCTGATTCTTGGTAAGCATTCATTTTTCTTCACCATTATGGCAGCAATTTGCACGTTTCCGGATGCAGCTGCAAAGCAAAATGCAGTGTTGCCATTGAAGTCCTGCAGTTCCAGGTCATAAGGTTGCAGTAATTTCACCATCTCCTCCACAAAGCGAACATGGTTTGCCCCCGCCGCAACATGAAGTAGTGTCCCCCAACCCTTCGTTATGGCAGCGGTCAGTAGCCTACCATCTGCATCTAACATGCACCTAGCTGCTTTCCAATCACCTCTCAGAGCTACCTTCTGAAGGGGTACACATTTTTCGAAATATTGCCCTGAAAAAGTTAGGAGTGGAAAATTTCCTTCAACTGAACAGAGCCTAAATATATTTACATAAAATCCTTTGAGTTTTGGGAAAGCGAAGCACTGAATGTTTCACTAGATTTTACAAATTTAATTTTATAATTATGAATTTGATGAGAAGTAGGTTGGCAAATAATGCTTTATTTTTGAAAATTTTTATTGAAATAATTTTAGTAAAAATAATGATGTTTGAATATGTTGATAAAAAATTATTTTTAAATATATAATTATTAACATATATGATAAATATTATTAAAATAATAATATAATATTAAGTCATAAAGCTATTATTGTCAATATACATGTAACTAGATTTTTTTTCACAAAAACCATAAAATATTGTTTCGGCAGTTAAATGTCAGGACGACGTTTAAAATGCAAAATCAATTCATTCTCAAAATTATTAAACACTATGGTATTATTTGCTAGACATATTTTAGGCCTCCACTTTTATGAAACACAAACGCTTCCCCAAACATGATCCCAGAAGGGTTGGAATAACCTTGATAGGCTTTAGGCAGGGCCTATATGTACTTATATACGTCATCATCTGACTTTGCAAGATACCAAATATCTTAATTTGTAAAACTTCAAACATACAATTGTTGAAATTATATATTCTTATTGTTTCCATGGCCATATATGTTTACTGGAAGTTGACTTTCTTCCTTGGATTCACAATAATTTTAAGTCGTTTGGGTGAGTTTTGGCTGTATTTCTGTTAGTGGGCTAATTAAATAATTAAAATAAAAAGTAATGTTGCGCCCATAGACACCCATAATTTCTTAGAATACTATTTTGTCCATGTCATTTATCACGTTGCAAATTACATTTATTTCATATTCTGCAACAATTTGACTGTCCATATTGGTGTGCGTTTTCATGATAGCATTATTCTTTTGGAAAGTAGCATCGTCTATTTTATAAAATAATTAAGAAATTAAAAAGGGAGGGTGGGTTTTGTTGGGATTCAGAAGCTTTATTGCATATATGGTGTTACACTTCACAATCCCACCCGAACAATCCTTACCTTGCCCCCATTCTGAAGATCATAATTGCTATTTTAGTCCCTCGAGTTTAAGGTTGCATTTTGGCCTCTTTATTTCAATTTAAACGATGTTACCCCTATAAGTTTTTTTTTTTTTTATAAACATATAGTCTTTTTAATTTTTAGATTAATGCAATAAGTTATTTTATCTGTGTGTTATTGAGTATCATTATTTTTATGATAAGAAATTATTACATTTCAATTTCACATCAATAAATTTAGTAATGTATGATTAAATAATATAACTATGTATTGTTAGATAAAAGTATCATATTGTGACACATCACCAAAATAGTGTTACATTAACTAATGCAAAACAACGTCAATGGTATATTGCAGTGATTTAACTGCATTGATTTCAAAATTAGACAATAACACTGTTTAAATTCAGTACAATTTTTTAAAACCAGAATTAATTAGCAGAGCCAAAATTATATTACTATATATAACCATAAAAAACTTATAAGTTAAAGCTACAGGAAAATAGCACATTAAGATACTCTATCTGGAACAGATTTTCTAAATCCATCGACACTGTACATCTGTATATATTCAATATATAGATTAAATTTAATAAGTAATCCTTACTTTTTTCTAGTTAGAAAGACAACCAGGCTAGTTTCTCACTGCTTCTCCAAGTTACACATAAAAAAACACCAGCTTCCATTGGAGAAATAGCCAAGTATGGCTGATGCATTTTGCTAAGTTTTTCTGGTAATTGGAAGTAAAATTGAGTTCATATCCAGATATAACTCTAGGAAGTAAAATCGAGTTCATATCCAAAATATTTAATCAATTCTTCAATACCCACGCAAATCCCCATTCACTGCAACTGGAAGTTATTTTGGCTGTTTAAAGTTTAAACTAATTCGATGCTAAGATTTGCAAATTAAGTAGAAATATAGTAAAATGCAACCTAGTTTTTTCAATAAGAATGATAATAAATAAATGAGATTGGTTGATAGAAGATAAGTTGACTATATGAGAGATAGAGAGAGAGTACTTTTATCTTCTATTAGTTCAAGGCAAGGCCTTCCAAACTGAGCTGAAGCAACTATCTGAACCACCTGTGCTTGTGGTGATGTTGTTGAGTTCATATTTACCGTCGCCATAATTTTCTGTAAAACAAACATAGAATCTTTTCATCACTGGCTGGCGATACACAGTGGTTGAATTCACAATTACGCACTGTAATTTTATATACAAAGGAAGAAAAGGAAAAAAAAAAAAACAAAACAAAACAACTGCGTACTTTAATATACCCGAGGAACCATTGACCTTTTGTTTATTATCTAAGTTTTTCATTATTTATTATACTAATTTTTATTTGATCTCATATTTTTTATTTGTAAATTATAAACACGCTAATTAAAGAAAAAAATGTTTTGAACATTTTATGAGTAAGAGTGAGGATTAAAAACCATATATCGAGAATATTTTCGATTAATAATCTGTTATTTTTCCTATATATAAATATAATAATTCGTAGAATAGTGTATAGTCTTGGATTCGTACGGTTGGTTGAAAATGAAATTACGGAGAAAACAGAAATTGGTGAGGTATCTTTTTCCAGGGCAGCTGTCCCCTATTCTTGTGTCTCATTCTATGATTGGAGCTATTCGCAAGTTTCAACATAGACTAACTACGTGGAAGCAGCTAGTTAGCCACCATTTCTCTTTCATGAAAATATATGTCATACTCTTCCTTTTTTTTTTTCGTTTTGTTTTTAATATTTTTTTTTTTTTGGTGATTGATTGCAAGTTGCAAGTCTTTCTAACCTTAAAATCCTATCCGAAATCATTTTGAGCCCGGATACATTTAAAAATAATAATATTTTTTTTTTAAAAAAACAAGTGCTTAAACATATTTTAAAATGTGTTTGAATATAAATTTTTAAAAAAATAAAAATTAAAAAAAATTAATTTATTTTTTTTAAAAGTTAATGACCTCTAACTTTTAAAAAAAATAAAAAGAAAAATAATTTTTAATATAATTTTATAATAAAATATTCTTTATCTTTATTAAAAATTACATTTTATATTCTTTCTTTTTTTTTTTGTAAACCCTATTCACATAAACATTCATAAGTAATTCTGTGAATTATATTTTAAACAACTTTAAATCACTGTATCCTAATACTTAAAATCAAATTCTGATCTTAATGATTATACCACTTAAAAAAAGTAAAATAGAATAATATCAGTAAAACATGTTTTTATTACCTTACGTCTTGTTTTTCATGACGTTGTTAGTATGACATACTTGAAAACCTTATCGTCTAAATTATGTTAGCATTTTATCATATCTTACAAATCATAACTCATCATATCTTGCATTTAGATGTCTTTTTTAATAATTTTAATATAAATAAAATGTTTATATTATTTTTTATCTAAATAAACTTAAAAATCTTTTTATTATTTAAAAGTATTTCTTAAATATTGTATCTAAATGTAAAATTACTTTTTCTTAAATTTTTTTTTACTAAAATAAGATATATAAAAAAATATTTTTTAAAAAAATTTATTCAAACGAGCACTTATTCCATCTACCCGAAGTTTCAAGTCTGGAAAAAGTCAGCAGTGTGAAAATTTAAGAAAGATTGGAAGAGAAAAAGGAAGACATCAACTCCGTACGTACTAATCTAATAGATTCAACCACAAGATCTTGCATATATAGTATAGAATTATGGAATAGAAGAGGTGGTATCAAAAGAAAGATTTTGGAACTCTGTATATGTGGAAGAACATGCATATACTTTGAATGGTGATTATTGAAGAGTTCTTTCCACCATGCATATCTATATGTCTATAAAAAAAAAGGAGGACAAGAGAAAAGGAAGTAAAGAAGCATAAGATCATACATAATTAAGGTAAACTAAACTCTAGTGCAGGAGGGAGGGAACCATGGAAGTAAAGAAGCTATATAAGCAAGAATAGGATTTAGTGACGAGAGAGAGAGAGAGAGAGAGAGAACAAGTTATGGGATTTAATTACCTCACGAAGTCTTCAAGTACGGGGAATAAAGGAACTGACAAAGGGCGAGAGTGCTGTGGGATTGCTTTCCAGAGACGGCGGAAACCCAAATATGCTTTGGAACTTTGCAGGCTGCAATGGCAGCCTTTGCAGTCAGGGTCTTGTGGCTCTCAACGCGAGTCGAAGTGGGGTTATATGAATCAAAAGAAAAAGAGATTCCTGTTTTTAGTCAATTGGAAAACATTAACTAAATTTCTCGGTAAAAATGAAATAACAATGAATGATTCTTAAAAAAATCAATAATGCATGCATGAGAATCCATTTACATCGAGTATAAGTCTTTGACATATTTATATTATTTAATAATTTTATATATATATTAAATTTTATTAATTTAATTATTAAATTAAAATTTTTTATAAAATAAATTGAATTTACAAAATTTTATATAATTTTAAAACTAGTTAATATTTTATTATACTATTTTATTTTAATATATAATATATTTTTTAAAATATAAGTAAATATTCATTATTAAATTACATATATATAAATATCTAATTTATTTCAAATTTAATATGCATGATCATTAAGATTAATATTACATAATTTAACGATTAGATTGGTTTAATATATATTTTATAAAAAGTTATTAAATGATATAAGTATATATATATATATATATATATATATATATATATATATTTGAATTTATGTATAACTACTTAAGTAATGTTATATTTTCTTAATATATTTTCTTAACATTCTCTACATTACATAAAACGAAAAGTATATTAAATGAAAAGTTATAAGTATTTAATGTTTTAAAATTTTAAAAATATTTAATATTTTTTATTGAATCATTCGGAGGATTTAGAATATATATATATATATATATATATATATATATATATATACAACTTGTAGACACTCCGACTATTCCACACCTCCAAAATGTGGGCCATTTAACTTTTACTAACAGCACCGTCCCAGACTATATAATAATAGACAAATTAAAGGGAAAAGTAACTGAAAAGAAGAGGAATCAGAGAAAGATTATTTTCAAAGCGAGAAAGAAGGAACAGGAATCCAATCCCAGACCAATAGCACTGCCCAAAACTATTTATGCAATGAATCTGCATACCCACTCTTTTCCTAAGAAAAAGAATGAAGTGCTATTTAATAATACAGACGGTGAATATATTATCTAGGCAGAAGTGAATATTACTGAAGTGCTATTTAAATGATATGCGTAACTACTCGTAATAATAAAAATACACCGTGGGATTTTAAAAAAATATTATTTTATATCCGAGAAATTTGAACCTGTATTATATTTGTATTAAAATAATTTGACAAAATGAAAAAAAGAGAGAGAGAGAGAGAGAAAATGATTGTTTTATGATTAAGAGGCTGCAGCCAGCAGCCGCAATCTGTGTCACACTGTCTCTCTAACTAAGATTATGTTGTTTCCTTGTTTCCAGAAATTGAGTCTTTCACTCAAAATATTTTATTTTATATAAATATACGATTAAATAATACAAAGTGACTGCTGCTTCCTTTTAGATAGGCATGTGCATGGTGGGCGTTCTGCAGCGGTTAATTTTCTGTGTAATTGCTTAGTTTACGTTGTCTTCCATGGCTCTTCTGTATATTTTCACGCCATCGAAGCATGGACTCAGCTTATTAACCACGCATCTGCCACACACATTAAAATTGCAAAATAAATCAGTATATAACAATGAGCAATTTCTTTGTTCAAACTTGGATAGCTATAATATTTTTAAAGCCTTGAGACTAACTATATGTTACTAAGCCAAAGATGCTCAAGATTTTAATCAAGTTTTTTTATTAATCAATTTATTTATTTAAGCATGTGGCAAAATGTCCCTATCTTATTATATTACCTGTGTTTACCTATATATGTTGCTATTAGGTCTAGGACATAAACAATTTCATGATATCATTATTTATATATACTATAAAATCTCCAATAAGTTGGTTGAGCACTAAACATTAGCTAGGAATCTGTCTTGCATATATCTGCGGGAAAACTTGACCCAAGAGAATATTTTTTATAGTAGTTCCACAATGCCTTCACAAACTTAAATGAAATTAATGTAGAAAGTATAGTTCCCACTTAATTCTTGAATTTATAATTGTGTAAAATTGTACAAATGGTTGCGTTTCCTACATAATTTTTGAATTTATAACTGTGTGCAGTAATTGTCCAAATGGGCTCTGTTTGATTAAGACTTAAATTATTTTATATATTTTGGTCAAATTCATATGGTCCACCAGTGAGACTGTACGAATTAAGTTGTAAAAATATAAAGATCGTGTAAATAATATTCCTCGATTATTTTTCTATCAAGTAAGACCAAGTATCATTCGTACACGTTCATAATTAAATAGATAGATTTTTTTTGGTGAGAGAGTTAATTAAATAGATAGATAAACATGTATCTTAATAGAAAAGTACCATGTAGTGGAGCCTTTTGGACTAGAGCTAGAAACCAGGCACCCAGTTACTCCAATTCTAGTAGCAGTAGGTCCCCCATTGAATTGACTCAGCAAAGTATTGTAGACACGAGAAGTCACCACGAAGTTCAGCTTCAAGTGATCAAGTAATTAATTAGAGAATGGAAATGCATGCTAGCTACCTTAATAATGCTCCTTTCGCTTTCAAACGTGGAATTATTACCTGTGCCGCCCAGAAAGAAACAAAACAATATACCATCATTTTCATCCGTCCCCACGAGACTATTGCAGTATAATACGTACTCAATGAATTGATTCCTTAAGCATTGACCGCTGCAAAGTTTGGTCCACGTCAAATTTTTTTTCTTTTCTTTTTCTTTATTCAGGAGCTGCCCCACATTCAGCGACTAGGAATAATCCCCCAAAAACTTGTGGCAATTTCCCGTTCTTCTTTTTGTTCAAGCTGTCCCACGTTAAGCGACTAGGAATAATCCCCATAGAGTTGTGTCGCATTATTGCATTACCCCCACAAAAATGTCCAAGAAATTTATTATTCTAAATCACATGTATTTTTTGCCTCAATACTCACCCTTTGTTTTTAGGAGTATTTACGGTTTGAATTTATTTGATTTAAAAAAAAATTAACAAAAATGAAACAACTAATTTTTTATATTCAGAACTAATTAATATATGGTTTTAATTTGATAATAGGATCAATCAATCTTAATTATTGTAGCTGGTTCAATCCAATTAATTTTTGACAAAATATTTTTTCCAAAACAAAAATCCAACTTTACTTTGTCTTCCTAACCCAATCAACAATAAATTTTTTTGATAAAAGCGTAATCAAATAAATACTTTTCAACAACAAATTGGTCTAAAGATTGCATGGAAATAACAATCAATTAAAATATAATTATTTATAAGTACGTAAATTTTTTTAAAAAATATATTCATATGAGTTTCATATGTTATTTTTGACAAAAACAAAAATTTACAATACGTGATCAACAAGAGAAATTAATCTTCTCTTTTAACATGGGCTGAGCATGTAAACTAAAAAAATATTTATATATGAGTTTAATATTTTTTTTTACAAGAAACTAAAAAATTGTGAAAAATACACAAAAATAAAATTAATTAAAAAATTGCAAACCTGCAGGCTTTTTTATATTGAAAACGTTTTTTTAATTTATGTATTATTTTGTGTCATTTTCAATTTAAATAGTAAAATACACTTCTTTTAATAAAGATAATAAATTATCTTAGTTTATAACGACTTTTTACTTATAAAATTTATTTTTTTTGGTCAATATAAAGAAATTACCATGCACTGGAGTGACCACGGGGCGACTTAATTTCTTTTATATAAATAAAAAATTTAAATTTATCAATTGAAAAGTCTTTTTAAACTAAATATATGTTTAGTTCAATTTAATTTTTATGAAAAATTTATTTTTTTAAATTTTTTTATTAAAATTTTAATTATAAATTATTTTAAATATAAAATAAATTAATTTAATCATACGCTAAAATATTTTTTTAAATAGAATGAAAGAAAAAATAAATAAATTCACACTTATAGGAAGTCGCCTTAAAAAAATGCGCGCATGGTTTACTTTTGCTTATAAGGAATAAATTCCCTGACAACCTTGCACTTGGGAAGTTCTGTTCTCATTCTTCCTTCACGTGGTAGAAGTCCTGGGCTCGGCACATTTGTTTTCCTTCTTATGAAGTGATGAGGTAGAGTAGTACCTACTCCAATAAAGTGGGGACAATAGTCACCATTCACCAATCAATCAAAATGGCGCATTAAAACTGTAAAAAGTGACTTTGGAAGTGTGTGGGGGTGGTGCTTGGAAGGCTATCTTTTTTATTTGAAGGATGCGGGCATGAAAGCCAAACGTTCTATTAAGAAGTTGCAAAGTATTGGGCGAATTCTTAACTCTTATGGTATATTTGGGATAAAAATAAAAACAGAAATAAATTTTTATAGATAAAATTTATAATTTTATCCTAATATTAAATATATATTTAAATAAATTTTATTTTTCTTTTTATATACTAAAGTTTAAATGAAATTTCTTTTTTTTTTTACATACTAAAGTTGCCCCGTGTTCATTTATTCTTATAAAAATTAACAAATAAAAGTGAAAAGTAGTCATAGCTAGGTTGGGGAAATCTTTTACCGTTATACAAGTTAGGATAAAATACACATTATTTCCTAATGTATAGAGGTTTCTCAACTTATTTTTTTAAAATTTATTTTATATTACTTAATTTTTTTAACATTTGGACTAAATTGAAAATATTATTTTAATAATTAATTCAAACATACATAGCATGTGCACATTATGTGCTCGATTTTACCTTTATCAAAAGTTAAGTTTTTTTTATTACATAATGTTATGAAGTGTGAATTTTTATCATAAACTCCTATAAAATTTAGATTTTTATCAACTCAAACGTTAAGAGAGTTAAATAATATAAAATAAATTTTAAGAATAAGTTGAAAAAGAAATTATACTTTAAAGATATAAAGTATATTTTATCCTGCAAACTAAATGTATTTTTGATAATTAATATAGAATAAACATAAAATAAAAAATAAAACAAATAAAAGTATTTATATAAAAATGCCCAAACCCATGCACGGCCCAAATGAGTAGCTTTTATATAAGTTTGTTGCAAAATTCATCCAATCCATCTCCACAATACGAGGGGACTAGTTGTCTAGTTCAACCTACATTAACACCAATATTTACATTTGTAAGCTTTTGCGCCGTCCATACAGCAACGCCATCAAAATTGTTGTCTAGAAAAAATCAACAATTTTTTTTTATATTTATTTGCGTTGTTAGAATTTTGCAACGTTCGATTAATTAGCACCATTTTGATAACCACTCCACAAAGGTGTATAAGCAGTTCCAATTCAACAGTTTTTATATATACCTGCTTTTATGCTTAATTTTATGGGACACATGTTTAGATTATTTTGGGGCTCCCACTTTAAACTCTGTCAATCACATAACTTTTTTTTTTTCCATTCTTTTATTTTCTTGTTTGTTTTTGTTTTCTATTTATTTAGGTTTAGATCTACTGATTTCTGATTACAAAACATTGACCACCAGAGCATGATGCTTAATTGCTTAGGGATTCCAACACTCTTGGAATCACCGAATGGGGATTTGAGACTGAAAGCTTTCAATTGAATACCATGAAGAACGAAAGCCTGTGATTGAAATTCTCACTTTGTGCCTTAGTTTGTTATTCTAGGAATTCTCCCGTTTTGTCATCTTGAAAAACCCATTTCGTTTGATGTCTTCCCAGACAGAAACTTAACCTAAGAACCTTGCGTTGCTTTGAGTTTGAGGTAAATTTTCAATTTTTCTTATTCCTCATATCATTGCTTCAATTTGTCAGGATTACAGATTGATAGGTTCCAACTGAGTGAAATTTCCCGCGTCACTTTTAGTGGTTTTGTCATAGTACTCGGCGGCAAAGTTCAACTCTTTCATCTGTGGGTTGATGATATCATATGGAAATAAGTAAGTTTTCATAATGACATGGAACTAATGTATTGGGCAACTTCATTTAAAACTAAGTGGTTTTAAGCTAAGATTTAACATAATATGAGAATCAGAGCCTATCTTTATCTCGATTGCCTGTTTCATTAAACCGCCTGTTCCTCCAAGTCTTTGTGGAGAAATGATGTTTGCGTCACCTGTTCTGACAGGCATATGTGAAGGGAGAGTGTTAAAGTTTCACATTACTGTCTCAATCTTTGAGGTACAGTTCATATATCTGTTAGATAATTTTACTTAAAACTTAGAATCTAACATCTCCAAAATGATTGGTCTTGCAGACATTACTATAAGTGGCGAAGGAGATATTTGGTTCTTAGTTTTGTGGGTTTGGGGTGGTGGGAACTGGGAATGGCCAACTCTTAATTCATGCCCTTATATGCAGGGTGCAGGTACACCGAAGAAACAAATCTATACTATAATATATATTTTAAAACCCAAGGAATGAAGCACTGTTCATTTTGGTAAGTTTACATGTCTGTGGTTCATTACAAAACCTAATTGGTTAATCTTGACAAGTTCTTCTAATTAATTTGTGAGAAACTATAGATGCAAAGCATGACTGCATCTGCTTATGTGAGCTTGTTTTCGTCACAAAAAATGAAAGCAAACTAACGAAATTAAATTATTAATCATTTTTGCAAATCTATCAAGATGACAACTGCTGTTTGGTATGCCTTTTTTCTTTTAAGAATTCAAATTTGATTTCAGCACGTCTCAAATTTTATAATGGTAGGTATGTAATATGTAATGGTTACAATGAAGACAAGGAAATATGAATACCTCACATGAAATTAAATATTAAAATCTTTTTGTTAGGAGTTTGGCCCCAGATATAAACCCAAACCATGGTTGTTATCTAAATATCTAGGTTGATTGGGAGTTTGTTATTATTAATATTATAAGAATGTCTCCATTATTATACGCATTAGAAATTCTTTGATAGCAAGCTAATTAAGGAAATGGATGTTCTGTACCCATCTGCTTTGACTCACTTGAAATCTGGTTGTTAATTTGATTTCTTATCAAACATTTTAAGCTGGCCACCTACGAATTAGCCAATGTAAAGTAAAGACTTTTTCTTGCAAAAAATAAATAAATAAAAATAATGACTTTCTCTCACTATAAAGAAAAAATTATCATTTCCGGTTCCCAATTCCCATGCATAACATCCATATTCTCACTAAGAATGTAAGATGTGATACCAAATTGAAAATTCATCTCAGGCGCAAACAGCCAAGATGCCTAACACTAATGGGTCACTATTATTTTCCTAATCGTTTTGTGTTTGATTCACATAGGTTGTGACTTACTGATTCTGTAATTGTTATTTCTTTAATTGTTGGTGTAGTTAGGCTAACTAGCTCAACCGATATGGCTACTTTTTACACTTTTATTATCTGCGTTTTGAGAAGTTTATTGGGCCTGTCTAAGTTGCAGCCTAATCCAGCTTTCTATTATCTGAGATGCCAACAATAATTAGTACATTTTTCATAACATATTAAGAAAAAATCACATTTTTTTTAAAAGTTCTCATGATTTTGATTATAAATTATTTTATTATAAAAAAAAACTAATCCAAACAGACACTTAAAAAGGCAGTGGGACTAAAATATATTAGTGAGATAATTAGCCATAGGAAAAGATAAAACAAATGGAAGAGCAATTCCACAATGTTACTGTTAGCTTCCTAATCCTATCTAGTGGGGTTAATAAAAGAAATGTCCCATATGTAATGTATCATGAAGTGAGAGGAGGGACAAGATTGAGAGACACACAATGGAAGAGCAATTGTTACCGCCCACCACAATGGAGAGATTGTGGATTTCCATACCATGTGAGTTATATAAGTTCAACTGATAAGCAAATTCACTGGTAAATCACAATTCATGATACAAACTCTTCTCTGTCCTTCAAATTTGGCATGTGTTAAATTTGAAAACATTTGTTGTTTGTTTGTTTGAAAAATTCAGGTTCCAGGAAACTGTGTCTTTTCATATTTAACTCTGGTCAACAAAGGATAATCAGCAACTTTTTTTTTTAATTTTGAATTGCGAATAAATATTTCTTCGTCATTATAATTGGCTCATGAGTTTCAGTTTGGCAAACGAGGGCTGCTTTTACCTGTTCCACTAGGAAAGTGATCACTTTTATGGATTAAGTAGGCAATGAACTTTAAGGGGTTTGTTTCAAAAAAAGATGCTAACTGCCTAGATGTTGATTGGCCGAACAAGATACAATTCTGCACTCTGCAGATAGATGCCTTGGCAAGTGGATGTTATTTTTTTTTATGAGAAATGATATTTAGGAACTACTGGGTTACACAGTTGCATTTATACAGTCTGGTTGATATTTATTTGTCTCTTTCTTGAGATATTGCAGAAAAATAAAAATTTACAGCATTACGTAGTATAATGTAGCTCAAAAAATGGGTGTGCCAGTATTATTAAGCTTACTGTAAGGCGAATGTTGGTGCCTTGTGTTCTGTTCCTGTTTTCTTATCTCTGTTAAGGTACTTCTCAACCCAGAAAGACCACTAGAGGAACAACTATCCAGAACTCAATTTTCAGGTAAAAAATCAATCTAAGTAAGCTCTTCTTAGTTCTTATTCATTAAGACAACTTTCTAGACATAAATCTTGAGGATCCCTGCAGAGGTATCCGCAATCAGAATCATCAATCATGTTTTCCTACTTTAGTGGACCAAGTCATTCCGCCCAACCTTTTCCTCTTATTTCAGGACCATAGATCAGGAGCTTGGACAAACAGAAAAAGACTTCACTGAACTACTACCTCACTACCCGGGACCTCAGAGCAAAACACATTTCAATGAAGTACTTCTGAACCCAAAAAGACCACTAGATGAACAACTATCCAGAACTCACTGTTCATGTGAAAAATTAATCTAAGTAAGCTCTTCTTATTCAGTAAGACAAACCTCCATACATAAATCTCGAAGATCCCTGCAGAGATGTCCGCAATCAGAATCATCAATCATGTTTTCCTTTTTTGCAGCAGCTTCAGCTTCATCATCTGTGTTGGCAACTGCAGAGCTAGGCGTGCCACGAAATGGGAGAAAAAACGCACCTTTGAAGAGTGATCCAAACTTTTCGCTCTCCAAGGCCTCTAACGCATCTGCAAATCCACACACGGTCTGTATGAAAGTGAAGTAAAGGGCCAAGAGCGCACCCAAGGTTGAGATGCCCACAACCCAGCTGGTTAAATAGTAGTGCACCAATGAAGCTCTATTTCTTGCATAGAAGGTACCAAAGTATTTATTTGCCTCATTCACCACTTTGTGCAAGTAGGACTCGTTCTTGTCACGAACCATTTCTTTGGAAATGTTGTTGATTAGTTCCGCCACCACTTCATCATCCCCCAAAGAATGGTGCAGCACCCCTTTATAATGAAGAAGAGCCACATCATCAGCTGAGTTGATGAGCCCGTTGAAGAAAAACAAGTAGGTTGTCACATCAGGGTTGCATTTCTTGTGGCACTTCTCAAATGCCACCATGTTACGAAACACAGTCCCTCTGTGATCGTTGATGTACAGAGGAGGGACAGTGAGCTCCCTCATTAGCATTCCCCCCCAGCTACTTCCGAAGCTTATATCCAGCAGTTGCCTGTTCTCATCGGTTCTGATCTTCACACCAGCCTCCTTCAGCTCCGTAACAGAGCGAATCATGTGGCTTTGAGTTCCTCTTGGCTCTTCTCCCACGAGTTTTGGCCGAATGCTGGATCGAAGAAGATCAAGAAAGTGTTCTCCTCTGAACTCATCAACTTTCTCGCTTTCTGGAATGTTGTCCGAGTCTACTTGCAGCAAAGGGTAAAAGAATTGAAGGGCAAGAGCTTTCAGGCTCGTGCATGGTTTTCTTCAATTCGAAACCTTACTAGTTGAATTTACTTTCTTGGCTGGAATTTTTTTTTTTTAATGTCAGCCATGGACTAGTTTTGAAACCGGACAACAATATCTTGTACTGATATGGCTTCCTGTGCTAATGTTATTTGTGAAAAGAAAAGGCAATAAGTTCTGTAAGTCTAACTTTCTGCAGGCAAAGAAGGAAAAAGAGAGGGAGGAAAGGGAACGAAGGAAAGTGAAGCAAAGAAGGGAAAAAGAAGGAGGACGTGAAAGAGAGAAAGAGGAGGCACATAAGAAGGATAAAGCTGACAGTGACAATGGGGACTTCACTGAGATCCAATCTCTAAAGAAAACAAAAGATCCGAAGATGATAATAGAAAGCAACGGAAGCAGCATCAAAGTCCTGAGCATATTTCTCATGAAATGGATAAAGAGAGGACTAAGAAATCTCGTGGACATAGTAGCGACCGCAAGAAATCAAGACGTGTATGCAGATTTATTACTCGGCTGTTTTACAAAATGTTCATTACTCTTTGTTTTTCTGATTTGTTTATTGTTCACTGATTGTCTCCCTTTTTGTTTTCGTTTTTTGGATACATGGAGCAGCATTCATCTGGTCATGAATCAGATGAAGGCCGGCACAAAAGACACAAGAGAGACCATCGCAGCGATTCTCATAGAGAAGGTGACTATGTAGAGCTTGAAGATGGGGAATTTGGTGAGGATGTGGATAGATGGTAGTCATGTTTTTTCTCTTGGGACTCCTGGATTGATCACCTTGTTTTGGTCAATATGTATTATTTATTTCAAATATCAATATAAATTTTCAAGAGAACTATCGTTGTATTCTAAATGTTTTACGCTGAAGAATTTGCTACTAGGAGGAAAGTAGAGTTCTCACTTGGAGAGCCTGGTTTACTGCAACTTGCATTTAGTGTCACATTATCAGTAACTATTATTTTTTCTTCTTATTCTGCGGTATCTTTATTGTTGTTAAAAACTAAAAAGTATGCAATGTTTTTCTCATGGCTATGGTAAATAAGCCCCACTAACGAGGATAGCTTACTTCTCTTTATTGGTAATTTAAGAAGGCAAAGTTATATGTTGGCTACTGGCACACTGATACGCATGGTGCCGATTTTAGGCCATAGGCCAGCATCATTCTACTCTAAAGCAGTATCTTGTACCAGATGCTGTCACTTGATATAGTGCGTGGAGAAGTTAAGCTATATTACAACATACCTCAAGTTTTCCAAAATTTCTCCTATAGACAATAGCACACAAGAAACCATGAAATTTTTTATCCCATAATAATATTTCAAATATATTTAACATACAAAAGTTCAACAAATTATAATCTTTAAGAATTTAAAGTATAGTAACTGCATGTCTCTAGTGACCGAATGTGCACACTGAACTTTAAACTTCTATGCAACTTATGATATTTGCACTGAATTTTTTTTCTCTATTTAGTAAAATTAAATTATTATTATTATTGTAATTAAACTAAAAATGAAGCATAGAATAACGGAAAAAAAAACTTACCAATTGATTAGATTAGAGTAAAAAAAATGAAAACAATTAATTAAGATCTACAAAATGGGTGGGTGAATGAAATGAATTTGTAAGAAGATGAATGAGAAATGGGGAGACACATCAAGCAGCAAATGCTTCCCATCCTCCACTTATGCACACGGCTGTTGCTAACGATCTGTTTCACTTGGTCGTTTTTCATGATTCATGAAGGAGTTTTGTACCACAAAATTAAAATTTTAAAAGATCAAGTTAGAACACATATATTTTTAAAAAAAAAACCGTATTTTTGTTGTCAAACTCGCCTTCACCTCCTGCCACCTCAGTAGAATAAGCGAACTTTGATAAATAATTCGAATTAAGTAAGGTGAATTTTGTTTTAAAAAAGCTATATTTAAAAAAGAAAAAAGCCAACTTTACTCCACGAGTCATTTTCTGGGAAGAAAACAAACATGTTTAAAATACATGCTTTTAGCTACAAGTACAACTGTAGTGGTAGAGTCACTAGAGTGAGCAATTCCTTTTTTTATATGAGCTCAACTTACGGAAACACACATTTGCAAGTTGTGACTAAATAATAAACAAGCTTGAATTAAAGGGTTGAACGGAATGCTCGGGTAAGGACAAAAACTTATGGCAACACAACGAACCTCCCGGCGCTCAATCCCTCCAAATTTGCTGCCGTATAACTACAACAAATCATACGCAAGCTCTGACGTGCTTCACACAAATGGAAAGTGACCTGGCTAACCATGACATCGTGGTTCAATCTGATCCTCTTCTCTTTCCCCATTAAGAGGTTAAGGATCCAATAGCTTCAACCATTGGATCACTCAGAGGCCACATACACCAAGTCAAAAGTGGAATAGATGCCTACGACGGCTATGTGTAGACAAGCAAAAGCAACTCGTTATTGTGGTGGAAGACTTCGGCAGCACCTTTCTGAATCTGTCCCTGCATTTAATGCACTTTGTAATCTGTATTGTCTATCAAGTGGCTTCAGCGTAAGAGGTGTTAGTAGTCTTTTCCAACTGTTCTAGAAGACCTAAATTGGGAGACAAAAGAAAATAGAGGTTTTGTAGGCATGTAGCATTCTCTCAGTTTTAGTCCGTAGACACTGCTAGATTTTATGGTTTGTGAGTTGTGACACGTAGCTCACCTTCAACTTTCTGAAAATCTTTGTCTCGCAAGTCAAGCTATGGAGGTATAGAACTATCTGTTCATGTTAAAGGCTCCGTTGGTGGAACCGATAAATGATTGATATTAGGACTTTGTCTGGGATGATCAAAGATAGAGTTGAGGGAGGCAGAGAGTTCAGCCAATTTTGAATCCAGAAATATCAGGTTTCTAAAGTGCCACCATCCATGATCTGTGCATCTTTAATTTTCACAGGCAACAGACCCCAACTGCATAATTCATAAAATTCTAAAAATGGCAATCCTGTTAAGAAGAACTCGTGAAGATACAGAGATAGATACTGGGTTAGATTGGCACTAGAGATGCAAAAGCTGATCATAATAAATGAAAAGCTTCTTCCATTTCCCAATGTCATGCTTTTCCATTCTTAATTTTTCTTTGCCACGTTTAAGTCATCCAATTTCAACCCCACCAGCAGCAACTATTTATTCAATGCGAAAGAGAAATGTCCACCATTTGTGCCCTCTCATTGCTTGAAGCTGCTAATTAATTTTGTCATTCACTTATTGAAGAAAAGATAGTCATGTTGATCATCAAACCCATCCAAAAGTCCTATGGGAACCATTTCATAACAGATGCCACATATTTTCAATTGAACCTGCTTTTTGCCGGTTTGGCGAGGAGATATTAAAATATTGTTTGACAAATCCACAGCAACTTAAATTCCACTGGTGTTTCTAAGCCACCAACTGTTTTTGGTCACATTAAAAGTCATATTTTGTTGAATAGTATGGTGATGGAACAAAGCAAAAACTTCAACCCTCAATTTTGGATCCCAAAGGAATCCTAATTATCATAAACTCAAGAAATTAAATTGAAGAATTTTAGGTAGTACTAGAATGACTTCAGCTAACTGCAGGATGTGTATAATTGGAGCTTAACAGAAATAGGTATATTTATTAAATATAACAACTAAATGACAATACGAAGTTCACAGGCTGCTTTTCTGGATTCTCCAAACTCTCTGTTAATCTAGGTTTTGACTCAATAAAGTAATGTCAAGTGGAATCTTTTATACACGAAAAACTACAACTAGGATGTAAAGGCCATAATTATGTAACTTTATATAAAATATGTTAATTTTTAAAATTAAACTTGGTACTATTTTAGATTGTATAGGTGTTGACCTGTTCTCTTAGGATAAGAGATGGCCTTCCTAATTCCTATCGTCACGTTCTTATTTGGTTTCAGCGGAAACACGTGGATTGATAATTCTAATTGCAGATTTTGTTAAAATAAATAAAATTTACGATTAATGAGAACTACTTTTTCCAGAAGAATACGTCCTTGTCCTTGTGGCCAAATGTGAAATGTCCATCACAAATATTGACTTTTTCAGATGCGCTGAATTTTTCAAAGACTGTGTTCCAAATTTTTTCAAAGACTGTGTTCGAGGCAATCGGTTAGGCATGAATGCAATTAAATGTTGTATGATAAAGTACATTCCATTTATATATATTTATATTAGATAATTAACGTGATTCACACTTAATGATATATATTGAGTATACAGTCCATCAAATATAATAACAACTAAAATATTTATTAGTTATTATTATATCCTAAACACATTCTTGTGTAAGATAATTTTTTATATCATAGTAGTCGCGTCAACTATACAAGTAACCATTATCTTTTCCTGTTCATGTATTAACAATAATTAATATTAAAAATAATTTTTGTTGCACACACCCTACTAATAAATATTCAACAACTTGTGGTACCCAAAAATTGTAGGTAACGTGGAACTACCTTTGTAATTCCACGCACTGTCTATATAAATGGTATCCAGAGTCTTATTCTGGCTGTGGCTGCG